>JAREIK010000009.1:0-600000 GCA_029783825.1 Sapria himalayana
TGCCGCCTTCGTCGTCTCCAGAATTGGAGAGCAACTGAAAACAGGGGAATTGAGAGACATCGTGGCAGTTCCGACCTCGAAGCGCACGGAAGAGCAAGCACTAGCATTAGGGATTCCGCTCTCCGATTTGAACAACCATCCGTGGCTGGACATCGCGATCGACGGAGCGGATGAAGTGGATCCAGATCTGAACCTCGTCAAAGGCCGGGGCGGTGCTCTGCTGAGAGAGAAAATGGTCGAGTCCGCTTCGGAGAAGTTCGTGGTCGTGGTGGATGAATCGAAGCTTGTAACTGGACTCGGTGGAAGCGGGTTGGCCGTGCCGGTAGAGGTCGTTCAGTTCAGTTGGGAGTACAACATGGCGAGGTTGAAGGAGCTGTTTGTGGAAGAAGAATGCCACGCGAGCCTGAGATTGGACGGCGATGGGGAGCCGTATGTAACGGATAACTGGAATTATAGTGGATTTGTATTTTCAGAGAGTGATCAAGGACGCTTACGCGGCCGGGAAGGCGATGTCTGACCTGGAAGGAGTTGTGGAACACGGGTTGTTCTTGAATATGGCCACGGCTGTGATTGTTGCCGGAAAGAGCGGCGTGCGAGTGAAAACCAAGTAAATCTGACTTCTGGTTGGTTGTCGCCGATCACGATCATTCCGTATTCCTACGTTTATTTGTGGTGGTTGTTTGTTGGGCTTTGGGTACAAGTGTGTAATTCAAAAATGATTTTCAAGAAAGAATAATTAATGTAATTTTAAAAATTATTTAAATAAATAATATTAAATAAATAAATTACTTTCATAATTTTTTTTGAAATATTCGAATAATATTTTTCTTTCTGACCAATCAATATTTAAAATGATTTTGAATATATTTTTGATTTATAAAAAAAATATTTTTTATATTTTAAAATATTTTCAACATATATATATATATTCACCTTATTTATATGTCATCCAAGTTTTCTAGCTTTTAAATTTGATATTGAATATTTATTCAATTCAATATGATTTTTTTGAATAATAAATCTAAGATATAACATTCTAAATGATTTTGACCAACCCACAAATTAATTTGGGGGAATTATGTTATGGGGTGATTCCCTAAAAATTTAAGAATTTGAAACTAATATTTTAAAATTTGAAAAAAAAATTATCAAAATCAAAAAAAAATTTAAAATTTGGAGTGCTCTATTATATTTATATTAAAATGTCCATTAAATTACTAAACTAATATTTAGTCACACTAAATAACTTTAAATAAAACATTCCCACTATTATATCGGCCCTTGCCTCACCCTCTAACATTGTCCCTCTTTCATCGGCCCTTGCCAAGCCCTCTGCCCTCTCTCATCAATCCTTGCCTCGCCCTCGGCCCACTCCCATCTCCTAGAGCTTGAAGTCTTCCCGTCAAGCTCCTTGAGCTCGTCGATGAGCTCTAGCAGCTCAAACACGAGCTTGATGGAGCTCCAAAGGGCTCATCTTCAAGCTCCAAGAACTCGTAGTCGAGCTTGATGGAGCTCGAAGACTCACCCGTCGAGCTCGACGAAGAGCTCATGGAGCTTGACGATGAGCTCTATCGAGCTTGACAATGAGCTCAAGCAACTCAACTTTGAGCTCCGTAGAAAGGGAAAGGATGAACCGGTGAGGGGGGCCAATGGGAGAGGGCCGATGGGAGAGGGCAAGGCGAGGGATGATGAAAGAGGGTGAATGTTTTAATGATTTAATGAAGGGTATTTTAGTATAAACGTAGTAGAGTGCCCCAAATTTCAATTCTTTTTGATTTGATGACTTTTTTCGAAACTTTAAAATATCAGTTTCAAATCCTTAAATATTTTTGGTGGCGCACCCAAAAACATAATTCCCCCAATTAATTTTATATTTTTACTTCAAATTAACCATATGACAAAAATAATGTCAATAGAATAAAATATCAATAAATGAATAAAAAATTATTATAATAATTCATAGCTCTGATTTTAGATGACATATTATCTAAAATGACGTAATGTGGTCGTTAATATCCTACTAATATAAAATTCCAATGATAATCTAACAAATATTTTACCATTATGTTCATTTTTAATTAATTGAAAAAAAAAATTATTTTTTTAAATTAATAATTTTGAATCTAATTAATTTACAACCATGCTTAGGTCTTAAAACATGTATTTGTATCTTATCTTTTCGAGCAACAAAAATTAAAACAACAAAAATTGAATCATTCATTTATTTAATAAGCATGGCATCCATCTTACTTCATCATTATGATCGTCTTTAGGGTAGCTCTCATGGGCATCAACACCCTTGGTAGTCCGATTGATGAGATGTTGGATGTATTCCTTTGTGAGGTTGTGAGTTGGATGCCTACTAGCTATCAAGAATTACTGGGATAGCAAATCATGCTTATTGGAGTACAAGTAATTAGCTTTTAGGCCAAATTGAGCCCATTGATCCCACTCAATAATAAAAATTTCTGATATATCCACCGATATATCTCCAAAATATCTATAAATTATAAGTATCGATATATCTATCCTTTATTGATGCTTATATACCTTCGATATATCTTCGATATATCCGATATATCTGTAAAATCCAAGTACCGATATATCCGTAGAAATCGATATTTTAATCCTTGATCCCACTTGGTTAAAAAAATGTACATCTCATGGGCTAGTTTGGTTAACAAAGATGGTCTCATGCATAATATTCTAAGTTTGAATCCAAAATCATTTAGTTCATAATCTAACTGTGTAGAGGGGTGATGAGGGAATGACAGTCACATTGTGAAAATAGTCAAGGTGCACACAAGCAGATCCAAACACCCATGGTTATATACAAAAAGATCATTTTTAAAACTCATTTTGAAATATGCTCAAAATCATTATATGTCCTTACCATCTCCATCCATATTTTCAATGATATCTCTCTTTTTTCACAATCAATACTAGTCAAACTAAACACATTATAATTAAAATTTGGTAATAATTTTTTTTTCATATTCAAAACTATATACGAGATGTCTCTCAAATTATCCTTTATAGGTGATATCTCAATATTTTCTAATTCTCTCATTATAATTTTATCTTTATTTCATAGTTTATACAAAAGAAGAATCCTCCATGAATTGTAAAACATAGTGATTGCTTCATACATGGATCATCTTCTAGGTCACCATGAAGATATATATTAATTATAACTAACACATAAACTACCTATGTGATGTCATAGAGAGAAGTGATCTACTTAAGACCATCTTGCCATTAAAAACTTGTACTAATATTCAATCTCATACAATTGGTTAAAACACACTTGCATTGCATCAAATTACTAATTTCTAAAAATAGATAGAGGTGACCTAGAAACTAGTATGATTTGTAATTATCCAAGATTATCCAAGATTATTAATTTCATCTAGTATGATTTTTCCTCTACACAAGATTATCCAAGATTATCCAAGATTATCCAAGATTATCAAATTACTAGAAACTAGAAACTAGTTTGGAAAATTGATTGTTAATAATAAAAAGAATTTCATCTAGTATGATTTGTAATTATCCAAGATTATTAAAAGATCCTAAAAACTAGGAATATAGAAATCAAGAAAAGATAAAAAAAACTCAAATTTAAAATACTCATATGAAAATACAAAAGTACATAAGACATAAGATGTTGAGTGGAATGTGTGCTTCATTCTTTTAGTTGAGATGTCAAAAGATTCAAGTTATTTTTCCTTAAAGGTTCATTAAACTATGATGAGTCTTCCACTAGGATTAAATGGTTAATGCAAATATATTCTTCTAAAATAAACATCTCCATGAGTAGGTTCAATAACTTTATCAACAATATCCAAAAAAAAAAATAAACAAACCAATCGTCAACTTTCATAATCAAAAGAAGTAGAAAAATAATTTAATGAATAATTTCATAACTTAAAAAAAACTTTACCATTTGGGATATAAGATCAATTGAAAAATTATGTGATAATGTTAGGTGGCTCAATATTATTACTTATTAGAGTGAGTTTTATATGGAACTAATTTATTTAAAATAAAAAAACTAAAATTTAAGTTGGGTTTCAAAAATACGCCCAAACTAGTGTGTCTGGAAATAATGTGGCAAAGCCATCGTTGTTAACAACAGCCATTGTCACGCTGTTAATTTTTTAAAATCATCGGTCAGGATTGCGAATACCGGCTATTGAAAATATTGTAAGGATCCCATTACGCTCATCGCCCCTCGCCCCCTCTCCCCTCGCCCCTCTTTCTCTCCCCTCGCCCCTCAACCCTCGCCCCTCTTTCCTCTCCCCTCGCCCCTCAACCCTCGCCCCTCTTTCCTCTCCCCTCGCCCTCAACCCTCGCCCTCTTTCCTCTCCCCTCGCCCCTCAACCCTCACCCCTCGCCCCTCTTTCCTCTCCCCTCGCCCCTCAACCCTCACCCCTTGCTCCTTGGTGGAGCTCACTAGAGCTCCTCGAGCTCCATCAAGCTCCATTTCAAGCTTGCTGGAGCTCGACATGGAGTCGAGGAGCTCCAGTGAACTCCTTCGTGGAGCTCGACGGAGCTCCACGAAGGAGAGAGGGGCGAGGAGCGTGGGGCATGGGGCGGAGAGCATAATGGGATCCCTACAATATTTTCAATAGCCGATATTCATAATGCCGACCTATGATTTTAAAAAATTAACAACATGACAATGACAGCTGTTCACAATGATAGTTTTGTCATGTTGTTTCCAGACGCACTAGTTTAGGCATATTTTGAAACCTGGCTTAAATTTTAATTTTTTTTATTTTAAATAAATTAGTTCCGTATAAAAATCTAAAAATTATGCATCTTACATGTTCACAATAAGTTTTCAATACTATTACTAATGATTATTTTGTTTAGTTAATTAACTTTATCTAACATACTATCTTGAAAAAGGATAGTTCTATTTTTATTAGTTTAGATATTAATATTTTAATTTTAAATCTTGATTTGCATTTTTAACTTGCATAACTTATTTATATCTTTTATTAGTATTCGTTTCTCTATTTTTTTTCCACTGATTAACATAACAAAACTCTAGAATTGAGCTAAAACATTGGGACCCAGAAAAAAAGAAAATCAAAAAAAAGGAGAATTTGGGAGTGGAAGATAAACATATGTAACCCAATGTATCTATATAATGGAGCCTTTTTCTGGCCAAGTTGTGAATTTATTTCATGCCCAATGATGAACAAAATTAATTCCATAATTAGAACATTGTGAGCTATGGAGATATGAAATTTGGGAGCAATGAATAAATCATAATTGATAGTCCTCTTCTGATCTTCAAATCTTATTTTTTGATATAATCACCAAGTTGCTAGTTGAGACAAATAGAACAAATAAAGTAGAAGAATAGCAGTTAATACGATTAGAGAAAGACTCGAAGACACTAATTAGACATGCTTAAAGAAAGTAATACATCAGAACTTTAGATGTCTGACATGATTCTGTTCAGTGTTTAGAAGTCAATGAATTTAAAAAAGCTATGATACATTATAATATAGTTGTCAAATAAAAAAAAAGAAAAAAGGAGATTTATGCACTCAACATCAAAAATCTATGTAAAAAATACTATTGAGGTAATCTTTCATATAATATTGCTAGCCAACATAGAAAGTATGATGAGAAAATAAGTAAAATATTACATGGAGAAATTAGCATGGATTTTAGAAGTTATAGATGAAGTGAAGGCTTTAACAAAGGTCAAACTATGGATATTATAATATTCTTGTTTGAGAGGTAACCCAAGATATTTTTATTGCATGAAAAATAAAATTCTTTTATTGCATGAAAAAAAATTCTTTTATTATTTGTTGTATATGCACTACATGTGTCAAATAGGTTGTGTCAGACCAGCACGGCCCATTTTTTTCAGGGTCATATGGGCATGCATGTCGTGTCTGGCAAGACATGCTACAGTAACCACTGTGCATGACATGATTAGTTCACTGGAGGGTAGGTCCGGCATGACCCACTGCCCAAAATTAGCTTAGTTTTGGGCTAGTTCATATTGGGATTTGGAATACAGGCATTCCCTAAAACTGAGCAGTCACTCCCACTGACCCTCTTAGCTCGTCACATCGCTCGTCGAGCATCGGCCATCACCGTGTCATGCCATCACCCGTCACCGTGTCGCGCCACCATGTCGCCTATTGGGTGTCGCCTGTCAGCACATTGCCCTTTGCATCATGTCGTGCCCACGTGCCAAGCACTAGGATTCTGCCTAGCATAGCACATTGGCCGATGTTCCTCGGCATGGCATGACATGATTCATGTCGAGAGTGCACTCAGCATGGGCCCGAGCATGATCTCAGACCGTGCTGTGCCGAGCTAGGCATGGCTAAACTGAGCTGGGCCCATGTCCCCCCGACTTGGTTGACACCTCTAATATGCACCACACCTAATATTGATACACAATAAACCTTCCCCCACAACAATGAATAACAAATTCTAATTTAGCCGTGATTCTGACAAATCAGATTCAAAGCCACGACCAACATATTGTGCCATTACTTTAAAAAAACTCAAGGCCACAACCATCATCCTTAGCTATGACTTTTAAATAACTCAAAGTCATAGTCATTAGTCAGTTTCATGACTTTCAAAAAAATATGCAATGTCATGACCTTGCATAACTATTTAAAAAGAGCCATGTAGGGAAAGAAACCGTACACTCCCCATATGATTCTTCCTTTAGATTCCAAGCTCCAACATGACAAATTCCAACCCAGGCACTTCAAAACTTCGATGCAACCAATGAGGAAGGCTCGCAATCGAAGCAAATATGAAAAGTAAGCACTATAGAGTATTGCAACTTTGTTACTCTACTGAATTTAATTGGTTACGTGGTATCCCAAATGCTCATCAATGAGATTGTCTCATCAATTGAGATCCATACGTATACGTGTCATACAAGTAGTATAATAAATTTTCATTTAGATATCAATCCCATAAATATTAAATTTGTAGATATTCAGATTGTTAAACAATCTTAGCTCTAGGGTTCATTTATTTAATTTATATGATGCCATTAATTCATTCAATATATATTATGTCAGACACAGAAGGAAGGTTGAGGTATTGTGAATCAACTCTCTTTCCCTAATGATATACAAGATGATTGTCACCATTGAACTCTTCCCAATGGTGGTTCCCTCATAGTTGTCCCCTTAAAACGTCACCACTAAGATACTAATTCATCCTTATGAGAGTCATCCACAATCCTATAACTTTTAGAAAATTTAATTAATTTCTCTTGTAGTTTCTTTGTATGCATATTTTTATTTATTAGTCTCCATTGTCTTAAAGAATAATGAGTGATATGATTTGTAAATATTTTTACTTTCGGCTTCATAAGTACCATACTTGCATAATTAATGCATCCTTCCTCTGAGTTTCTCCAGTGGTAACTATTTGAATAAAAGGAACTGATATGGGCTATTATCAACTTGTGAGTCACCACATACTCTTGCATGTTATAAGGATTGTATGTCACTATCCTCCTCAATAATGATACAACTCACACACTAAAGATGAACCCCTTTGGTTATAATTCTATATAACATTTATCATAATCAAGAACTAGCCTCTCTAAGATTTATACAAAGGATTGGTATATAAAAACATATACAATATACTCACGATGATTAACATACCCAAATATTGGGATTCAATATATAGGTTCATTTCATGCATCATAATGAGAAGGGCTATCACTACCTTTCTATTTTATGAACAAGTGAGTATCATGGTTTACCTATCACTATATACTATGACAACCTCACATAAACCTTAATCAGTTGAAATCTAATTTAAGTTCTATTTAGTTATCATCCATCAATATACATAACATAAAAAATATTCAAACTATAATTACATCAATCAACTAAATCAATTATATCACATAATCCAAATAATACAACCCTAGACCATGCAAATTCATACAAGCTCTAGGATTTATCATTAGAGGAGTGTGTTGAGATCTATGTTTCTGGCTATAAGAATTGACATAATTCATGTATCTCTTGCTTACTTGTAAAGCCCCTAGGGAGTAAAAAATTCCCCCCTAGGGTTTGTATTTGCTATGGCTTTTGCTTGTTTGTGAGAACGAAGGAAAAGAAATGAGAGCTCTTTCAAAAATTCTC
Source organism: Sapria himalayana (assembly GCA_029783825.1). Classification (NCBI taxonomy): domain Eukaryota; kingdom Viridiplantae; phylum Streptophyta; class Magnoliopsida; order Malpighiales; family Rafflesiaceae; genus Sapria; species Sapria himalayana. The sequence goes on from JAREIK010000009.1 coordinate 8,166, forward strand.
TAATATTCACTTTTATACTTAAGCTTTGTAGTTAAGTAGGAAGTCATGACTTTCAAATGAAAGTCAACTTCAGCCTTCTTCTCTTTAGCTTAATGTTGTGACTTTAGAAAACATTATGAATTGGTCATTGTGCTTGCACTTAGCTTGCATGTATAAGTCACAATTGTCTTTTTTTGAGGATAAGAGTCACAATCTTAGAAATGGTAATACTCTTGTAATTATATTATCTATAATATTTTGTGACTCAAAAGTTATTATTTTGAATAATTATTGTGGCTTTGACATGAGTACTTGTAGCTCTTTGAGTTTCTATAGCTCAAAATTCATGGCTTTATAAAAAAGTCATGTCTTTATAGAAAAGTCATGGCTTTAACTCCAGACTATTGAGCCATATAAAAATAAAATCATGACACTATGAAATTAGCCATGACCTTGAGAACTAGTGGGGTATTTGATTGTTATGATAGAGAACTAATGTCAGAGTCATTAAAAATATGAGCTAGGCATAACTATGATTTCATGATAATATCACATCTATTGAAAACTTGGAAAGATTATGCTAATGAGAGGGTAGGGTTATGACATATTCACCCGATATTCACATATATACATCATTCTCAAATACTAAAATATTCTAGAATATTCAATAAATTAGGCACCGAATAAACTTGCACACTAAAATAATTACTTGTTCCTAAATAATATTTCTCCACATAAAAAAAGTATATATGTCATCAAAATGAATTTCTATGATTGAGTTTGTGTATCATAGGATATATAGATAGTGGAGCAACTTCAATCAAACATATCTAAAGTTGTATTAGGTTTTGAGTTATGTAACTATACTTGTGGGTCATTGGGCATGTGTACTTGTTTATGTAGTGATTGTAGGTGTTTATTATATTACACGTGCAAAAAAATGTTTTTTGGGTTGTCTCCCAAGCAGTGCTATATTTAATATCCATAGCTAGACTATTAAAATCTTTTTAACTTCATTAGAGATCTCTAATCTTCCTACACTTTTTTAGTATATTATTTTACTTTTTCTTGTTGGTCTTTTCATTCAGCATTTCTTTAGCTACATTTGTCTCTAAGACTATCTCCTCATTTGATATCACAACTTTAGTAAATTTCATAACTTCTTCTCTGATTCATTGTCCCTTTTTGATATAGATCCTCAAAGTCTTTGGCACAGAGTACTATCATGGCTTTGCCTTTGAGCTTGTTCTTTTCTTTTCTTTTCATGATTCCAAAGTTCCAAGACTATTAATAGCTACAGCTTTGTATTGCACATTATCTTTGTTATATCTTTCTATAACTCTAAAATCATGACACTGTGCCAAACATTGTTACTTTAGTAATACATAATGAAAATAGCTAAGGAATGATATAATCAAAGTCGTGGCTATGCCCAACACTATGTCTTTGGGGATAAAGAAAGAATTAGTCCAACATAAGCTTAAAGATAATGTCATGGATATGGTTCTCACTTTTAATGAAAATAATGAAAATAGAAATAATCTTATTTTTATTATGTCCATGCCAACTCCATTCATCTTCATTGTATTGCATAGCTCCAACAATAGTGTAACATGTCCATTAAAAACATTTGATTCCCTTCTACAATATTGATAATGCTGAACCATAACAATTAGACTTGGTCAACTCAAATAAATAGCTTCAATTGGGTTTCAAGTGAATCCCAAAATAATTATCCATCACTTTGGACCTCCAATTTTCTTTTAAAGTGTGGTAATAATGGTTTGTCAAATAACTTGCCCATTACCTTTTGTTTCTCTCTGTTAATTTTGATGCCCTTCATATTGTCCTTATTAGCTTTTTGCTTGGTATGGTTTTTCTAGTTCTTTTAATTTTTGAGCTTAGAGAGTTTAGCTCAATCGTAGAGCTTCAACTCATCAATTATGACTAAAAAAAGAAAAATAAATGAAAATGCGCAAAGACAAACAAATCCATATACAATAATCCACATTCAAATAAGTCAACATGATGTAGCCATTAGATCCAGAAAAATTTATCAAATATAATGCCATCTAATTTACTAAAAAAAATTATCCTTTTACGAGAATAATTATGTTAACTCATGTTGACTAACCAAACTAAACAATCCTCGGTAATTATGTCAAAAACTTATTGCAACTTTGTTACTCCACCTAACGTAATCCATTATGCAAGTGAGATCAATAAGTACATGGGTCCTACAAGTAGTATAAAGGACTTCATCTAGATATTGATCCCATAGAGATTTTATTGATATTTCACTTATTCAATGTGAAGCAACTTATTTTTAATATAATGGATACTCAAATTATTAAATAATCTTAGGTTCATGGATCATTTATCTAATTATGTGATGTTATTAATTATTTAATATATATTATGTTGGATACATAATAAAGTTTGAGATATTATATAATGACCACCTGCCCTAATGGCATATTAAATATTTATAACCATTGAGCCCTTCACAATGGTGATCCTCTTGGTACATCACCAATGAGATAATTCATCTTTGCACAAGGGCTATTCATAATACCATACCTTTTATTCAACTTTGTCAACTATACTTGATGGTTGCTTTGCATGGCTATTCTTTTCACCAATTTTCATCATCTCAAAGACCAATAATTAGTATGATTTATAAGCAATTGTATTTTCAAATTCATAAGAACTATACTTGCAATTAACATACACTTACTTTGAGTTTCATCAGTGAGAATCATATGACATAATTCCCACATCCCTGCTTGCTTTTGGAACTCCTAGGGAGTTCAAAATTCATTTATAGGGTTTGTAGTTATTATGAATTTTACTTGTTTTTTTTTTTGGAAACCAAGAGCTTCGGGGCCCACTTACGTGGCCCCCTACATTCCCTTGGGCCCACGGAGAACTGAACAGATAAGAAATATTCCTAGTACCCCCCCCACCAGTAAGACTTGAACTCATGACCTCCTAGACATTGCCAAGAGTCCCAACCAACTAAGCTCCTTATGAGAGGGGTGACTTTTTACTTGTTTCATGAGTGAGGAGAAGAAATAAAAAACTCTTTCGAAAATTCTCTAATTTTTATGTTTACACTATGTCAACTTTGCATTCTATTATGTATGAAGTCAAGACTTTCAAATGAAAGTTACCACTCCGGCCTTCATCTCTTAAGTTTGAGATTAGAATTTTAGAAAATAGTCATAATTCTATTCGACATCTTGACCTTTTTGTAACACAATGTTGTATTACTAGCAATGGCCATGACTTAAATCTAATTTTTCTATAATATAAAGTCACAATGTTGTGAAATAGCCACGAATTTGTGCCTTTATCATTTGTAGAACATAGATGACCACGATACTATGAACTAACCATGGTGCTTGCTTTTAACTTGCATGTACAAGACATAGCTATATGTCATTTTTAAGAACAAGATTCACAGCCTTGGAAATTATCATAATTGAGTAAACATCCTCTATAATATTTAGTGACCCAAAAGTTAAGACTTTATATAGTTACCATAAATTTAGCTTGAGTACTTATGGCTTTTTAAGTTTCTATATCTTAAAAGTCATATCATTATAGAAAATTTATGGCTTTAACTTGAGACTACCAAGTCATATAAAGGTAAAGTCATAATGCTATAAATTAGCCATGACCTTGATTACTAGTTGGGTACTTAGTTGTTTTGATGGATAATTAACATCTTAGTCATTAAAATTTTATGAGCTTGGTATAACTATGACTGATAATATTATAACCATTGAGACTACTTTGCACAATGCAAAGGTTATGCTAATGAGACAGTAAGCCATGATGTACAATATTTTTTCAATGACTATTTAAATAGAATTGCAACTAATAATGAATGCTAAAACTATAAAAGACGTATTGAACTATCTCATCTAATAAACACCTCAAATAGCTCATTAATTTCACAACTATTCATCAATATTTTCTAAAACATCAAAATTTGTTAAATCAACACATATTCACCCATTTCCATATACACACATCATTCTCAACCACCAAAATATACTAGAATATTTAATAAATTGGACACCAAATATAGAGACAAGAAACAAGGAAAAAGGGAAGAAATCATGGTCCAACACTGCCAAAATCTTGTTGAGAGCCATGATGCCCATTATGACTTTTTTGTTAGAAATAGACAAAATATAGATGGATTCAATGCTTTCCAAGAAAAAATTATAGAAGATCAAAGTTTCATGGAATATATCCTCCCTTTTCATGAAATGATAGAAATGAAGGATTGTAGTTTATTTTGTACCCACATAGAAGAGGAAATATCTTGGTTGCATGATATTTTATTCCAATTAAAAGGATCAGAAAAAAACATGCTATGTTAGAGGCATTTTAGGTATGTTTTGATAGGTAGTTTCTTAATAAGTTACTTGGATTGATAGTAGCTAAAAATATTATGACCTTTAAATCCCTATAAATGTGAGCCAATTTCAAAGAAATTTCAAATTTGTTAATGGATGGAAAGGGAGAATAGATAATAATTTGCATATAGTTTTTTGATGCACGAAAAACTCACAGATGTGAGTAATATTTATTTATATTCCATTTATTCATTTTTATTACCAATGGTCTATGTCTCAATCATCATACAAGATAAGAAATTTTTTCTTAATGTATTTTTAACTGGATGTAGATTTGATGTGAGAAAAATACTTAAAAAATTCATTCTTACTTTGTTATGCTGAATCAAGGGCGAATTTTGTTAATGTCTCAATCATCACACAATAGAGCAAACTTTCTAGCCCAATAATTCATCACTCTTTGATTATTTTATTATGCCAAACTAAGAGAGTCTTAATAAATAATGATATCCATGAGTTATGCTTGAGAATTCAATCCATTGTGTAAGCCTTAGAAAAATTGACCCTTAATTAATATAGATATTTTATAGAAAGTTTTTTTAAGGATTTCATATTTAGTATGAGAGTTACATATCATGCTATAAAGTGATATGTAAGCCATGAAACATATATGATTAGAGGTGACTCATAGGTAGTGATCATCATACAAGTTATTTCTTATTGTATGACTACTATCAGCGTGATTTGATGAAAAATGTATAATAATTGTGCAAGTATGGTACTTATGAAGCTAAAAGTGCAAATTTTTTTATTACTATATTAGTTTATGTCTATATGATTATGACATGAGGTCATAGAATAAAAATATACTTATGAAGCAATCATCAATGATAGTTGAAAAGTTACCTAAAAGATATGAATTTCTTGATGACTATTGTGACTTTTTTATGTTGCCTAATCTTATTAGTCAGGTAATATTCCAAAAGCTCATTAACAAGAGTGTCTCATCAACTGAGATCCACAAGTGCACGAGTCATACAAATAGTAAATTAGGCTTTCATCCAAATATCGATCTTATGTGGTTAGTATTAGTAACTTGGTTATTCAATAATGAGACAATATATTTTTAGTAAAATGGATATTCAGATTATTAGATAATATTAGGTCCATCATCTTTAGTTTATTGATTTAATTTATGTGATGCTATTTAAGTTGCTCGACATATATCATATGGGACATAGAATAAAATCCTATCAAGTATAAAAGCAAGAAGTTCGCTTTCCTTCTTTGCCTTTGGGGTACTATTTGATAATCATCACGAATATCTGTGATTGAAACCCTAAATCCATAATACTCGGTGGTGCACCTTGAATTTTCTCATGAGGTGAATTGGAATTCATGCCTTTCTTAGGATTTATACTTGTGTCTTGCATCACCTCTTTTCTCTTGGATCTCACCAATGTTTGGAAAAACTTTTAATCTCAAAACCCTAGCTTTTCATCTTATTTAATGCCCTAGAATAATCTTTCAAATGTTCACTTTTGTTCTTTTATAATCGAATGACTAGAAAGTAAAATTTAAGTTAGAAGTTATAACTTTTAGGAATATCATGAATTTAACTTTGTGTCTCTTTAACATAAAATCATGACACTGGGAGGAGTTATGGCTTTAATCTCTTTATTGCATCAGATATACTTGGCACCGGGAATGGTCGTGTCTGCACATTTCACACATATAACATAAGTCATGGTGTTGAGAAATAATTCTACTTGGTTATTTCTCAATAGTAGAAAGTCGCTGCCCTAGAAATGATCATGGCTCGAGTATTGCTCTATGAAACTTTGTATAGCCAAAGGACATGATGCTGAGAATAGTGCCGCAAATTTTGTCTCAGACTTGGTATCTCTTTAACAAAAAAGTTGTGATACTAGAGGATGTTATAACTTTTAGTATTAGTGGGGTACTTAATATTAAACATAATGTATGATTATTATGATCTAGTATGATTATGATTCCATGAAAGTTTCACAACCAAACATAATATATTATACAATAAAATGAGATGGTAAAGTCATGGCTTATAAATATTATCATGACTATTTGTATATAATCTTCACCAATGATAGATGCCAAAACTTTTTTATAAGCTTGATGATATGTAAAAAGAATCATAACATACATAATGTTATGACTTTATGTGGTTTTTTGCTTCTCTTTTCCTCAATAATCCATCAAGTCTTATATTTTATACAAAAATTATCCAACCTCACTATTGTTCATCATTATTCATCAAAAACTATAATTTAGTGAAATTTTTTATTAAAAGCCCTTTTCTATAAAAACATATTATGAATAATAACCAAAATTAATTGTATTATTTAACATTTGACATACTAAATAGAGGCAACCCAAGCACATTTTTTATCCTATATGATGAATAAACACTTTTCAACATGACCCATAAACTTCCATCAAACCTCAAAACTATGAATCTCATTTCCAAAACAAAAGCCCATCAAGATATTCATAATTTTTCATGGTTATTATAAATATGTCTTTTCATGATGTAAATACTATTAGATATCATGTGGCTAAATATGTCTTTGTACCAAAATTATGTTGTTTGGATTTATCAAGGGGAAAGTACAATGACTATGTACAGACCAAAATAAGGGTACTAGATTGTGTGTATGTAATGAAGAAGCATCAAACACATACCATAGAATGGTCATGGAAGTTGTTGGTGCTTACTTCAATATGAATTATATGGATGAACTACCTAATCCCGAAGCTCATAAATTTTATGAAATACTTAAAGCTATAGATAATAGGTTGTGGCTTGGTTGTAAAACACATTCATAATTGTCACTTATGGCTTGAATTATGAGCATGAAGTTAAAAAATCATATGTTAAGAAATTATTTGATTGGGTGACAGAACTGTTAAAAAAGATTATTCTAGATAATAAATTGATCACTAACAATTTTTGTAGTACTAAAAAGTTATCATGAGGTATGGGTTTACCAGTAAAAAAAATTGATTATTGTTTCAATGGATGTATATTATATTGGGGTGGTGATAGTGATTTTATTAGTTGTAAGTTTTGTGATCATCCTCGGTTTAAGAAGGCACCTCATGTTGTAGAAATGCGATAAAAGATGAAAGTTGCATTTAAGAAGATGTATTACTTCCCTTTAATTCATTGATTACAAAGGCTATATGCATCAATACTACATCACATGATATGAGGTGGCATTTTGAGCATGAAGTTGAACAATGGGTAATGAGTCATCCATTAGATTCACTTGCTTGGAAGCATTTTAATCATATACATCAAGATTTGCTGCTGAAAGTTGAAATGTGAGATTAGGTCTTTACACTGATGGTTTTCAGCCATTTGGACAATCTAGACAACAATATTCACATGATCATTGATAGTGACACCTTACAATTTGTTTCCATTATTATGTTTGAAGGAGTAATATATATTTTTATCAATATTAGTTCCAAGGCCAAAAAATCTGAAAAACATGTTGGATGTTTTCTTATAGCCTTTTATAGTAGAGTTGAATCATTTGTGAGATGTTGGCATGAATACATATGACATCTCAAAGAAGCAAATTTTTATTATGTGGGCTACCCTTATGTGGACGGTAAGTTATTTTCCTATATATTCAATTTTGTCTGGTTGGAGTACTGTAGGATGGTTAGCATACCCATATTACATGGATAAGTATGATGCTTTTACTCTCAAATTCAGTGATAAATAGTTATGGTTTGATAACCATCATAAGTTTCTACCTATAAATCTTTCATTCCATAGAAATATAACTTTATTTCGAAAAAATAAAATAGTGACGATAGTTCCACCAGCTATTCATCCAAGAGATGATATCTTAATAGAGATTCATAGTTTGAGCCTGAAGAAGGTAAATATAATGGATGCTACTGGAACTAATGAACCAATATGTAAAATATTTGGCTTGAGGAAACTTAGTATTTTTTGGGACTTTTCCTATTGGAGGTCTAATTTTATTCGTCATAACTTGGATGTAATGCATATTGAAAAAAATATGTTTGACAATGTTTTTAATACTATCTTGAATGTAGATGGATAAATAACGGACACTTTAAAATCAATACAAGAGTTGAATGATTACTATCAGCATCCTAAATTGAAATGGAAAGAGGCTACGATAAAATATCCTAAAGCTTGTTACACACTTGATAAGAAGGTAAGATAGACATTGTATGAATGAGTTAAATATTTGAAATTTACTGATGGATTTATGTCAAATATGGGTAGATGTGTAGATATGAAGAAGCTTAAGCTATTTGGAATAAAAATTCATGACTATCATGTATTAATGCAGAGATTAATACCAATTGGTTTCCATGAAATACTTCCCCAAAGTGTTTGAAAGGTCCTTACAAAACTTATTTTGTTCTTCAAACAACTAACTGCAACCACAATCAAAATAGATGACATTGTGAGATTGGAGAATTACATACCTCTCATTCTTTGTAAACTTGAATGAATATTCCCACTAAGCTTTTTTGACTAAATGCAGCATTTTTTGGTCCATTTGGTTTATGAAGCAAGGATAGCCGGGCTAGTGCAATATATGTGGATGTATCCTTTTGAGAGGTACAATAAATATAAGTAGCCGTGTTATATTATTTCAAGCATAAATTAATAATGTAATTTGATTTAATTGAAACCTAACATAATGGTTGTAGGTATCTTCGTAAGTTGAAATTGCATGTTAGAAACAAGATAAAAGTTGAAGGTTCAATTTATAATGCATATTTAGTAGAAGAAGTATCATCTTTTTGTTCTTATTATTTTGAGGACCATGCCAATATAAAGAATAGAAATATGCCTCGGAATGTTGAAGGTCATGTGCTGGTAGAATATGAATTTGAGGACAAGCTATCTATCTTCAAGCACCCTAGAGAAGCATTTGGAAGAGAAAAGAAAAGATATATGACAAATGAAGAGTACAAAGCAATCCGATCTATGTTTTACTTAATTATGAGGAGGCTATGTCATATATTAAGTATGTATACCCAAAATGGTTGTAGGTTTAATCATATAATAATTTTTTTTTGAATAGAAATAATTAAAATCTGATATCCATTGTTCTCTCTCTATTTATATTTGTACAATGCTTATGTTGAGTAGTTAAAACATAGACAACTAACTATTCCCAGCCATGAGGTCGATTCTATGCTAGAAATAAAATTTGCAAATTGGTTCAAGAACTATGTGAGTATTATTAAGCCTTAATTTTTTTTGAATAATTTGATTTATTAGTATTTTATATATTTTTTACATCATTTGTTGAATTTATGCAATAGACAAATGATCCTTCAAATGGAGATTCCAACATATTCATATAGAATTTAAGTAAAGGCCCGTTTAGTTATGTGACAACCTATCCTAGGCATTTTGTTAATGAATATAAATTTCATACAATAGGACATAGTTTTTTAAAGCAAATATGAATAGTGGTGTATGTATTAAAAGCTCAAGTTATAGTATAAATGAGATTGCTTATTATGATCAACTAGCAAAAATTATTGAGTTGGAGTATCCTGGACTCGAAAATAATAGCATGTATTATCAAAATATGAGTGGTTTGATCCTACACTAAACGTGGGTACAAAGATTCATTGGGATTATAAGCTAGTTGATGTTAACCATAAACACATATTTAATCGATATGAGCCATTTATTATGGTAGTTCAAGCTACTCATGTATATTATTTTACATATTCGAGTTTATCTCGTGATAAGAGTGACTGGTGGGTCATTTACAAAATCAAAGATCGATCAAATTTTGAAGTACCAACATCTCAACAAAGAAGTACAAACTTAGCTATTGCACTGACATTTCAAGAAAATGACATAAATAATATTGAGCTTGTGCATGTAGATGAAGATCAAGAAAACTTATGTGACTCAAATGGTGACCTAATAGAAATTGAAGATGATCATTTTCTATCTAAAGATGAGTTGGAACTTTCATCAAAATCAGATGAAATGTCATACGATTCATTAGAGGATGATAGTGATATCAATAATTAAACTGTTATAATTGTATTTGAATATTATAATTTCAAAGATTTTCTATATTGTGTTGCAATCCTTTAGTGTGTGTTATTCTAACATGTTATTTTAAGATGGCGCATAAATGACATGAGCATGGTGGAGGTGGATGTGGACACAGACATGGACGAGATTCATCTAGTATTTTTCATCCTATTGTACAGTAAGTACCATCTCATACCCACCCTTTCCAGACTTCAACATCACCATTACCATCATTGACACCTTTACCATTACCATTATCAGATATAAGGTCACCATTCATTGTCCCTCTTGCACAGACTTCTAATCCATCACCCTCATCTACACTACATTTTACACTATCAGTTTTCCCCCCATTTACAACACCATCTACATCATCAAATATTGTTGCTACCTTTGTAGGTAGTGCTAAGTTAGTAATAGAGATTATGGATGGTATGTGTAAAAAATATGTAAATCTTACTTTAAATAAAAAATTATAATGTCCCTATTAGTGGTTTTGTCTTTATATATAGTTATGAATTGCTAGTTTTAAGGTTATTTTTTTTATTGTTTCATTCTATCTCATAAGTGTTCTGTTATAATTACAAAGGTTTTCAAGAAAATAGTTGATTCTAAAGCATTCTTGTTGAAGAAAGTTTTTGAATTAACAAAAGAGACTAACTTTTTTAACTTTTAAGTAAAAACAAAGAAATAAAAGTAATGAAAATTAATTATCTAATTAGTTAACTATTATGTTGGTTATTATTCAAGTATAAAATAATTATGTACTTATTATTAATAAAGTTTTTTTAATGAATTTTCTATATATAGAATCAGTGTACATGGGTGCCCAAATTTGTTGGATAGATAAAGTATTTGTGAGAGAGCAAAGCTGCCGAATGATACTCAGTTTTTATCCATTAATTAAAGATTCTAAAAGATATGCCTGATTTTATACCTGATGATGAGTGACCCAAGTGGCCCGAGTGGCTTAAGTATTGGAAGGAGCCAAAAGTGAAGAAAAAATCAGAGATAGTCAGCAAAAACCAACTGACTGAGATAGCTGGACTAGGTACAGGAATGTCTCACCACATGGGAGGGTCAAAGTCGAGCATTGAGCACGTTCTAGATTTGATATAATTTATAACTTTAAAATATTTATATATTTAGTAGTTGGACTAATAGTCCAAATAATTCAAATCTTTGCATGGTTTTATAATTGTAGCTAAAATTTTTTAATAGATATTATTTTTTGACTTAATAAATACATACTTCAGGCTGGAGAATTGGGCTGAGATCCCAATTTTATGAGATTTTAAGAAAGATTCATGTTAAGAAAGTGGATGGGTAGCTTGTTGACAATAAATCTCAAATGATTACTGTAAGAATTTGTTATATTAATAAACTTTTTGAATACTACAGTAAATTTTGAAAATTATGTGGAATGAAAAATATTTGATTTATTTTATTTATATCTAAAATAGTATTTTATTATGTTTTATCATAGGACCTCATGGAGGAATGTGTGACAACTACTTCTCATCCAGTTAAGAGTTCTATAGACCTTCAACCAATTGACTATGATCCTATCTATTTGGAGATCATAAGAGGTCAGAAGAAGCAGCGAGTGTATGATATTGGCTCGAAGGGAGTGGCTTTTTGTAAAGTAGTCATGCTTCTAGTTCCTTTATCATAGTAGTGGTGGAAGCGGTGGTTGAACAACAAGTAATTGAAACAAATAAATATTTTGTATTTATGGAGATAAATGAGAGAATGATTAGCAGATTACTCTTTAGAAGAAAAAAAATGTAGGAAATGAAAGAAGTGAATGGTAAGATGAAAGAAATTAAGAATGGAATGTAATAGCATATGTCATGTATGGAGTCATAGTTAGTAGCCTTGACGTGATAGATAGCATACCGAGTTCTAGCAGAGAAACCACATAGGAGAGGCTAGCACAAATGCACCAGCTAATGATGAGGATGATGATTTAATTTTAGATGATTATATACATATGTTATGTTTTTGTTTTAACTATGTAACTATTGTATCGAATAATTTATAAACTACTTTTACTTTTTGTTAATTATAAAAAATGGTTTATAATATATGTTTTTATTCAATTTAATATAAAAATTAAAAAATATGTAATCAAATTATTTGTAAAAAAATAAAATTGTGAAAATAGTTTTGGAATGAAAATAGCTAGAGATTTTTCACTCGTTAATATAGTTAGGGAATATTCTGTATATATTCAGTTGAAAAAATATTAAATACTACTCTTAATTATGGTCAAAATTAGGAAGAAAAAAAAATAAAATTAGCTAGGGAATTTCTATCGTTCAAAAATGTACTATAAATTTTTTTTTTCTCATAAATATTTTGCGATGAACACTTTAGCTTGGGATAATTTTCATCGTAAATCCATCGCTATTCTATTTAGCGATGGAATTCTTATAATAGCTAGGGAAATTTGTAAGACCATACAAGCTTTTGTTTAATTTATATATAAGGCTTTTATTCCCCTTTATAATGAATACCTCAATCTATTGTAGTAAGTCTCATGAAGGTTATGTCACCATGAAGAAATATAGTTTTCACATTGAGTTTATCAATTTATAAGTTCAAACTAGTAACCAAACTTAGAACTACTCAGATAGAAGACTTCTTCACTACAAAAAGAAAATATATTATCAAAATCAATTCTTTTCTTTTAACTAAATCCTTTGACATGGTTGATATGAAGAGACTTCATTTCATCCTACATAGCCCAAACTCATATCTCTTTATTCTCAAGAGAGATGACCTCCTGAAATATTTCTGGCTCACATGCATTCATGAGTAATATATAATAACATCTTGAATAACTAGGCCCTGCCTACTTATAGATGGAATATTGTTCCTCACCTTCTCAATAGGTATATCCCATGCTTGAAATATAAGGTATATTTTGTAGCTTAGAAATATAATGTATATATTGAAGATTAAAATCATTAGATAGACTAATTTCTAGAAGGAACTGACATTGGATCTATGTAAATTGAAATTTATATGGAATCACTCTCTTCCAGACTCAGATGATTTTCATCCACAAATATGTCCTCTTGAAAAATCATATCTCTACTCCTAATAGGCATCATAAAAATTAGGTACTAGATTCTATACTCAAACTTCTTATATCCATAGCCAATGAAGATGCATGAATTTATAGTATCATAGAGTTTAGATCATTCATCTTTTGAGATATGAAATTGTGCTTTCTAGTTGAAAACTCACAAATGATAATATGAAATATCTTTCCCAATCCAATTTTTATTAGATTCTATACTCAAACTATACAAGTGACTATTGATTATATCAATAGTCACATGTATAGTTTCTCCCCAATTAGGAAGATGTGCATGAGAAAGCATGCATCAAACTCTCTCATCAATTGTTATATTTATCCTCTTAGTTTTGTCATTTAATTGTAGTATCTTGGCTGGTGTATATTTATGTCTCATACTATGGGATACATAATAGCTATCAAATTGATCTTAGTATTCTTCTTCGTTATCAGAAAGTATAAAGATTAATTTTTTTCTAGTCTCTCGCTCAATTCTAATATGAAAATCTTGATAGATATGAAAGACTTGATCTTTCATTTTCAATGTAGATGCCCACACTTTTTATAATGATCATTGATGAATGTGATAAAATAAAAGGTCCCACCTAATATTTGATCTCCTCCTAAGGGTGGACAAAAGTGAAAAGATACTCTATGCCTTTTTTTAGCCATGTATTCCATACAATCATCAAGAAAAAATTATTGGTCGGATTAAAAAATATTTCTTCTTTCTAAAAGTTGAAGGCCCTTCTCACTCAATTGACCAAGTATTCTATGCAAGAGAATAAATTTGCTCTTTTGATTAACAATATTTATGTGATCTCCACACACTCTTTCCTATGTGGCATATAAAGTACTCTTTTATACTTCTAAAAATGACTAATGCACCATTGATCAGCTTTTACTGGCCATCACTAAAATAACTGATATATCATCCAGCATGCCAATAGACATCAAGTTCATATGAATTTGTAGTACATACCAGACAGCTCTAAGCATCAACTAATGTCCTATTTGCATATGCTGATAAATCTTTGTCTTGCCTACATTGTGTGATGTCACAATATTACCCATCTTTACTATGTCATAATTATTAGGTATGTAGGTAGTAAAGGAGTTACTATGTGGAGTATTATGCAATGATAATTATGAGTCAATAATTAATCACTCTTCCGAGATACTATATTAACATAATTATTATTGTTAATTAGTATCAAGTCATATACCGGGGTGATATTTGCATATCTCTCATGTCTAACTCCTCTCGATTGCAATGTTATTGTGATCTTTTCCAAGAATATCAGTTTTTCATGTGTACCATCTTAATACAATGTTAATACTTAATTTCTTTTCTACTTTTTGACTTGCCTCTAGAAGAATGAGTTCTTATATCAAGCTATGTGTGTCTCGTTGTGCTTTTATCATACCTTTCAGAAATGAGAACACTATGAGAAGCTCTTACATTTTCATTTCTCCTTATTTCTTTGAACAATTAGTTTTATGATATGATTTGCATTGACATAAAATCTCCAGGTGGTGATATGCTTAGAGAAACCATAAAATTATCCCGATTGTCCGAAAGTGAGCTCAACATTAGACAAGCTAATAGTCCATCTTCTAGGACCATTTTCATAAAATGAAAGCTAATTCATCATTCATTTAAAGATGTTGATGTGTACCGATATTAGACTACCATAATTAAACATTAGGTTAACTAGACATCTAATGATTAATTTTTTATTTCTATAATGTTATTTTAAATATTGAGTCTAGTTTCTCATATAACTTGTTTGCATTCATTTCATCAATAATATATTGATAGGTATTATTACTTATCCATTATTGAATTATGGAGGCAACCCTAAATTGCATGTCTTCTAATCCTTTTTTTACTTATTTTTTAGGGTTTTCCTTCATTCTTATTGGGTCTAACAATTGTTTGATTACAAGGTAATCTTATATTCCATTTTTTTCCAAATAAAATAATTAGTCATAATTAATTTTATTACCACATAATGATCCCTCATGTTAACTAAGCACAATATGGACCACAAACATCAAATATGAACAAAAACTTTCCAAAATATGGCCAAAATCACTATATCAATATTGGAATAATCAAATATCAATATAATAATAATGAATAAACTAAACATCATCTTAATATCGATGAAAAATATAATTCTCCACAAAAGTTCAAATACTACTTTTTGAGTGAGATCGAAACTTTGTTTTGATACCAGTTATTGAGGGTAAGATATTTGGACCATATATAGTTTATTTGAAACCATAAAATATCAAAAATAACAATTATTTAACAAAAAAATGAAAGAAATAAATTCAATAACTTGAACATAAAGAAAACCTTAATATCATAATTTTGAAAAATTCAATACAGTTAAAAATAAATTCCAAATTATAGAAGTGTTAAATTGAATAATATGTTCTAAAGACTTATTTATTCATAGAAAAGGTCCGTAAAACACATATAATATCCAAAATTAAGTTTGGGACTAAAATATATTTTCTATGATTTAAAATCCTAGAAATCTATTATTTAGTACAAATATATAAATTTGAAATTTTAGGGTGAAAGCCTTGGGTCTCTTTTCTTGTAATTCTTTAAATAATAGCATTTGTTTATCATATTTATGACACGAAGTCAACACCATGGTTGCATCTCTATTGCTAGACTGAATAAGATATTATGATTGCAACTTTATGAATCTATAAATATTGTCAAAGCTCTAATTCTTCATAAAACTCGAGCATGCATACAAACAATACCAAAAGAAATGCCTACACTATAAAAATACATTATGCTAGTTGGATAATTATAAAAATGATTTATAATATGCCCACATAAAATATATAAATTACAAACTAAGAAAATACACACTATATAATTTAAGTAAACAAACCAAAATTACATAATATATATTTTTATAAATCAATAATTAAATGACAAGTAATATAAATATAAAATAATTAGCTCAAAATAAAACTCTCACAAACTAACATATAGCCGAGAGATAATAAATTAAATAGCCACAATATGAAAAACCAAAATATATTTTCTAAAATCATTAAATGAAAGGAGATAAAATAACTTATATGGGATTTGCAAAGACACGCACAACATAAAAAAGACAAATGCACATAAGAAAAGAATCCATAGAAATAAAAAGCAACTTTATGGCCATGTTTGTTTTTTTGGCTTAACGCTGAAATCAAATCACTTTTAGCGTTAAGTCAAAATATGTTTTTTTAAGGTTTATCACTTAAAAATTTTTTAAAAATGCTCAAATGATTAAGCAATTTTTTTTTGGCTTTTTCTGAATAGAAAAAGCCATTCAAAAAACACTAGATCGAAAAATGCTCGATCTAGCATTTTTCTCCTTCCTGTTTGAAAACAATTAATCCTCCCTCCATTTTCATTTTTTCTCCTTCCTTTCCCTTTCGAAAACCTCCTCTCTCATATCCAACTCAATTTTCTTGACTGAAATACAATGGAGCTACCCAACTCTGCCACTCATCCCTCAGCTCACTTGTCCTTGGATTTTATGACTCCCCCAAATGTTCAAATGTCTACAGGTAAATTATTCTCCATTTCTTCTCTATATCTCTAGGTTAAAATGCTCTAAAAGCACAAATTCTTCTTTATTTTTCCTCTCTATCTCTAAAATTCGAATTTGATTTTTTTATTTTGATACCTTGGCCAGCATGTTCATTTCCAATTTTTACAGGTAAAATGCCCTTGGACATGTTCAATATCATTCAGATAAGAGGCATACCCATCAACCTTTGCATGATTATAATGACATCATGCAAAAATAATTTCTTCCAAATTATCATTTATGCAGAAAAATCACATTCTAATCTGTATAAATAAAAAAAAATACACAAGCAAATCCAATATAAATAATTAGAGGATAATCATAATGAATAATAAATAATACCCATTAGAATATTTTTCGTTTGTAGGATTCTTCATCTGAAAAATTAACAAAAACAAATACTCAATAAACTAATTTATAAGCCAAAACAAAAATATCTAAAGAACAATTGAATAAATATTATTTGAGTATAACATAAAAATTTAAAAATACAACTAAACTAGTTTGTTAATTATTAGGTTGTATCTACCCATTAAGCAAATAATTTAATGAAATTAGATCAACTAAACCTAATTGAATAAAATGTAATCCTTTTTATTTATGTGGCTCTTTGTTGAATTTTTAGTTTCAAATTTTATTTTATTATTCAAGTTTCTGTAAAATCTTCATATTTATTTGGAAATATTTTCATTATAGGTAGAAGAAAACCAAATCTTTTTTCCTTTTCTGTACTTGGTATGATAAGCCAAATAACTTTTGAATAATCATTGATTTTTGTTGGTTTTTTATACAATATTAAGTCAAATTGGTAAAACTAGTAGGGCGAATTGGACTGACCCCACCCAAAGAAAGTACTTTATTAATCTTTGTCTAAAAGAAATAAATAAATGCTTTAGATCAGGTAGAAGTTTAAAGCCTAGTGCTTGGTCTTGAATTGGTGAAGATTTGCAGAAGTTAATTTTAAAATGGTACACATCAAAACAATTAAAGAATGAGTGGGATTACATAAAAAGACAATATCTCATTTGGAGTAGAATGTTGAATGTGACTGGATATGGTTACAACTCTATAACCAAAACTTTTGATTGGCCAGATGAGAAATGAGTCGATTATTTGTAGGTAGTTTTTCTATAATGTTAAGTGAATCTATAAAAGAAATGTCCTATATATACAGGCATGACTAATTTGTTTTTTTTTTCTTGTTGAATAGAAATATCCAGAAGCTAAACAATTCTATTATAATTGTTACCAAATTTGGAGGAATTAGAGATATTGTTTGGAGGAGTATTAGCTACTAGATCTAAAAATTGGAGTTCTAGATGAGTGATTATTTCTGGGCCTAAGGAATCATCAACTCATTCTACATCAATGCCTAGTGAAACTCCAATTAGTTTAGAGGATGAAGATAATTTGTCAAGATATGCTAGTGAAGAAGTACAATATTCAAAGAAGAAAGAGAAGAAGAGAAAAAAAGAGTAAACTCAAGACAAAATAAATAAAATAATGAATGTTTTAGACAATTTTGAAGGACCCTCGATGAAAGAATGTATGAATATTTAAAGAAACTGGCTACTTGAGGATCCTTTGTATTATGTTGCAATTAATGCATTTTGCAAGAAGAAAGAGTATAGAGTAGTTTATGTTGGAATGGAAAGTGACCAAGAGTGAATGGGATGACTTCAAAGCTTGAAAAAATAACTTTTAATTTTCTTTTTTTGGAATTGTGGGATACATTTTCCATATTTTGCTTTGATGACTATACCATAGTACTTTGATTGAGTTATTTTGGATACTTTCTGTATTTTAATTTTTCTAATTATAAGACTTGTTATCCACATAATTGTAAGAAAGTTCATGACAATATTAATTTATATATGTGATGACACTATAATGCAGTGATATTATACATTATACATTGTTCTAACAATATTATTGTGATTTTATTTCATAAAATTAATGGTTTTTTTAATAGATGTTCATATGGAGAATCATTCACATCAATCAGATAGTTTAAGTTCATCATCAAGTGAAGATGAAGATATAAAGTCAATAGTGACAATATTAAAAAAAGGACTTGTGTTATTTCTCCATTTATTAAGAGACTCCTCCATTTATAAAGAATGAGTTTCTACATCATCGTTTACAAGCTCACTTTTCATTAAAGAAGTTTTAAATGGCCCATCTAGTATATGTTATGAACTAATGTGAATGGAAACGCATGGATTTATTTCTCTATGTCATATGTTTAGAGAAAAAATGGCTTGCTGACAGCAAACATTTGAGTTTTGAATAGAAAATGGTCATATTCTTAATGACTTTAAGTCATAATCTTCGAAACCAATTATTAAAAAATAGACTTCAACACCATGCCTAACAATACATAAATACTTCCATGAGGTTTTAGTGGCCATGGCGAGCTTCTCAAGAGAAATGATTACTCCTCCATCATTCAATGATAATTCAAATGGCATTTATAATCATTGGCTAAGACAAATTTATAAGGTATAATACTTTTTATGAGTAAATATTTTCATCATATTTTTATTATTTTAATCTAAAATTAAACATATACCGGTAAAAATTATTTCTTGTAGGGTTTTGTTGGTGTAATTGATGGAACTCTTATCAATGCATGCATTCCCATTAAACTATAAGTACCATTTCGAGGTCATGGGAGAGGAGAATATTTTCAAAATGTTATGTAAATTTGTGATTTTGATATGAATTTTAAGTATGTAGTTGTTGGATGGGAAGGAACAACTCATGATTCAAGAGTTTTGATAGAAACTATTTGTAACCCACAACATAATTTTCCCATGCCCTCGTCAGGTAAATAGTCTTGGTTTGTTTTATTTATTGTTATTTTTATTTAATAACATTATAATATACATAATTCTCTTTTTCAGAAAATTATTATTTAGTGGATGCAGCATATATACATACTAGAGGTTTTATGACACCATATCGTAATGTACATTATTGGTTGAGTGATTTTCGTAGTGGTGGTAAAACTGTAGGAAGAGAGTATATATTCAACTTATGTCATGTAAGATTAAGAAATGTCATTGAACGTGTATTTGGTGTTATTAAGGCATATTTTCCAATATTGAAGAAAATGACACATTATTCATATGCTACACAAATAAAAATAGGCATGACATATTTCTCCATCATAACTTTCTTCGACAAGTCTCAGATAAATTATTTTCTGAATATGACACTAAAGAGGAATTAGAAAGTGACAGTGACAATCGTAATTAAGGCTTAACTATAAATACCTTTTTTATAGTTGTCGATCAAGAGTTCATGCTACAGTTTCGAGACCATATTACAAATGAACTATTTTAAGTGTTCAATTAACTTATCATTTTAACTTTTATCATTGTATAAAATGAGATATCAAATACTAGTATCAAATGTTTGTCTTTTTAGTTTTTTTTTCATGGTGTGAAATATGATGTTAAATATAAGTATACAAATTTATGGCTTTAGATATTTTAAAATTTGTACTTATATTTTCATATTTTTCTTTAAATATACATGAATATGCATTTGAATTAGAATATTTTGAATTTAATTAATGTTTGTATTTTTAGCTTTTATAATGGTTATGAAATGAGATTAAATATTGACATCAAATGTGATATTTTAGATATTTGAAAATATGTAGTTAAAATTTCTTAATATATTAAGTTGTTAAGATGTTAATTTTTTTTATGTAAAAAACAAACAGCTTAATTTCTAAAAGAAATACAATATTAAAAAAACAACTTAATACTAAATGCTATTAAGTACTATTTAGCATTAAGCTCAAAAAAAATTCTATTATGCATTAAGTAAAAAAAACAAATGTCACCTATGTTTATGTTCCATTTGTTAGTATGTTTGGATAGGGGCACTTCTCTTTCAAGATGATAAAATTTTGATTTATGTACACAATATTAAAAAACAAAAAAAACAAAAAAATGAACTTATCTTATCGAGTTTTGTACAGAAATAATGCATTTAAAATAAAAAATCTAAAATATAATATGTGTTTCAAAAATATGCCCAAACTAGAAACAACGTGTCAATGGCCATCGTTGTGAAAGACGGCCATTGACACCCTATTGAATTTTAAAAATCAAAGGCTGGCATTGTGAACGATGACGATCAAATTTTAAAAATTTTTAAATGTCGGCATTGGGAATGATGACTATATAAATAAACCAATGCCCGTTGTTCTCAATGCCATCTATTGGAGTATATATTCCCGACCGATCTTCTTTTCCTTTCCCCCATTTTCAATTCTCATTTTCACCTAACCCCCTGATTTTCTTAGCCATTTAATCCAATAGTGGCCTCCTCCTCTCCACCAGACCCCACGACCCTTCTCCACCAGACCCCATGTCCCTTCTCCACCAGGCCCCACCTTGGCGACGGCAAGGCTGCATTGCACAAGCATTCCGCAGCTCTCCTTCCGAGTTATGTTATTTGTCTTATTTTCTTGCGATCAGATTTAGGGGCATTAGGGTTTAATTTTAAAAAATCACTCTGATATCATGTTTACTGCAATGTATAGTTTTTCCCTAGGTTAATTCGAGAAGTATGAGGTGATGAAAATAATAGTGCCATTGTGATGATTGATGCAACATATTGACAATAGCAAATCTAATCACCAAATGTTTCTACTTCAATCAATAACTATGGTAGAAAGATGAATTCCAAATTGAAACTCTACCAAAAAAAAACAACCATAATGCATCCAATTATAAAAAATTTCGAGAAAGTGAATAATATTCTTTTTTATAGTAATTTCTTGCCAAGACATTGTGTGGGTACCTTCCATGCGAATTTAAATCTTCTAGTACTTATTGAATGTCTGCATGCGCTCAATGACGAAGCCAATATTTCTCTTACGTGCTATATGAGACACTTGGTGGGCGTAAGTGGGTGAGACAATGAAACATATTCCACTAGTCACAAATACAGACAACATTATACATTGTACAACCTAGTCTCCTTTCCAATAACAAGCTTCTAAGTTCCAAGACAAATTTTGATTAGGAAACGAAAGCAAAACACCATTAAAGGTTGAAACATGAATAATGGAGAACGAACCTGTTGCTTCACGTAATGCGCTATCTTCCCGGTTGCCTTCTCTCTCGCTCACTATCAATCTCACTATCTTTCTCAACATAAAGTTATTATTATTTTTATCCTTTCTCTCTCTCTCTCTCATTAGCTCTATCTCTATCTCTGCACTGTTCTTATTTTCCTGGTCTGTTCCGGTAACGGAGCTCACGGTTAAAAGACGTAAGAATTGACATTGTCAAGCCGACACTACTAAAAATGAAAGCAAAATCAGAGACTGGCATTCATAACGCAAGTTATTAAATTTTAAATATTTTCAAATACTAGCATTGGGAATGATGACTATTTAATAAAACCAATGGCTATCATTCTCAATGCCATCTATTAAAGGAAATATTCCCGACTGATCTTCTTTTCCCTTCACTCATTATTCTCTTCTCCATTTTCACCTAACCGCCTAATTTTCTAAGCCATTAAATCCACTAGTGGCCTCTTCTTCTCCACTAGACCCCACGGTCCTTCTCCACCTGACCCCACCTCAACGACGACAAGGCTGCATTGCACAAGCATTCAACAACTCTCCATTCAAAGTTAGTTATTTGTATTATTTTCTTGCGATTAGATTTAGGGGTGTTAGGGTTTAATTTAGAATTTCACATATTTTAACATATAATAAGGATCTAACATTACTGACATAATCATGCAATTTTATGGGTTTTGCTCTTGCTACAGTTTTTAAAGCTATTAGCATAAATATTTTTTGCCATTATTATTCAAAAATAAATCCTTATTTATATAATTACTTAATCAAATTACATTTTAAAAGTTCTTTGTATCACTAATAATATTTTACAAAACAAAGTTAGATCAATACTCATAAGCATATTGAATCCAGATCTTGAATTGGTATAACATTATTAATTATATTCTAAAATTATTTATCTAGTATTTAATATTTTGGTGGATGTTTATTGTCCTCTTATAAAAAAAATAAATTTTATCAAAATGTTTTCCATAACTTATACATAGATATATCAAGGCTATATAAACTTTAAAAAAGAATATTTTTATTTTGATTAAAAAAACTCACAATTCAAAATTTTCTTTCAAGTAAAATTTAAATGATAATTGATTTTTTAATTATAAAATTTTTAATATGGTACTCACTTTATTATATAGATCCCAAGAGTTATAAAATATTATTCAATATTGTTTATGATAAATATAATATTTAAAATTGACTTTGATAACATTTATCTTATGACCAAATGCAACACTACAAAAATATTGAAAAAAATATATATTTATTAATAATAAAAAAATGATATATAAACTAACTAGAAAAATCTTTCATGTTTGTCAAAGAAATAAAATACATCCTAAGTATGTTCCTATGCATATTGAATACAAATAAATCTTTCAAAAAACCTATGCGATCCATAAAATATAAAGTTTTCTCTAATTCATTTGAATATATTTCTGCTTTTTGAGATACTTGAATAAAACTCTAATAAATATCTAAAGAAATTTTCTCCAAAAATATAGTACTTCCATTTGTATCTACAATTCTAGTTAATTATAAATACTTATTATGATATATACACACCAATATTTGGGTCATTCTTATACTTATATGTGTCTATATTATTTTAGATAAAGAATGCTATACCTTATAGTTATTTACAATGCTTTCTATTTGTCCCATTTATTACATTTGAGCTTGTACATTTATTAAAATAGAGAAATTTAGCTGAGCAATTTGTGTAGAATTATATACAATTCTAGAAATAATTCTATAAAAAATAGTCTATTCAATAATCATCTCTCATATTATTTAATTTTTTTATCTATTTTGAAATACGTCAATTATGTATGTTTCCTCTATCCCCGTAATGTGTTATTACTATGGACATATAGTGATGACCCATAACGATGTTAAATATGATGAAAACAAAGCTTTAATTATGACTTTGGAAATATTAGTTGACTGCACGTTTGAACCATTGGGTGATATCATATTTTCAAGCACACCTATTGACAAACAGAAGTTCAACTTAGTTCTCAAGTGTAAGTATCCTCTAAAAAGTAGAAATATATTCCAACCTCTTACAATATGGAATGACAATTCTATGCACCAAGTGTTGAACATGGTTAACACAACTGCCATTGAAGAAATTGAATTATTTGTTGAGGTCGTTCAAATACACCGACAAGTGAATCAATCTATTGGTATTGCAGAAATTAAGAATGTTATAGAAATTGACTATAGTTGTGGGCCTAGTAGCGGTCTAGTATGAGATACTAGAGCATATGGAGATGATGGTGCTTGCGCTTATGAAGAAGGTAATGATGAATCTGATGAAGATGTTAATGCTTAATATGATGATGACTTACGTGTTCAAGTCGATGGACATGTTTCATCATTCTAGACTACAAATTAAGTTTTAGAGAATGAGAGAGGGATATTTGTCTCTACACATATATTATCTTGTGATGTATCAAATATCACAGATGATGATGAGGAACCTAATCAGTTGGCTCCTATTTAGTTTTACATACTACCAATACTTTATTTTGAACATGTTGAAAACATAGATATTGTTATTTCAAGTTGTTGGACTTCATGAGGGAAAGAAATAACTAGTTATGCGAGTGGAGAATTTGTAGTTGGGCAAGTTTTAAATTCTAAATTTGAATTGCAAGAAGCTACAAATATTTACTCAATTAGAGCACATCAAGAGTTTGTTGTAGTTGTCTCCTCAAAAAAATTACCAGTTTTAAGATGTAAGAAGGCCGAATAATGTCAATGTCAGTGGAAGCTGTGTGCCATGGTTGTGAAAGATACTAACTTATTTGTGATCAATAAATATAAAGGGCATCATACTTGTGTAAATCCATGTTTGAACTGAGACCATCATCAACTAGACTCAAAGTTTGTTGCTACTCATATAGAATCAATAATTAAGGCACAATTTATATTGTCCTCTGCTGATATTCAAGTAATAGTGATTGAGAAATGAGGATATGAAATTTTATATAAAAAAGTATTGGATGGGAAGCATAAGATATTTCGACACTTATTTAGTAATTTTCCCAATCATATACAGATTTCTCACATTTGTTCTTGGCCATAGAACAAGCCAATCCTGGATGTGTTTTTATTTGGAAAACCATCTCTCATAGTGTGTCAGACAATGAGATATTTCAGCACGTGTTCTAGTCATTCAAGCCATCTATTGAATGGTTCTCAAATTATTGTTCTGTACTAAGTATTGATGGTATGCATTTGTATTGGAAGTATAAATGGGCATTGTTGATTTTTATGGAATGTGATGAAAATAATTAGTTGTTCCCATTGGTATTTGCTATTACAAAAGGCAAGAATATTAGTTGTTGGGTATAGTTCTTGGCATGTATCAAAAATAGAGTAACTCAACAAATGAGGATTTCTATTATATCTGACAGACATCTAGGTATTATGATAGCTATAAGTAATATTCATCTTTATTGGGATGCACCATATGCTTATAATAGGATCTGTATATATTATCTTGCAAGTAATTTTATGACCCGCTTATAACAGGATATGTATATATTATCTTGCAAGTAATTTTATGACCCACTTCAAAGATAAACTCTTGAAGAATTTGGTCCGCAGAGTAGCTATTGTGAAAATAACACGGAAGATGAATAGGCATATGACTATAATTAGAAGAATTAATCTTGAAGCATGACAATGGTTAGAGGTGATCCCTCTTCCATTATGTGTACTTTCACATATGAAGGTTGAAGATATGGAATAATGACAACGAATATGTTAGAGGTATTTAATAGTGTTTTTAAAGGGGCTCGTAGCTTATCAATCACTACATTAGTTTAGTTGACATTTTATTGTCTTAATAGTTATTTTGTTGCAAGAAGGGAACAAGGTGCTGATAGATTGACATCCGATGATTAGTTCACACCATATGTTGATACTCAGATTCAAGGTCATGTGGCTAAGGCTAGATCAATGGAAATTATTCTTTATGATCATATATAAGACATATTTCATCTCAACATAAATGAAAAGAAATGCACACATGGTAAGACATTGATATATGGATTTTCATGAAGCCATATCATAGCAGCATGTCAGCATCGATGTGTTGATTTTTAGTTTTTTGTTCAAGGCTACTACACTATATAGTCCTACTATGACACTTGGGCAAGTTTGTTTTATCCCATTTTCAATGAAGATGAGTGGCATCTTTATGATGGTCCAACGATCGTAGCTCATTGGTCAATGCAACAACAAGTCAGTGACCATCCTAAATCAACTCGTTTACATAATGAAATGAATGTCAGGGAGGGGAAAACCAAGATTAAATGTTGGTTGTACAAACAAGAGAGTCACAAGCGACGGTCTTGTAAGAATATAAATCAAGTTTAGTTGTTTGTTTATAAATGAGGTCTCATTTTTTGTTGTTGTTGTTCTGTATAAGACTTATGTACTAGTATTTATTTCTTATAAATGAGGCACCGAATATTTTTTTATTGTCTTGTATCAGACTTTTTCTATTGAATGAAATTTTCTTATTATATGTGTGTATTGTAAATTATCATTGTGATGAATATTGATAGTCATGTATGATAATTATTCTAGATTTATTATATCTTATAGACATGGCTAGGAGGTTTCATGATCCAGAGCCGTCAGATTCATCTGTCTTAGTATTGTATGACAGACACTGATCACACTTAGTAGATACATAGTAGGTACTTAATTTGTTAATTATCAATTATTATTATTAGTTTTAACATGTAATTTATACATAATCACTTTTACAATTGGTAGTTTTGTTATTTACAGCTTTAGGAGATCCTCTGCCCTCGATAGTAGATGAGAGCCTTCATGACTATGTGGAGGATGGATATTTGGATTCAGCCATACGTGATTAGGGCTAAATTTTATGGTATATACCATTTGGGCCACATTGCAATCGATTAGCCACTTATCATTTCACTCGTCGAGAGATGACAGCCTGAGACACACATGTTTCATGTGCTAGTAAAAGAGATGATGATTACCTCACAGGATGTCGCCATCCTCCTTGGTCTTCATATCCATGGCCCAGTAGTCACTGACACATGTGTGTTTGATGTGGCGGTATTGTGTGCGTATTTGTTCGGTGTCATCCCACTCGCCGATACTATCAGAGGATCTGCTATCTCTTTGTCGTGGTTATGTATCTAGTTATACAGCATGCCATTTGATGCAGATGAGGTCACATTAGAGCATTATGCACATGGGTTCATCTTAATAGTGATCGGATTCTTCTTGTTTGTGGACAAGAAGGGTGTGCATGTTTCCATGTGCTTTCTCCCACTACTACAAGATTTGACGGATATTGTGATATATAGTTGGGGTGGTACAGTACTAGCACATACATACCGTGAGTTATGACGAGTCAGCTTGGATCGTAGTCATGATATTAGTGGTTGTATTACACTCATACAGGTATGCAATAACTGAGAATGTGTGTTGTTATGTGTGTATAATTTATCCTATTTTTCCTAACACAATATAAAAATTTCAATATTTTGACCCACTTTCTCATTATTTTGTATTCAGCTATGGTCTTGGGAGAGAATTCGCATCGGACAACTTGATTTTGGGCAACCACACGTAGATATAGCACCACCACCCGCTCATGCCTTACACGATGCCGATGTCAAATTTGAGGATGATGACCTACCTGAGGCTGGCCACGATGGATTACCACTTGAATCTTTGGTTGAGCTAGAGGTAGATCAAGCTCTTCTACTTGGGTGTAGGTAGAGAGTACCCTTGACACGGGTGCATAACCCATCGGGTGTACTCTTCCTATACCGAGATAACTAGATGCATAGACTCCTAATCAGGTAATATTTATATAAATTTATATGGTTCTATATTAATTATATTCATATTATTATAAAATTTTTGATATTAAGTGTTAACATGTAGGTCTCATGGAAGCCATAAATGAGAGAGTTACTTGATAAGCTCCCATATATCTGCTTAGCTGATCATGAGATCTGGCGGACGATGTCACCACACATTTGTTTCGAGATTATTGAGTCGTATCATCTAGAGAGAGTCTTGTGCCAGTTTGGGATGCATCAGAAGATACCTCCAGCATGTTCATATGAGCAATAGTTGCATGTAGTGGATGCACGTGGATGATACCAGCGTGATTACTCGATGTATCATGGACCATACATAACATTATGAAAGACTCGAGTGGCTAGGATCATCATTCATCCCCTATGGTGGGTTTAATGGATTTTCATTATCCATACATGCAGTGGTATCATCGTATTATATGATATTTTATGACACCACGACTTCATAGGGATGATATGAGGTTTCATACTACAGTCAATAGTATGGATCTTTTGGTAAGTTAGAGTCATGTGTTTCTAAAATATTTTACCAAATTTTTAATTATTAGATTATGTAATTATAATTATTTCTTTGGTTCACTTAGATTGCCGCTATGGCTGACATAGCCAATTGCTCTCATGTTGATAATCCTGATGATTTATGCGACATACATCATATTGCCCGATCAGTGTTACCCCAGATTGGTGAAGACCATCGTATCGTCGGGTATACCGAAGAAGCTTTGACATCACATGAGGCATTTATTTGACCATCGGTATCATCAACACCATCATGTATGCAGCCCATTCAAGGTAGAGGGAGAGGGAGAGCGAAAGTTGATCGCTGAGGTCGTGCTCGAGATGGTGGGTCAGGTCATGGTCCATACATTGAGAGCGGTCTTGGTAAACTTGAGCCGACTATGCCTACTTCTTACCCCTCACCTAAGATGTTTATACCCCAACACACCTGCACATTACCTTTCATACCTACCCACATTGACACATCACATTCTCTATCCCCACATTGACACAATTCCTCTAAAATTACTTGTTCCTTCTGATTCTCCATGAAATTCCCAGACACAATTCCTGTTGAAGTCGGGTATGTATTAAATTTATCTTTTTCAAGTCTTTTAAATGAATATGGTTATCTATTTTTTATTGCACATGATGTTTTGTGTATTTTGATTGAAATAGAAAGGAGGGTACAAATTTTGTTGCACAGAAAAAGGCTGGAGGCACCTGTAACTTTTTAAGACCTTGGAGAAGATTGTCATTTCTGCATCATAGATATGATTTGAAGTTTAGCAAGCTTATGTATTTTTTGGATGATTGGAATTCAGGGTGTGTGTGTTAGTTTGAGATGTGATTTTAATTTATTTTATAATTTTTTCAGTTGGACACAACAAAATCTATGTATATTGTAATTTAATTTTTTTACACTTGAGATGTGGATGATTAGAACACTGATGAAGATTTCTATATATTATGAAAATGTTAAATTTTTTGCAGCTGTAGGGTTTGGTGGAGAGGAAGAGGCCACTGGTGGAATAAATGGCGGAAGAAAATTAAGGATTAGTAAGTGAAAATGGAGAAGAGAAAAATGGGGCTCCTACAACTCTTTTTTTGGGACCTAGGAGGCCATTGATGAAGATTATCATTTCTGCATCGTATATATGATTTGAAGTTTAGCAAGCTTATGTATTTGTTTGATGATTAGAACTTAGGGTGTGTGTGTTATCTTTAGATGCTATTTTAATTTATTTTGTAATTTTTTCAGTTAGACACTATAAAATTTATGTATCCTATCATTTAATTTTTTGTACTTGAGATGTGGATACTTAGAACAATGATACACTACAACAAAACATCAAATTAATAATGCTTTATATCTTGACGCTTTCAGAAAATGTCATTATACTATTTGTAATTAGACATTTAATGACACTTTTCTAAAAGCGTCATTATTTGGAAAATATATTAAGTTTTTATGACACTTACTAGAAGTGTCATTGTTACTACAACAAAACTTAAAATTAATGACGCTTTATATTTTGATGCTTTTATAAAATGTCATTATTATATTTGTAAGTAGACATTTAATGACACTTACCAGATGTGTCATTGTTAAGACTAATAGGTTAGGAAAATTTCTTACTTTCTTAAAAATTTCCAAGGAATAAGGGGCTAAAAATTAAAAACCATGTCACTTTTATTAGTGTCGTGGATGTGAAAAATTTAATTTTGAATTTATTGATTTGTAACTAATTTCTTATTTATTTTTTTTAATAATTAATAATATTTTTATTTTTACTCTATAATAATAAAAAAAAGTTATCAAATTTTAGTTGAAAATTATTTAATAAAAATAAACAGAAAATTATGATAAAATTTAAAAATATCTAAATATTTTTACATTCAAAATTAAGTTTTTTATTGATAAAATAAGTAATAATATTTAATTTTAAAATTAATATGTTAATATTTAATTTATCCCTAAGAGAAATAAAAATATAATGTAAATATAAGGTGATTTAATAAAATTATGTGATTAATTTAATATTATTTTTAACTTATAGTATAATGAAGAATCGATCGCTAGAAAGACTTGCGCGTCTTCTTCATCACATTCGGACATTTCTGACAGCTCAGCTTCAAGCTCGCGTCTCCGATATCATTGGCCATATTTGTAGCATCCTATAAGTTTCCCCATTAAGTTTCTAATTATATCTGCTCTTCCATACATTTAATTTTTATCAAAAAATAGCGTATTGAATCACTAGAATTGACGAGGTTAATTTATTGGAAATCAGTAGTTGTCAGCATACTTAGGCCATTACATGAACCACTACCACATCTCAACATTATTTTAGTTACGTTCTTGTCAATACAACTTCAAACAAAATACCATTAACTACCCACTCTTTACCCATTTCAGTTGTTGACTTATAGTTAGTCTTTTCCTTATTTTTCTCTTAAGTTGTTGTAGTTTATTTTGTAAAGTCAGTGGGGGTGTTCTCCCACATAGTGGGGTATTTTTCAATTTATCTTTAATGCCTATTTGAAGGCTGATTGGGTCATGAATGTAATGGACAGAAAGAGCAAGCTCCATATTTTCTGCTCACCAACTGCTCGACAAAATTATTCTTCCATAATTATCTTGTTTCTCTAAGCATCCAATATCTTGATTCTCTAAGTATTCAAGGAACATATTTATATTATATATTGTGATAATTTTTTTAGGGAATTTGGATGAGAGGGTGAGCGATAGGGTTTTGTATGATATTTTAATTCAAGCTGGGAGAGTTCTGAGTTGCACTTTGCTCGAGATAAGGAGAGTGACAAATTCAAAGGATATGCTTTTGCAGAATATGAAACTCGTGAGATTGTAGACTTTGCTGTCAAGCTTTTCTCTGGTCTAGTGGTTATCTATGATCGTACCCTAAAGTTTATGGTGTGTCCATTATTTTCTACAAGCATTTGACTGTATGTGAATTTATCTCTTCTGTTGGATCCAGTTGTTGTACTTCCTGTAGTTTCTCCTACTGCCCATTAGACATGATTTTGCATGTTATGAATTAAACTAGCAAAACTCTTCTTTGTGCAGATTTTTGGGCAATATAAACTGTAGAACATCTGTAATGTGATTGTTTCTTCCCCAAATTCATCCGGAATGCCAATGCATTCTCCTTTGCTGCTGAGTGGAAGTGAAAACTCACTTTAATTCAAGCGATTGTTTGAGTCATGTAGGGGATCGTCCTATTCTTCTCCCCGTTGTTATTCAGGAGGTACTATACTTCTAGAACTTTCATGAGTTGTGATTCCTTTCTGGGTCTATTTTCTTCAGCGTCTCTTGTGCTGTATACTTTTTGATTTTATTCAGTTCCAGCCTTCCCTAATAACATGAACCACCCCAATGCATATGGGTCACCTTTCTCTGACATTTCTTATGATTTGGGTCAAAGACTTTCTGGGTCGCCACTTGGGTATGGCGGCTAGTTAAGGTTCGGAAACTATGATAGGAGTAGTAGTATACCATACCCATCCTATTGGTAATCTTTAAAAGTTTTTATTTTTAAGCTTCAAATGCATCAAGTAGATGTTTGTCTCTGTGTATAAGAAGCCTGATATGTAGTATGTTTGGAGTGTGATGTGAAACTTTATTTATTTGTGTATTTTGTGTAGACTCTGCAATGTTTATTAAGTTTAGTAGCTTCACTTAGTGGATACCTCCTGATTTACTATTTCTGAAAGCTTCATCATTCCAAGTACCCTTTTCCTTAATATTGTCTCATATTTCCTAGCTTAGCATTTTATTTGACAATACCTTGTTTGTTCATGGAAAATTACTGTCATGATGAAGTAAAAACTACTAGAATAGTTTTTTTATCACCCTTTACCCAATCTCCCTTACCAACCTCAGGGTAGATGTAATGACAAATTTTTATACATTAGTGATGGTTTAAACACGTCTAAAAAACTACTAGAATAGTTAGTTTCCAGGAAAAATGTATGATTTGATGATTAAATTGTAGTGTTAGATGTTGATAATGGAGGGATGATGGAGTGGCCCTTGTTCGTTGTGTATCTGTAGCATAGTTTGATCCAACTTACTAGCCGTCTAGACTAAATTTGGTTCGAGTCTTATGCTTGACATGGGACATGTTGAGTTTTGGGGTGGTGCTTGTGAGACTGTGATTTGAGCATACATGATAGCTACAAAAAATGTCATGGGTTGGGTGTGATAAGGGTGGGCATGTGATTTGCCTTCTGACACATGACCCACCTTGAACCATGCTTTATTTAATGCAACAACTATGCAACCATTCCATTGAATATTGTAAGTGGGTGGAATCTAACATTGAATTTTGTTTGGTTTGGTAAAAAAATTATACAATTCTCTTAAAATTAGTTGTTAAGGTTAGAACACTAAGCTTAGATAAAATAAAAAGTAAGCGGAAAACTATTTAAGATTTATATAAAAATGTATAATGACTAATTTATAATTTGGATATAAATTATAATAATAGTTTTTATATATTCATTATAATATTAATTTATTAATATAATTTATAGAATAATATCCTATTTTATTATATCTTTTCTTTAGAGAAAATTAAATATTTTAAAAATAAATATATTTATAACTACATAAATAATAAAAATGTATGATTTTTAAGAATAAAAAAATAGAGATATATTATATATTTCATCTCCTAAAATAGAGATATAAATAAAAAAAAATTCAAAATTTTATATACAAAAATTTTTGAGTTGTGATTTATTTGAATCGAGTTACTAGTTTGTCGACTAAACTAGTTAACATTTTTAGTCATGCTCGAACTTGAATTGATCTTACACGAGTTGAGTTTTGATCGAATTTTAATTGAGTTGAGTCTGAGTAGCTTGTGAGTTGTCTCGTCTCATTAGCACCTAAAGTTATAACTACAAATTAACTAATTGATTGATAATATTCCAAAATGTGAATCTATTCCATAATGGAACATGATAATATTTTGGGTGGCTAAATATATTTTTCTTGATTACTCTAATATTTATAAATGATTTTTGATTCATTGAATATTCTTGAGTGTTATTTTTTTTCTAAGTATCACAATAAGATGGTGACTGTCAAATTGTTATTTATCCCACAATTTTCATAGAGGAGGTTTTTGGACAGTCATTTAAGACCTTCCGCATGAAAGAAGATATGAATATCATAATATCATCAACAGAGGTATCATCTAATTGCCTTATGTTCTATATATGGTAAGAGAAACATTTAATATGTTTTTCATATATTTTAACTATCTTATTTATGCTTTAATTTTTCATAATGAGAATTGTATTTAATATTAGTTAAATTAAAATATTAAAACTTTTAAATATTGTGTGAAATTAAATCAGGTACTTGCATACAAAGATAGTTGATGCTAAATAGACAGATCGATTTATTTTTGTAAATCCAACCTTGGGTTCCAAAGCTTGATTGGGAGAAGCAAGCAAGAAAAATAGATCAAGTGTTATAGCTAATCGGTTGATGAATGCAAATAATGCTAATTTTGTTTTTATTTCATATTACCCAGGGTTAGTTATTTAACATAAGTAAGATTATAAGTATGCATATTTATCAAATTATAAATGTTATGTTGTTACACTAATGTTAATTTTGTAGTTGTCATTGGGTATTGGTGATACTTGACATAATAACTTTGATCACATATTACCTTGATTTCTTGCATCATCAACATTCAGATGATCTTAAAGACATTGTTAATATGTAAGTTTTTCCCTTCTTATTATATAATGAAGCATTTATTGGTATCAATTTTTTTTTTCTTAATGCAGGGCTCAAAGAAATCTTCACTTTAAAAAATTTTATGCCATAATTGATAAATCTCATGCTTTATATTTTATCCATTACTACTAACTCTATTTTTGTTGTTGTTAAATTTATTTAATCGTATATGTCAATTATTATATAAATTATTTTTATGATATGCTGTTATCATTCCTGTTTTTTTTTCTAATGCTCTATAATATATTTTTTTCTGTAAGTGTAAGTATTTATTGTTCATCATTTTGTATGCAGGTTACCTTATTTGGAAATTAATTCTCAACTTTGTCAGGCTAGCAGGAAAGTGTTTTATGGAGATAAGGCACAATTGGGTTGCATATATCAAAAATTTTGAATTGAATTTAAGAAATGAATGTTGAAATTGTGTTATAACTGTATTCTTGGTATGGATTGTAAAGAATGTTGTTCTTATGTGCATGCAGTATTACAATAACAGGTGAAAATATATTTATAATAATTATTAAATTTAAATTTATTTAAATCATAATCTTCATTGACGCTTTTACTAAGTATCATAGTATTAAAAAAATTTACGATAGCTACAATATATAAATACATTTTTTTTGCAGTGTCATTGAATCATACCTTGACACTAAAATAAAACATCATTGTTAATAAAAATGATACTTTATATTAGCATCAAGGTATGATTCAACGACACTGCAAAAAAATGTCATTATATGTATAGACTTTTTATGTCACGCTAGCGGATGACGCTATCGATAAGCGATATTATATATATATAATGACGCTTTTTAAGCGTCGTTGATTATGGTTTTTGTTGTAGTGAATGAAGATTTATATATATTATGCAAATGCTGAATTTGTTACAGCTGCAGGGTCTGGTGGAGTGGATGTTTTGGTAGAACAAATTGCTGAAGAAACACAGGGATTGGGAGAAAATGGAGAAAAAAAAACTGAGGAAGAGATTGTTCAATATCCTGCATTGAGAACAACATCCATTGGTTTAATAAAATAGTCATCGTTCCCAATGCCGGCATATAAAAATTTTTTAAATTAAATAGCCGACATTGAGAATGACCATTGACTTAAATAGCCATCGTTCTCAATGCCGGTATTTAAAAATTATTAAATATTAGAGGCCGGCATTGAGAACGACGACCATTGATTTATTTAAATAGCTGTCGTTCCAAAAGTCGTCAATTAAAAATTTTTAAATTTTAATAGTAGTCATTCACAATGCCGAACTTTGATTTTTAAAATTCAACTGCGTGACAATAGTCATCGTTCACAACGAAGACCATTATCACGATGTTTTCAAACGCACTAATTTGGACATATTTTTAAAACACGTATTATATTTTAAATTTTTTATTTCAAACATATTATTTACGTACAAAACTTTATCTTATCTACCCCACTCGGACATATCCAACAGTTTTATATATGTAGATATATATATATATATCCAGAAAAAAAAGCAAAAACTATTTTTTTTAATTTTTTTT
Organism: Sapria himalayana; assembly: GCA_029783825.1. Taxonomy (NCBI): domain Eukaryota; kingdom Viridiplantae; phylum Streptophyta; class Magnoliopsida; order Malpighiales; family Rafflesiaceae; genus Sapria; species Sapria himalayana. The sequence goes on from JAREIK010000009.1 coordinate 44,121, forward strand.
TGGAAATAAGTTTTGAAATAAAATTTGATTTTGTTTTTGTTTTTTTTGGTGACGTCTATAATATGGCTACTTAGATTTTGTGATGTAATTTTTGGTTTCCCACCTAGAATTTAAAAGACTCAAATATCTTAGGTTGTGTTGTAATTTTTAATAAATATTAAAACTTAGATTAAATATTTTTTTTTACATAATTTTCCCTTTAATTTAACATTAATTCAGAATAATTTACGGCTGTGTGTGAATGTGACAAGGGACAAATGAACATGTCCGATTCTTGTGCTGCTTTGAAGTGTGACAAAAACTTGTTATAATTTACTGCTCGTCCCTTTATTCGCTTCTTTACATAATTCTTAGGCCTCTATCCAATCTTCATTCAGTTCACTACAATTAAGGAAAAAAGATTCCCGAACAACTGTTTCAGGAGTTCAAGCCTCAAGGTCTCATTTTTGCAAACATCGGCCTCCGCCTCCTGCTGTGGCCTCTGGCTGTGGCCTCTGGCTCTGGCTCTGGCCTCTGGATCTGGCCTCTGGATCTGGCCTCTGGCTCTGGCCTCTGGCTCTGGCCTCTGGCTCTGGCTCTGGCTCTGGCTCTGGCTCTGGCTCTGGCCTCTGGCTCTGGCCTCTGGCTCTAGCTGATATTTTCTTGGCGGGTATCTGTTTTATTTGAAAAGTGAACACCGATATCTGAGCCAAGAATCGAGTCACACACTCTCTCTTAAGTCTTAACTACAAAAAGTGGATTCCCTGAAATCTGACGTAAAATTGCTGAACGAAGCCATGTGCTCATCTTTAAAGATTAGCGCTTTCCTGTAAAATACAGAAGTTCCAAAAAAAAAAAAGAAAAGCCACGAGACTACATTTCGAGCTTCTGTTTCACTCTGTCCTGGTACTGTCTAATTCAAAGTCGCATATCGGCCTCCTCTGCACGAAGCATTCCTGTAGTTTTTCTATGGAACGAAAAGGGCAAGATGGAAACTTAATAGGTGAAATAAGCATTCCAAAAAAGAAAGAAATAGCAATCACGATTGATAGCGAAGAAATCGGAAGAAATGCAGGCGATAAAGCTTCATTAAAAAGATCAGTTTCGAGGAGAGCGAACTCAAAACCAAAGTCCCGATTTGGTGATCCTGCATATTCTGGCGATGCTAACATGCCTCCAGTTAATTCGGTTGCTATGGAATTACCAAAAAAAAAGTATTCTCCTGGAGATGATAGTGAGGAGGGGATTTACAAGTTAATTGATTTGAACAAGTGGAAGGGTAGTAGTAGATTGAATGCAAAATTCGCAATCAAGTGGGCTGCATTGTTGTTCATTTTGGCATGGTTGGCGGGTAGCTTGATGGTTGAGAAGTTAAGAAGATGTGTGTTTCTGGGGTTAGAGATTTGGAAATGGGGTGTGCTGGTGATGGTGATTTTCCATGGCATGATTATTACAAACTGGGTTGTACGTCTAATAGTGTTCTTAATCGAAAGAAACTTTTTGCTGAGAAAGAAGGTGTTGTACTTTGTTCATGGCTTAAAGAAGAGTGTGCAAGTGTTTATTTGGATAGGACTGATTCTCATTGCCTGGGCTTTTCTCTTCAGGCATGGATTCGAGCATTCTGAAAAGTCCACCAGTCTTCTAAATTTCATGACGTGGACACTAGTTTCACTTCTAATCGGGTCTTCTTTCTGGCTTATAAAGACCCTTTTATTGAAGATTTTGGCTTCCAATTTTCATGTGAGAACATTCTTTGATAGAATTCAGGAATCAGTTTTCCATCAATATGTTCTGCATACACTTTCAGGACCTCCAATGGTTGAATATGCTCAGAGTGCTGGGAAAGAACATGGAATTGGTCATCTGAGCTTCAAGAACGCCAAAAAAGGCAAAGAACCAACCAAGATTAGAGTTATTGACATGGGGAAGGTTCACGAGATGAAGCAAGAAAAAATTTCTCCCTGGACCATGAAGGTTTTGATCGACGCCGTAACAAAATCAAGATTGTCTACCATCTCTGATGCAATAGATGAAAGTGTGGAAGATGATGATGAAGGTGGAAAGCCCAAAACGGAAATTTCAAACGAGATGGAAGCCATTGTAGCTTCCTTTCGCATTTTCCAAAATGTAGCGCGTTCTGGTTATGAGTGAGAACAATTTAAACTTCTTCGATTTTTGTTATCTTACATCTTCCATCTTTTAGGTGTTCTAATTCTATATTTTTTGCTACAACAGCTATATTGATGAGAATGATCTATCAAGATTCATGGCTAGGGAGGAAGTGGATCTCGTTTTTCCACTGTTTGAAGGATTCGAGACTGGTAAAGTTGACAGAAAAGCTTTTACAAATTGGGTGGTATGATGTTTTTCTTACTATTGGCATGGCAATATTTTGTATTACATTGTTCATGTGATGAATGATGTTAGTTGTGACAGTTTTGAAAAGTGCTCTATTTCCTTGAGGGAAGATAATAACATCAACTTCTTAATGGGAGGGAAGTTGTTTACTTTAATTTTAAAGAGTGTGTTTAAGTTTTTTGTTTTTTATTTTCCATCTTCATTAAAAATGAGAATTTTTTATTTTTGATAGAAAATTGTAAAACACGTTTTTTACATATGATTACCAAAGCAGATCAGTTTTCATGTTCGTGCTAAGTATAAAACATGCACACAAATACTTTATCCAAATTCAAAAAAACATCTCTCAAGAACACTCTTAAGCAACTCATCATATATTATGCTCCTTTGCTTCTTCAATTACTTAGAAGTCTTTAACTTTATGTTGTTTTTTTTTAATTAAAATGGGGTGGAGTACTTTATACTACTCACAAATAATCAAATTATAATCATACATTTTAGTTTTTATCAACCATAATTATGTGATCCTAGAAGATTCTAGGTTGAAGGTTTTGACTTTGATTATGGACTCGAACTTCTTAATGAATTAAGTTTATAATTCAATATTCTTTCTTAAACTTGATATTGTCATTCCTAGTAAATTCTTTAATTTGACAACATCTTTGCTTGTTAGTGACCTGATAAAATATCAACAACTTATCTTGTGAGTTTACATATTCAAGTTGTATATTCTATTGCAATGTATCATCTTGTTTAATGGTGGTGACTGGTGAATATCAATTTTGTTGAGATTCAAACCTTAAGTTACGATCCAAACCTTGCTTTGACACTAAATATTGAGATTTTTGGTTATAGAATTTCAGTTATGAAAGCAAGTAATTCCTCCAAAATCATATGTAAAGAATCTTTAATATCAGATGTAACGTTTGATATCAAATGTAGGGTTTCCATAAGTGTCCAATAAATAGTGATTCAAGGTATTAGAAAAGAGAGAATAAATTTTCAAAAATGAATTATTCATAGACAAGAGAAGAATGAGAAGAGAAGAAAGAATATGCAAATATGCAAGAGAATTTTTTTTTCTAAAATTTGATTGTGACAATACATTCTTATATTTATAAATACTTAAATAAAAAATAAAAAATCTTATTAACTTTAGACCTAAGTCATGATATTAAATCTTATATTATAATTTTATTCATATCATAACATCATGGAATATGATTATGACCTGAATTCTTAAGCTGTCAATTATAATAATATAAAATATGTAACAAATACAATGATATCGTGATATTATAGAACATGATTGTGATTTTATTCATATCACGATATCATAAAATAAGGTGTGATATCAAAATATATGTTATAATTTCAGTTGAATCTTGACTTCATAATACTTATTATGATTCTAAAGTACATGTTTTGACTTTGTTCAAATTGTGACACAAAAGAACATGGTTATGACTTTATTTGATTTGTGGCTTCATAATTCAGGTTGTAATATCGAATATCTAAGTGTCTAGTTATAATCACACAAATTAGGTTGCAACTTAGTTTAGTTTGACTCCAAATTTTAAGTTATGACACTCAACAATAATTATAATTTTAAAAGTATGAGTCAATCATAACAAATGTGTTTGATTTAATCATGAAATATTATTTTTTTTGTGAAGTTAATGATTGATATGTTGTGGTCTTGTCGACATAAATCTTAGTCATCTCTTTCTATATGAAATTGCTCTTTCAATAAATTTCTAAGTCAAATTTAATGATAAATGCATGAGGTAACAATAATATATTCGGTTTCACAAATGGTCAATATTACAATTGATTGTTTTTTTGACATTCATGTAACAGTAACATTTTTGATGAAAAATATGGATCTAGTAATGCTTTTTTGATTATCTATGCCTTTATCATAATCATCATTGTTTTATCCTTTAAGTTTAAAATTATTAGAAACTAAATACAAGTTAAAGTTAATTATATATTTTAGATAGCAATGATTTGTCTTACAACTTTAAAATTATTGGTTGTTGAAGATTTCATTCATTGACTAACCCACATTTCTACTTGAAAGTTGTTGGGCCTTGTGCATGGTAGTAGCATAGATCTTCTACTAAATGTTTGAAGAATATTGGATCTATATTTTTTGTTCTTTTGATATCTAGATATCTTAGCTTCATATTTCACTAGTGTATATATTGGCTTATAAGTCTCTATCTTAAGCTTCTCTAGGATCTCCTTCAAACAATTTTGTTGTGAAATGAGAAGCCAATTTTTTGTTGCTCAATTTCAATGTCAAGATATTATGCAATTAGTCCTATGTCTATGATATTGAATTTCTTCATCATATCTTTCTTGAATACATTAAACATGTTTGTGTTATTTTTGGTGAAGTTTAAATCATGCACATAGAGGCACACAATCAAAATATGTTTATTTTTGATATTGATATACAAAGTATTCTCACATGATATTTATAGAAGTTATTCCCTTGGAAGTAATTATCATTTTGGTTGATTGATGCCCCTCATACTTGTTCTATCTTGTATATAGTTTTTTTTAGGTTTGACACTTCATCTTTGTATTTGTTTTGAATTGTCAAAGAAATAATTATGTTAACGATCTTCTTTTGGGCAAAATGAATGAATACCTCATCATAGTTAAATTTAACTCTTGATTGTATTTTGTTATTGGAGATAAAAAGATCAACTTTAATTATTTTGTAAAAATTATAGATTAAAGGATAATAGATTTATGTGAAAAATATTATTCAAAATAATAATTAGTACAAATCTCTCAAGAATATATTGATTTTGTGATATATTCTTTCTTAACTCTCGCTCTCACCCCCAAGTAATTCTTGGCTTTTTAAAAATGAGTTGAGGATGATATTGACATAAGATGCGTCTCTTCTCATTTTGTATTCATATTTATAGCAAATAAGAGAGAATGAAGCCAAAGATGGTTACCTACTTTGTTGGTAATTAGACTTTGTTGACTTTTGTGAGCATGAAGAGTTTTTGAAAAATGAACGAGAGAATGAGAGGGGGGTGGTTTGTATCTCTACTTTGTTAACTTTTATGAAAAGAGTTAAGACTAATAAATCTCTTCTTTTAGACCTTTTCAACAATTAATTAAAGGTGGGAAACTTTTGAATCCTTAGCAGGATTCCATGCTAGCGATTTTAGAATAGAACTCTAACTTATGCCTTGGAATGACTTTAGTTATCATGCCAGTCATTTTTTTTTGTGAATCTTATTTATTTGAAATCATTTCTTATTTGTAGCATCACAAATCTAATGATATCTAACTTCAATGTATTTTGTCCTGAAATGATATATGACATTTTTGTTGGAGTCTATTGTACTTTGACTATTATAATAAATTCCATACTCATCTTTTTGTAGATTTAGTTTTTTGAGAAAAATCTTTATCTACAATATTTCTTTGTTAGCTTCAGTGGTATTTAAATATTTTGCTTATGTTGTGGATAAAACAACATATTTTTGTGGCTTAGATTTTCAAGATATAGCTTTCTTTGCAAAAGCAAACAAATAATTGGAAATAGATTTTTTGCCATTTCGATCATTGGCCATTTTTGCATTTGTGTAGTTTTTAAGAATTGATTTTTCTCTTCTAAAATTTAAACAATGTTTGGAAGTTCTTCTAAGATATATGAAGATCCATTTCATTACTTTCTAATGTGCTTTATTAGGAATGGATAAAAATTTGCTCACAAATCTTATTCCTTTAGTAATGTTTGGAATTATACAAATCATAACATACATGAGACTCCTCTTTCCTAACGAACATGGAATAAAATTTATTCTCTCTTTTTTTCTTGAAGGGTATGATTTTTTACTAATTTTGAAATGACCACCAAGAGATGTATTGACTGATTTAGTCTTTTTCATGTTGAACCTTTCATGAAGTTATTCAACATAACTTTCTTGTGATAGTCATAATCTCTTATTTTTTTTGTCATGAGTGACTTTAAAAAACTCTGCTAATTTTTCTTTCAACTTGTTTATTTATGTTGTTTTAATTAATTATCAGTATCTTATCTATATATAATCACAATATAATAAAATTTTCACTAGGAAATTATTTGAAGTAGACATAATTGTCTACTATAGTTCTCACTAGAAAATTGTACTAATCATAATTCATGACCCATTATGAATGAGTCGGGTATTTTGTATTATTGTTGTGAAGCATGTTTTAATCTGTACATATTCTTCTTCAATTTATATTAGATTTTTCTTTACTTTGACTTCAAATCCTTCTTATTTTTTGCATATAGATTTATTTTTCTAATTCGCCATGAATATAATTAATTTTAACATATAACTACTCCATCTTGAGGTTTTGATTAGTTACTAACTCTAGAAATATTCTGATTGATGATAATTATACAATAAGAGATGAAATTTTATTGAAAATTAATATCTTTACTCTAGCCAAAGTTATTCATTATCAATCAAGCTTTGCATTTGCTATATATTTTTTATTATCTTTTTTCAGTTTGTACATTCATTTATTCCTTAAGATTTTTTTTTCTTTGAATAATTTTATGAACTCATAAGTAATGTTCTTCTAGAGGGAATTCATCTCCTCTTGTAAAGCTTTCACCTAACTATCTTGATCGTTATGAGTTTGTGTTTCTTGGAACTTTTTTGGATCTTCCTCTCTCTATCGTTCCAATTTTAACTTATGCTCTCATGTTTTTTGGATCTCCCTCTCATTAGTTAACAAAAGGTATTCCAATGATGAATATTTTGGATTGAGCTTATGCTCTCAAGTTGATCATCTGAGTTGTGGTTGTTCATTTTCTTATTCTTGAATATGCTTCCCCTAATCATCATACTCTTGTGATGATATATTTTCCTCATCACTTTCATAAGATATTATTTCTTACTTTTATCTTTATTAAGAGTATTTTATTGTTATGGAATCTACTCTTTCTGATCATCAATATCAACTTAATTTTAATGATATGTTTTTATTAGTCATTCATTGGTTGATCTTCATGAAAGATTACAACATTATTTAACTTTTTTTGTCTTTGAATCCTAAAATTTATAGTCACTCTTTATCTTCAAAACTAATGAAAATGTATGATATGCCTTTGTTATTTAGTATATGTATGAATGGTTTACATTCAATACATTCAGATGATTATAAGAAATTATTTTGCTTGTCCATATATTTTTATGAGATATCAAACCCAAACGGAGTTGAATGACTTCTATTCATTAGGTAATAGGCAGTAAGCACAACTGCTTTCCATAATGACTTATGTAGCTTTGTATTTTGTTGCATATATTTGACTTTTTTCATGATGGTGCGATTCATTCTTTCTCTTGTACCATTATGTTAAGGGGTGCTTGAGATTGTCTTTTCTTGTTGAATCCTATGTTTGGAGTAGTGCACTGAATTCTTGAGAAATATATTCTCTATTATCTATATGAAAATATTTCAAAAACTTCTCAGTTTTTCTTTCCACTATGGCATAAAATTGTTAAAATTTTAGAATATATAGTTTGTTGGCTTCAGTAAATATGCTCATCTTTTTTCTCTAAGTATCATTAATGAAAATTATGAAGTATTTATATTATCCTAAATTTTTCACCTACTTATAAGTGTTGGTTTTTTTTTTTCATGGAGACATTCAATTTGATATGTTATAGTGTATAATCTTTAATAAACCTTCTTTCGATATCATTTATTAGAAATGAAACACTCATATAAACAACTTTATTAAAACTCAAAAATATCACAAGAAGACTCTTAATTAATTAGAAGTCTTGCCCATATGTTGATTATTTTAAGTAAAAATGAGGAAGAATATTTAAATTACATATAAATAATTCTATCCTACATTGACGAACTATTCTAAAATTATAATAATCGTACACCTCATTTTTTATCAACCATAATTAATTAATGCTAAAAGATTCTAGGTAGAAGGTTTGAACAGATTTCATAATGGATTAAGTTTATGATCCAATTGTTCATATACATTTATAGAATAATTCAAAGTAAACATTGATTCTCCTTTTCTAAATTCATTATAAATATTTTATTTTTTTTAGAAATGAAATTTTGATTTTAAGCAAATGAATGCAACTTTCTAAAATACTTATAGACTTAAAATCATTTTTAGTAGTAAAATTATATATTCACATGTTAACAGAGTAAATATTTATAGACTTAAAATACTTATTCACATGTTAACAGAGTAAATACTTATATTCAAATAAATTATTGAGAACTTGCATGAAAGTGGTGACATAAATAATGCAAGTTTTTTATTTGAGAAATGATATCATCTAGGAAGATTACATTATTTTATTAAATTAAAATTCAATAATTATTTTCAATAATATTGAGAATGAATAGATAATTAATTTTGATTGAAGTGAGAATGAATTCTTATAATGATGATAATCATCTTCTGAGAAAATAACATATTTTTAAATAAAAAATTTCTTTAATTTTTAGCTTGGTATGACATTCATTTAAATTTATGACATCATTATTTAATCAGTCATCTAATGCACATCTTGACTAATCTCATGTGGAGATGTATGTTCCTCGTGGTTTCATCTCCAGATGAGTCGGGGTAGGTACATTGCCCTCAAATTGGAGGCGGCAACATGCTTAGGTTTTTTTTTTTCATGCATGAGTGGTTGTTATTTTATAGGTAAAGGTTTACAATGAGCGAAAAGCACTTGCCCATGCACTAAGGGACACCAAAACAGCTGTTGAAGAACTAAATAAGTTGGTCTCTGTGATCCTAGTAGTGGTGATCATTATCATCTGGCTTCTCTTGGTGCAAATTGCATCGACAAAGATTTTGGTCTTCATCTCTTCCCAGCTAGTACTTGCTGTTTTTGTGTTCGGAAACATGTGCAAGACCGTGTTTGAAGCCATCATATTTGTATTCATCATGCATCCATTTGATGTTGGGGATCGTTGTGTTGTTGATGGCATTCCAGTGAGTTTTCTTATTTTCCTAATCAATCAGCAATTTTCTTACTTTTTATTTTGTTTTATTAAAATGTGGTAGAGTTTGAGATTAAAAAAAAAGTTACACAAAGTGTACAAGATTTTTGTTTAATAAAGGTTTGAGAGAAATTAATATTTTGATAAATTTATCCCTGAAAATTATAGAGAACGTTAAATGTGTCTTGAATTTGAGATGTACTATCTTTGAACAAAGGTACTTGCTATCTCATTAAAATATAATCTCTAAGAGGGAGGTTAATGTTAGTGATTGACATATTTCATAAAATAAAATAATTTCTTTTAAAAGTAAATAAAAATATAAAGAAAAAAGAGTACGGAATCTTTTTTTATTCCATTGATTACATGACAGGCATTTCATTGGAAAACTATAATACTTAACAATCACTAGGCTAGAATTGTCTTGCTTTGCAATTTGATTATGTCAATATGTTGCTAATCCGAGAGTTTGACATTTGCAAGATGTTCATTATATTTAATAATATATTACAAGCATTGTTAGACAACACTTATGTTTTCCTAGGTCATCCACTATTCAACTTATGGGCTTGATGATTCAGATTAGAGATTCTGCAAGGATTCATGTAGAACCATCAATGGTTTTTGCATTTTCATTGGATAGTTGTTGATTTCAGGAAAGTCAAAAAATAGAGTGTAATATCATATTTTTCATCATAAGGTATTTTTGAACATAGACAAATGTAACTTGAGAGGTAGCCTGATTAAATTCTCTTCTCCATGTTCTTTGGATGGAACCTAAATAACCAATTATATTATACTACCGCAATGGTGTTGCTCTTGATATTATAGTTACTTGTGTATTTCACACTTAAATAAAATATAATGAAATTGACTGTCACATAATGAGATATAAGATCCTAGTTGGTTGTATCATGATATGCATGCTCAGGATCAAATTGTTAATCTACTTATATAAATTATAAGTATTATTTTTGTTGAGTTTTTAATTTTTTTTTAAATATTTTGATGGGAATTTTGAACTTGCAGGTCATCTCAATCATTTTGCTCTCTGTATAAGAGATTTTGTGTAGAGGTTAGATAAGTGTTTGTTTTTTGTTTTTTTGCATAATGAATCATGCAAGGGACATTGTGCTTGTGCAATCGGTGCTTGTGGTTCCGTAGTACTATTGCCAACATAGTGTAGTTGTGTGCCCAATGTATGCACAAAAGGTGTGCAGTAGAGGAAGAGGCACACACATAAGTGTACATAGTAAAGGGGAGAATGGTGGAGGCAATAGTCATTGCTGAGTGGTGGAGTCATGTGGCAAGTGCTGTATTTTTTTTGTCTCAGCAAATCCTAGTAGCTTGTAGTTGCAATGATAAAAAAAGTCTAGTTGCCGGTGATAGCTTAGTATGGCTGGTGGTGGTGAGGATGGCAATGACATGTGATGACCTACACTGAGGGCCTGAAGGTAGCATGGGTTTTAAAATTTTATTTTCGTTAAAAAATAAAAAAGTCTAGTAGATGTTTTTTTTCTTGTGTTCTTTGAAGGAATTACATGTATGTGGCACATATGAATTATTGAGGCAAAGGTACATGAAAGAAAGTTTTAGTTCAACACACTCATTATAGGAGGATATGCCACACTAGAGAGAATTATTAGATTTCATTTTCGGAGAAGATACCTCACAAAGTTTATCTATAATGATATTTACTAAATAGAAATATATAAAACTCTTCTCTTAAGTAGATCTTTCAGATATTATTTATTATTTTATTCATACTCTTATTTTAGACTCGTAAATTAGCAGCACATGAGTAAATATTTATATTACTGATATTTATATTTTTAATTATTTATATATATTTTTATTTTAATAATATTATCGTGACCAATAAAAAATACTTGAAAATCATTTGTTATGATATTATTCATCTTGAATTTTTTATTATTTTTATGTATAATGTTTATTTTTGATTATTCTATTAGTTTATTTTTATGAGTAATCTTTAATGAAGGGTAGAAGGTAGCATGGGTTTTAGAATTTAATTTTTGTTAAAAAATGAGTGTTGAGTGTTGTTTTTCTGTGTTCTTTGGTGGAATCGCTTGCGTGGCACATGAAAGAGATTTTTAGTTCAACACACTCATTAAAGGAGGATATGACACAATAAAGAGAACTGGTGGATTTCATTTTCAGAGAGGATATTAAGATTATTATGCAGTAGTGAGTGAGTTAGACTAACTATCAAAGGTATTTAGGAGTCCTCACAAAGTTTATTTATTATGATATTTATTAGAATAGAAATATATAAAATTCTTTTATAAAGTAGATCTTTCAGATATTATTTGTTATTTTATGTATACTTTTATTATAAGCTCATAGATTACTAACATATGAGCAAACATTTATATTACTTATATTTATATTTAATTTTTTATATATTTTTTATTTTAAAAATATTATTATGACCAATATAAAATACTTAAATCATTAAATATGATATTATTCATCTTGAATTTTTACTATTTTTATGTGTCATATTTATTTATGATTGTTCTATTAATTTATTTTTATGAGTAATTTGTAATGACTAATGAGGGGTAGAAGGTAGCCTGGGTTTTGGAATTTTATTTTTGTTAAAAAAAAAGAGTGTTAGGTGTTGTTTTTCTATGTTCTTTGGAGGAATCACTTAGTGTGGCAATATGAATCATTGAGGCAAAGGTAGATGAAAGAGAAGTTTTAGTTCAATACACTCATTAAAGGAGGATATGTCACACTAGAGAGAATTGTTGGATTTCATTTTAAGAGAAGATAACGAGAGTATTATGTAGTAGTGAGAGAGTTTGGTTGACTATCAAAGGCTTCTAGGAATCCTCACAAAGTTTATCTTTCATGATATTTACTAAATAAGAATATATAAAACTCTTTTCTAATGTAGATCTTTCTGATATTATTTATTATTTTATTTATATTCTTATTTTAGACTTGTAGATTATCAACACATAAGCAAATATTCATATTATTGATATTTATATTTTATATTTTATATTCTTCTTTTATTTTAAAAATATTATTATTACTAATAGAAAATGCTTAAAAAAATTTGGTTATGATATTATTCATCTTGAATCTTTATTATTTTAATGTGTCATGTTTATTTTTTATTTTTTAATTAATTTATTTTTGTGATAATCTTTTCAGATATTTTAATTGGACTGTCTTTATTTTTATTGATATTTATTTGTAAGATCAATATATGTTGAGAAATATTTTATTCGAGATTGAGCAATTTGGATTATATCTTATATAAATTATGGTGATATTTTATTCTAGATGTTTGAGTATTTTGGGTTAGTTACTTGATCATTTAAAGCTTGGATATTTATTACTTGTCAAGTTGAATATTTTACTTTAATCTTAATGATATTTTGATCATAAAGTATGAGGTATGTTAGCTTACATATTAGAGTTTCCTATCATACATTTAATGAGATACAATCTTATTCGAGTAGAGATTTTTTTGATTTGATAGACTTAAACATATGAAAACGTAATAGAGATATAATTTGATAGATATTTATATATCTGATTATGTCTATTAATGATTACTCAATATATATTTAGATATATTTCCATGACAAATCACAAGTATTTTTTTTTTATAATTTTGTTATAAAATAAAAATTTAATTTTATACAAATATTAAAAAAATGAAAAATAATAAATATATTATATGGATTATGAGATTTTATAATAGATTTTATTATGTTGACCCATCTTAATAAAATGAGATGGTTCAAAAAAAGGATATACATCTAATTGAAAGTACTCAAATATTTCTATCATGAATAAGCATTATGAGATATTTTTAGGGAAATATTATTTTAATTATAATTTATCTCATAAAATAGATATTTTTTTATTCTTTCTTAGTATATATCCTTATTGATCTTATATTTTGGAGAGAAAGTATTTAGCTTTTCTCTTAGAATTTTTGGATTTATTTATTTTATTCTTAATTGCTCTTTTGAATGAGACAATTAGTATCTATGGTCTTGAGATGTATTTTTATTGAATATTTTAGTATTCAAATATGATTTAAGTATCTCACCAAAGATTACAAGGATTTTAGTGAATATAGATATTATTATTTTTTTGATTATGATTTACTTTTTAATGAGATTAAGAAGAATTTGAATCCAAATATTGTTTATGGATTAATTTTATTCATCTCTTATTTATAGTTCTGCCTTGACTATTAGTTAGAAGAAAGAGTCACCTATTAGCTATATTTGATAATGGTGATACTACGTATGATATCACTCACATAGAATCATCATACTTATCAATATATTATAGATCATATTAAATCTAGAGAAAGTAAGAGTTCTCAAATATGAGAGTCTTATTCATACTCAGATGACGTAATATTATAGGAGTTTGTACTAGTACAAACTCATATTGAGTTTGCAACTAAGATGCTTAATCACTAAGGATATAAATTTTATGCTAGGAGAGGGGTATGCTTAGCTTGTTTAAACTAGAGATGAGCCTATTGAGGAGTTATCCCCTTTAACACCGTTCTTTTGATTATTTTTTGGAAGGGACGAATGAGTTGTACTCAATATTCGATTTTATAGATTTTAATATATTCTCATTTATTTATTATTTTTTATTTTTCTTGATGATACTAATGTAATATAGTCTAATTTCATTATTTTATTCATGATGGTTAAGCCATGATAAATAAGATGTATGTCATTCATACTAATATGACATATGAACTAGTATCATGACTTTTGTAAGCTCTATTAGTTATAAATGAGTATTCAATATGAAGATATGTTCAAAAAGAAAGATAAGTTTTCTTATTCACAATCTTTTCTTATTTTTCATTATTGTGATAATCAGACAACTAGATAATTCTGTATTTTATGAGTGCATTAAATACATTAAGGTTGATTATTTCTTCAAACAAAAAATTTACGACGAGATCATAACTATAAAATATATTCATGCAATATAGTACCCAATAAATATTTTCATGAAACTCTCGAAGATGTTTAAATTTTTCTTTCTTTTCTCCAAACTACTTGTTGTGGACTTGTTTATACCAGCTTGATAGGAGTGTTGTGATTTTTAATTTTTTTTTTTTATTTTTTATGCTTTTATGTGAGTGCCCAACTTATGAGCTATCCCAATTATTTCATCTTTTATATACAAAATTGTGTATGTTATTTATCAGTATGTTTAATAGTTATTTCCATTCATTTCTATTAAAGTTTTGTAGTTTTCGACATAATTTTGATTCTCTTACTTAAGATGGGAATTCATAATCTCATTCTCCAAAAAAAAAATGAAAGCTCTTTTCTTAAAAAAAAAAAAAACTGATGATTGATATTAGATATATGATAAAGTTTGATGTCCTTGATGATACCTGGAAATAGAAACTTTTAAAAAATTCTGAAAATTTGAAAATATAAATGGGGCTCGCCTTAAAGTACTCTCAGGCTCATCTTAGATATTCTTGGATATTTCAAAATCTTATAAAAACTTCATGCAAGAGGAGTTCATATTTGATTTCATTCAAGTCATGATCATCCAAAATGATTGAGTCATGACAACTCTCCTGCACCTATTTTGGCGACATCCTCATTCCTTTTTCGATATGTTATTTGGTTATCTATTCTTAAAATGGTTATTATTATTTTTCTGGTCGTTATTTCTATTTTATCAACTAATCCTACATTTATATGTAGTTCTTTTGTTTAAATTTTTGATTTATCAAAATATATTATATTCCTTTACCATATGTGGGTTTTGCCATAATATATTCCCATTGAGATTTGTTTCATGTGAGATCATCTTGCTTTCCTTGAATTAAGTTTAACATAATTATGTGAAAGATTATATATAGTTTAGTTTAAGCTTTGAAATTTGCTCAAGTTATCACATCTATTTTATTCAATATACAAAAAAGTCCAACATACTTTGCTACTAAGTCCTTATGAATTCACTTATCTCAAAGCATTAAGTATAATCTTATAAATATTTATTCACCAACTTGATACCATACCTTTTGTTATTTATTAGTTTCTTGTATTTCTTCATTATTTTGTTTAGACAAATTCTAGTCAAATCTAGGTGTTCTTGCATCTCTTTTGCAAAATAAGTTGGAATTGAGATCTTGTACCAAACAACAATGAACAATGACATATGTGATTGTTTTTTTATTATACTTTTGAAAGGGACTTGTCTCGTAGCTTCTCCCTTTTGTATGTTATCAAAGAATTGTGCCTCATATGTCAATTATGATTCATCTTTGTGTGATGTACTTGCAAAGTATCATAACAATATTTTTAATTAAATATTTACCATCCCAATTTGTATATATATTTGGAGGTGTATACTAGTAGAAATGTTCAAGTCTAATCTTATTAACTTGAATAATTCTATTCAAAATTTATCTGTAAATCTTTCATCATGAGCGGTGATAATTATTTGAGGAATTTCTTAATATTTTTCATATTCTTCATGAATAAGCCATGTTATTTTTTTGTTGGTCATTCTCATGATATCGAAATGATAGTGTCATACTTGAAAAATTGACATCTTATAACTATAATTATTCTAAACCCATTACTTTTCGGTAGGCTCACAAGAAAGTTCATGGACATGTTTTTTCATGGACGTTCTAGAATTGATAAGGACTATAGGATCTCACATTCAATTTATGCTCTACCCTATTTTATTGACATACAAGAGAAGTTTTCACATGCTCCCTAAATTATTTTTTAATTTCTTCTAGTAATATCCTTCTCTTATGAGTGGCAGATTATCATGAATACACATGAATGGTCAGCCCAATTTGAATCATGATATTCTTGAATATATTTTTTTTAATAATTTATTGAGTAATAAAAAGTATAATAGTCACTCTAAAGTGAACAACAAATCATATTCTATTCAAAATTTTCATCTTTTCTTTTAAGGCATATTTCTTCAATGATTTGGAAATTGAATCCTCAAGTAGTATTTGTTCGATATGTTCAATCATGGAAGATTAAGTCCAATTAATAGTAGTATATTTTTACCCTCGCAATTTATATATCTATCTGGAGGAGAAAGATAGTAAATAAGTTTAAGTATGATCTCATTATTTTAAATATTTTTATTTAAAATTTACTCATAAATCTTTCATCCTAGTCCATAATAATTGTTAAAGAATTTCCTACTATTTCATCACATTATTCAATTATAATCTAGTTATTTTTTTTACTGGGTATTTTCTTGTCAAGATGATAGTGTCATATGCTCGTGCTTATAAAATTGATATCTTAGAATGGTAATTACATTAAATCTACTAGTTTTAGGAAAACTTATAATAAAGTCTATGAATATGATTTCTCACGGGCATTCTAGAATTAGAAGATATAGTTGGAGTTGATAGATAATCTATGATCTAATTTATCTTATTGACATAGTAGACAAGTTTTCATGTAAGTCTCTATATCACTTTGTATTTGCTCGCAGCAATATCCTACCCTCACAAGTGTCAGATTATGTCGAATACGTTAATGATCATCCCAATTTGAATCATGCCATTCTTACTTAAACTTTTTTAATAATTTTTCAATAGTGTTAAACTCTATCTCTCAACTTATTTCATTGATTTTGATTACAAAGTTTGTTTTTTGAACTTGTATTTTAGCACTCACTCAAAGTCTACAAGGAATTTGCGTTATCAAGTTTGTTTAAGAATCAACTTCTTCTGAGTTTTAAAGATAAATTGGTATATTATTTTTCCTTATTAATACATAAGAATCCAAGGGATAATATCTCAATGTCCACAACTAATGAACTAGAATTATTGCCTACTTCTCTTGGACTATATGTTGTTGGTAAGTTTCATTAAATATTTTGATTTTTAATACAATTGAATGAGCCTATTATATTAAAATTTCTCCGATGAAAAAAAAAAGGATACTTAGCTATGAATTTCATACAAGTTTCTATGACTCACTAAGATTAGGTTGAGTTCTCTAATATTAGTTTGTTTTAGTCGATTAAAAGCTTCTCTTGGACTATACTTTCTCTTTTCTTCCAATACATTTATTTATAGCATGATAATATAAGTATCCTTGAACAAAATAATAATAGTAATTTATTTATATATTTTTATTCAGTCTATTTTAATATATTTTTTTTTTCACAAAGTGATCAAAAAATTAGATTTTTTTTCACAAAATTTATAGTTTTCTCATTTCAAATATAATTTATTCGTAAAATGTCTGCCTTAAGTGATCTATGTATTCTCTTTAGAATTTATTATAAATTACAATATTATCTAGGTATATGACTACATAATGAATTAGAAAAGGTTGACGTATACTATTTATGAGACTATAAAATATTATGAGTATAATTATTAGTTCAAAGTACATTGCCAAGAATTTGTGTGAGCTATAATGGGTCACACAAGTCTTTGGTTCATCTCATTTAGTTATTTCTGTCAGCTTGTTGAGTATTCAATAATTAATGCATAAGCATAAGAACTCATTTAGCTTTAGTTGGAATGATATTGTTGACCTATAGGCAAAGATTTATAAATATTGGTTTCGATGAAAATTATGAATTTTACGGATATATTAGATATATCGAAGATATATTAGTATATATTTCTACACGAGTAATAATCAATGATATAAATATTGGTTTTGATGGATATATTAATACTTAGATATTTCAGAAATACATCGATTGATATATCAGAAAATTTCTTCACTGCCTATAAGATGTTCTTGATGGTTGGATAAATCACATATCAATTAGTTCTCTAAGTTGTTTTATTTGTTCCTCAAGTTCAAGTGGTGTTATCCGATAAAAGTCTCAGCCAGTGGTGTTCATTACTCAAAAGTATTGTTCTATCCCTGAGGAAAAGTTATCAAAATATTTTGTTAATCATATGTCATTAAATTCCTCCAACTTCATAATCTTCAATCGAGATGCTTGTGTTGCATCATGATATTACTTTTATTATTTTTATGCAAATTCAAACCTCTCTTCTCAACTCTTTTATTTCTTATTGTATGAATATTATCATGGTCTCTGAGACAATAGTCTTTTGGGTAAGTATGCCAATCATATTGAGGGTTCCATACATCTCATTCTTGAGTTCCTTCTTTATGAAGATCATCTCTTGATTTCTTGTTCAGCATCTTCAAATCTATCTTATAGTTCTCTAATGACCATCTTCACTCTAGTCAAATAAAATTTAATGAAAGATATGATAGCTTTGAAACTAAAATTTTTGTTTTATTTTTCTTTGCTCATCATCATGAACATTAAGCATGAAATGATTAATTTTTGAAATTAATATCATAGTAATAACTTGCTTATGATACTACTTGTAATGAAATATCAATTTTAATATAGTTGCCCATGAACATCGGCAAGGAATTAGTTAACTCTCATCTCACATGAGATACAAGTGAGTAGTTTTTTTTTGATATATAGAGTCCATATCCTCCAAAACAATCAGGTCATGACACATGTAATGACTTTTTTTTTTTTTTGAATTAAAATAGCTATGTTTTATAAAAATGTCTCCTTTTTTTTTTTTTACTTTTCCCCTTGGGTTTGGGCAGCTATTAGTGGAAGAAATGAACCTTCTGTCGACTGTCTTCTTGAAGCTTAATAATGAAAAAATTTACTACCCAAATTCAGTGTTGGCCACAAAGGCAATCAGCAACTATTATCGAAGCTCTGATATGGGCGATTCAGTGGAATTCTCTATCGATTTTGGAACAACATTAGAGAAGATCGGATTGCTCAAGGAAAGAATCAAAGAGTAAGTAAGATTACTTACTACTCGTGCTAATGTTCGTGAGTATCACGCTAATACAAGTTTCCCGTCATGATGAATATGCTCGTGCAGGTACTTGGAGACAAATCCCCATTACTGGCATCCCAAGCACAGTGTCGTGGTGAACGAAATTGAGAACGTGAACAAGTTGAAGATGATCCTCTATTGCAATCACACAATGAACTTTCAGGATTTTAGCGAGAAGAACAAACGCCGTTCCGAACTGATCATCCAACTCAAAAATATCTTCGAAGCGCTAACCATCAAGTACTATCTTCTCCCACAAGAAGTTCATCTCCGCCATATTTGATGACGCATGGCCACTAGGATCATCCACAAGAAGTTCATCTCCGTAAACTGCGCTCATCATTCTCTTCTTGATTTTATTTATTATTATGATTATTATTTTGGAATTAATTTTTTAGGAAAATAATGTAATAGTATACTAATTTTGAAAGTATTTACAAAAAAGAACCATATATATATAGTAAAAAAATTAACTAAAATTTAAAATATTTATAATCTAGTGTACTATAATAAATATTCAAATATATAATTGTCCAGTCTCTGTCAGCTTAAAGAAAACAAAAATCAAGTTTCAAAAAACAAATAAACACACACACACACACACATATATATATTGTGCATTTTTATACGTATAAACATATATATTGTATATATGATTAAAAGTGTGTTGACTATACATTTAAAGTCATAATCGCCAGCTTATGTTGTGACTTCAACTTAGAATATCATACATATTTTCAAAGTTTAAAAATGACACTTAAAAGAAATATAATATATATACACTAGAGGATGAGAGAAATAAAATTACACATGCAAAGAAACCTAGGCAACATAATTCAGATCCCTCATTTAGAGCAAATTCAAAGCAAATGTAAGGGATCTTTGATTGAGATTTGGATTTTATACTTAGGTTGTTACTTGGGTTTTCATTATGAATCCTCAAATCCATGAGATTAAGTTCTAGGGTTGGTGAATATATTTTGTATAATTTTCTCATATCATATTTTATGAGTTTTTCACTAATATTCAACTAAATTAAGATTTAGGGTTGATGAATGTACTTGTGTTATAATGTCTTAATGATTTTATGAGTGCATATTTGTGTTTATATTATTGTTTGGGTGTTATAAATCAAAATTTAGGATTTTCACAAATATGTAGCTTTATGCATATCAGATATGATAGACAATTATAAATAAATCATGATATATATATATATATCACATAGCATGATAAGAAAGAAATGACAACTCTTCTAAATCTTAATGTTTGAGACAAATCCATGTGTGAAGATCTGAAGTTGTTATAAGTTTAATCATTATGAGTAGTACACTTATGAAGATGAAAATACAAGCATAATTAAAACCAATCTATTATGTACTTTCTAGAAGAACTAACTTTTGAGTTATGTAAAAATCAAGTAGAATATCTAACCTAAAAGTTTTATATTGGTGTGTGAGTTGTGTGTTGGCTATGATAAACGGTAACAAATCTATCATGAGACACATGCAAGTGGGGGAGACTAATATAACAATGATAGACTTGCAAAACATTCATTTTTTATGACTTTCATATGTGAGATTCATGAGAATATATATATTTAATTATCACAAGTATGGTACTTATAAAGCTAAAATCACAATCAATTTAATACCACATTATTTTATATCTTTAATATAATAAGAGTTAGAGAATAAAATTATATATTCAAAGTAATCATCAAGGGTAGTTGATGCATTGACTAAAAGAAGTCGATATGTGAAAGATCCTTGCATGAAATGACATATGGTTTTGATATTGAAATGCCGAGAGGACAATTGTGAGGGAATCATACTTGATAATGTTAGTCAAAGGATGATGGTATCATACTTGATAATGTTAGTCAAAGGATGATGATATCTTGTATGCCAAGAAGGTACATGAGTATTTTCATCCTAATTTATCATTTATCAAATAATCAAATATAACATTGATCAAACACTAAAGAAACATCATCACATATAAGAATGTGATCCAACCTTAGAGTCTAAGTATTCATCTAAAGACTAAGTTGAGATTTAAGCATAATCATAAAGAAAATCAGGGGTATGACTCGGCCCAACTTGACAAGTCTATGCATGACCTAGCACGAATTGGGTATGAGCCGGGTCGACGAGCCATGCTGGGCTGGCGGTTCTTAAGCCTTGTCGTGCCTGGCACGACATGGTGGCCTGATTGGGCCACCAAAAAATGGGTTGGCCCAGCCCGACCCTGCCTTTTTGACACCTCTAGTGCACAACGGAGTTTTGTGAATATATGGTTTGATTCATATATATTCTTGAGGGGTATTATTGGGAACTCAAAATTACATGAGATATTATCTAATTATCTCATGTGAATCTCTCATTTATATTAGGCTAAATTGAGGTCTAAAATTATTGTATTTTATAATGTGTGAAAGATACTTTATGAATAAAATTTACATTTGTACTTTGTTGTGGTTTCTATATTTTTAGATGTGTTAACTATATAGAATTAAAATTAAGGTTTTGTTATTGGTAGGTTTATGTGTGCTATCATGTTGGACAATGATAGATAAGTCACAAAGCATACTCATGAGTAATAGTAAGAAGGAAGTGATAGTCTTTTCGATTGTAATGTATGAGACAAAGCTATACATTAAACCCCAATATTAAGGTATATTAATTGTGTGATTATAATGATTACAAAGTTAAAAGCATGAATACTTTTATAAGCCAACACATTATGCATGTCATTGAAGAATTGATCCTCAATTGATGTGACCATTTTATACAATATTTTCCTAAGGGTTTCATCTTTAGTATGAGAGTTATGTATCATCATGATAAATGATGATTGTTAAGCCATGAGATATGTATAATTGAAGGTGACTCATAAGATGGTGATAGTCATATGAGTTGCTTTCTATTGTAATACTACTACTAGTGTGATTAAGAAAAAACATATATTAATTGTATGTGTATAGTACTAATGAAGCTAAAAGTATAATTACTTATACTATCATATTAGTTTATGTCTATAAGATATGTAAGGATTAATAATAAAAATATACATACAAAATAACTATCAAGATTAGTTGATTAGTTACCTAAAAGGTATGGACTTGTGAATAACCCTCAAGTAAAAATAATTTGTTGTTTTGATGGTGAAAGTAGCAAGGGAACAACTATTTAGATAAGCTATTATATGTAGTGGAATTCACCAACCCTAAAATTTATGAATCTTACCTAAAACTCAATAGTATCCTTTCAACTAGAGCAACAATTGACTAATAGTTAGCTGAACTGCATATATAATCTTTATAAGATTAATATTAAGATGAAAAAAAAGTTTACTTTACTATTTATATCACCTATATACTTATGGACTAGTTGGATAAGAAACTCTTGCTCAATGAGGTTTTGGAACTTTACCTAATCCTAAAAATTAGGCATCATGATAAAGTTGCAAAAACTTTTTAGCAGCATTGCAATAGATTGTTTAATTTGGTTAAGTCAACTTTAGTTAATGTAATTATTATTGAGAAATAATAGTTTTGCTTTTAGTAGTTTGGATATCAATATCTTACCCTTGTTTCTTAAGTTGTAATGCTTAGCTTGTATTACTTATTTGTATCTTTTTTTAAATATTTTTTTTCTTTATTTTTTTGTAGCCATTATATCCTTTATGAGCAGAAGCTATGTTATTGAGCTAACATCTTTTGGCTGAGAGATTGAGAAAACCACAAAAGCACTTTGATATAGAGAGAGAAAAAATTAATGGAAGGAACTAGTAGTAATAGAGATGCCCAAGAAGGTGATGGGAAAACTATCCAATAACCCAACCATTACCGCACCTTGGGGATAATCGGGGCTTATGATGATGGACATCTATTTTGAGTTGAAGTCGAGTCTGATAGTAATGCTTGAGTAATATCAATATAGTGAAACATTAAAGGAGGATTAGAATGGGTATGTTGCAACTTTTTTGGAATTATGTGATATGGTTAAAATGAATAATGTTAGCTTGGATGTCATCTTGTTACATCTATTTTTCTTTCTTTGAGAGACAAGACACATAGTTGATTCTAATACTTATCACGAGGCTTGATTGAGAGTTAAGATGAATTTGTGCAAGTTTTCCTCACAAAGTTCTTCATGCCTCAAATTATCTCATAGTTATGGAGTGAGATAAGCCAATTTTATTAGGACAAGTATAAGATGTTTTATGATGCTTGAGATGAGTTTAAAGAGATATTGAGGAGATTCCCTCAATACAGAATCATGTCGTGGTTCTAAGCCCAAACCGTATACAATGGGCCAAAGTAAATGATGAGATATATGATTGATATGACATCGAATGAGTTGATTATGAATAAATCACCTGAAGAATAATATTTATTTATTTGAGGAGTTAATAAAAAATAACTACTAAACTCCAAATCACCATCTCTTTGGGAGAAAACAAGCAAAGTATTTGAGTTGGAATGATTCACCATCATGGAGGCAAACATAGATGAATTTTTTAAAAGGTTATAAGCCCAAGAAGAGAAGCAAAAAGGAATAAGAGAAACCATCATTGTGCTACTTCAAGAACAATGACTTTTGATTCTATTTATTAAGTGGTAGAGACCAATGGATTACAAAGTAAAAAGTATGAGAAATCATGAGAATTTTTACTATGGAGGCTATCGAAATGGGAAATAGAAAATTTAAAGTCCTAAAGAAGTTTGAAAATTTTTTTATAGGACATAATATGCAAGGGAGATCAAGTTTAATTTATCCATACTCAAGACCTATAGAAATATTTTTCATCAATGATACATTGATAAAATTGTTGACCAAAATAAAATGAAGAAATAAATATCAAGTGATTCGGATGAAGAGGCATGAGTCAAAGTTAGAGCAAACAAATATGATAATGAGGAGTATGAAGAATCAAATCAGATAATTAGTACTATCAATAAAAATAAAAAATATCAAAGAACTACTAAGTAATATTGAGATAAATCCAAAGTATTGTTGTCAATTTATGCTTAGAAGTATGAAAGAAATTGATAGGAAATAAATAGACAAAGTTGAAATCGAATGGGAAAAAACTGATAGTACCATGACTTTGTCAAAAGTAAAGGTGTTAAATTGGCCATGTCGTGCCACCATGGTCCATTTTTAGGTGGCCTAGTCAGGCAACCATGCTATGTCAAGCATGGCCTAATAAGGCAGTCATGTTGTGCCTATAATGACATGACTTGTGTTTTGCCCATCTCGGCATGACTTGACCGGCACAAGTCCAAGTAGAATTGGGTTGGGTCATGTCGAGCCATGTCAGGTTGAGCTAGGTCATGCTCAAAGCTGGGTCATACTAGTTTTTGATTTTAATTTTTATGTATGTAAAATGTAAATTATAATTTCCAAATTTTCAATGCAAAATATATAAAAATATACAATCATATGTTACATGTCATATTTGTAAGAAATGAAAAAAAAAATATCCATAATAACATCATAAAAAAACAATTAACAAAATAATAATAATAAAAAAAAAAAAATAATCATACAAAACAAAAAATAACAATCATCAAGATCAATCTTAATGTCAATCGATATTTGTATGTAAATCATCATCATTATTATGTAAGTATTTGATGGTATCACTAACGGTGAGCTCAACATCTTCCAAGTCTCATGAGACATCATCTGCCAGCAACTCCTGCACTCTTATTCGAGCTCGATCTCATATGCATAATCTTGAATCCTCCAAATCTTTTATGCATACAAGTGCTTTAATGATATCTAGACACATTTTTGATCTCTTATCCAAAATGACATTAGCTGGAATAGAAAAAGATGACTATGATGCTATGCTCGACATAGGAGGAGTAAGTAGATCCTGTGTCATCTTAAACAGCACGGGATAGGTAGACTCATATGATTTCATCATTTTAAAATATCAAAGTTCTTGTTATCATTATGTGATAGGATTGAGAAGTAATTGGTCTAAGTACCGAGATAATTCACTCTTATTCAATGGACCACTCCATCATTTCCCCCTCGCTAACTGAATAGAGAAGTCTTCATCTTTGAATACTATGTTCTTATCCATACTTGAAACATGACTACAATTATTACCACCCCTAGTATCATATTAAATAAATAACTCAGTCAATTTTTTGTGAATGAACTTTTAGGTTGGTGTTCCTGGTTCATGCACGTGAATATGTATGTCAAAATATATTATATTTCTTCCACGTTAACTCTAGGATCTCGAGGTATCAAATGGGCCATGTCGTGCCATGCTGACATGACCCATTTTTTCACGGCATGGCCGGGCCACCATGTCGTACCAACACGATGGGAATGACAAAATGCGTGGCCATGCTAGATTGTACTGAATGGAGAAGATGCATGGGTTGTGCATGTTCACCATTACCTGATGGTAGGCAGTGGCATGACCCATAGTGCATGACCATGACCGCAATGGGTGGCCGACTTATAGGCCGGCCAATTACAATCGGCCACATAGTCGATTATTTTTTAAAAAATAGACAGGCCTATGAAGGAAGGGTGACTACCTGATGGAGACCCCATGCGGCGGTCACCTGAGCCAGTTTATCATGTCATTGGGCCAGGTACACAAGTCGTGTCTGACCCAACATGAGGTATGACTCATGCTAGCCCAGCATGGCATGAACCATGCCATGGAAAGGCTCAACGTGGCCCGAGACATAGTTCTAGACCTTGTTGTGCATGGCAAGACACGACTGTCTTACTAGGCCGTGCCCATCATGATATGGTGGCCTGACTTGGGCATCAAAAAATTGGTCATGCCAACATGACATGACCTATTTGACACTTCTAGGTTGGCCATCAAAGCTCTGGGGCAAGGCGCCTGGGTTTTAATTTCATTAATAAAATGGGTCATGTGGCGATGTGTTACTAAATGTGAAGTTCAGTAACATAGTTACCAGGAAGTGGGTGAGTCGGGTGCCAGTTGCTTGGTAACTCGTAACTTGTCGGGTTATTACTTACGGGTTAGTGGACCATGCCAATGGGCCAAGCATGTGGGTCATGCCTGGCCTAGCATGAGGCTCGGTTGCCTCTCTCCTAGCACGAGACAAGCCGTACCTCGGGCTGGTCCAACCTAGGTCTATGCACGATTCTGGACCATGCCGTGTCGGGCTAGGCATGACTTAATCAGATCGTGCCTCATATCGTGCTCAGGCCATCCAGCACACTTAACACCTCTACCCAAAAGTCACATCTCCCACCATGACTATCTCCAAAGTTATAGTTCCCACCCTTGAATTTTGAAAAGCCATTACTGCTAACATCACAACATCTTCCAAAATCATGACACCCAAATAACAAAATGCAAAACTCAATACCCAACTATGATAGAAGAAACATGAGTATCAGAGGAAAGGGTAGAGTTAGCGAGAAGCATTGAACAAGCAAATGTAATAGAGATTGATGCTAAAGGTAATTTTCCTCCAAACCTTTCTTTTCTATGATGCTTTAGAAAAGGAAAATTGGACGAACAATTTGAGAAGTTTCTCAATAGTTTTTATATGTTAGAAGTCAATATCCCATTTTCTGAGACATTGACTCAAATGCCTAATTATATAAAATTTATGAAGGATATCATAAGTAATAAGAGGAAGATTGAAACATTTGGCATAGTAAATGTTATGGATTACTCAATGAAAACTCCTAACAAAATTGAAAGATCTAGAAATTATTATAATATCATGCATAATTAGAGAGCATATATTTTGAAAGGTGCTATGTGATTTAAGATCAAGCATAAACTTAATGCCTTTTTCCATAGCATAAAGATTAAACCTCGGTAATATTACTTCAGCCTCTATCTCACTACAAATGGTTGATCGATCGATGAAGCACTCAATGGTTATTATTGAAGAAGTTTTGGTTAATGTTACTATATTTATTTTTTCTGAGGATTTTGTGGTGTTTGATATAAAGGATGACCAAGATGCTCATTTGATCTTGGAATGATTATTTTTATCTACTGGAAAAATCCTTATTGATGTCAAGATAAGACATTTCATGCTTTGCATAGACAAGTGGCAAGTGAAGTTCAACATTTACAAAGTTGTGCAGAATCTAGATAATTATGAGAAAAATTATTGGAGGATTGATAAGCTCTTCTACACTACAAGGCAACAAAATGTAGACTTTAGGTTGAAAGATTTTATATAAAACTATTGGCCTGATAAAGATGATAAGTATGACATAGAAGAGGAATTATGAAAATATGAAAGAAAAATTAATGTAGAAGAGAATGATTACTATGAAGTCATGTAAAAGAAAATTACTCTAAAAGTCATAACTTTAGAAGGGTTTGAAGAAAATTACTCTGAAGTGGTGGAAAAGGAATGCAAAATACCCAAATTCTTTTTCAAATTACAAGGAGAAAATAATATAGAGGATATAGAGAAAATACTAGCTGGGAAAGTAGAGGCATAATTCCAACTGATGGCTGATGAAATAATAAAAGAAGATATGACTTCAACAATAATACTGGAAGATCTGAAAAAAATAGAAAAAAATATTGAGGCAACAATGAAAGTCATAACTTTGATAGTGCCATGACTTTGGAAATACATAAATTTAAAAAAGGATTCATGGCAAATCCCAACATTATGACTTTGGAGTTCTATAAAAAAAAAGCTTAAGGCATAGCCCAACAAGAAGCTACAACAAATCCAAAAGCCATGACTTTGGAGTTCTAGAAGAAAAAAGCATGGAGATAGTCAAACAAAAATCAATGACAATCCATAAAGTTGTGGCATCCATCAAAGATGAAACTATGGTGATCCATACAGTTGCTATATCCTTGGAAGAATAAATAAGAGAAAGAAAATTTGACAGAGAAAACATAAAATGTGATTCGATGCCAAAATAAAGCACACAAAGAAAAGCAGAAGTAAAAGATTATATAATGAAACTAACAGGAACAATTGTGATCATTGATAGAGGTAATAACTCTTTGATGGTCTAGCTATGAATATTAAATGTAGTGCTAATTGAAAGATAACCCAAATTTGTTTTTGCATGGTATGATGAATAAAATGCATCCACTCACACATATCCTTTTACACACAAAATTTAGTCATGGAATTCAAACCACACCATGACCATGACACATTTAAATATCCACAAAAATAAGCAGCTCAACTATCTAGATACACTATGATAAAACCTACTCATATCAAATATTTATGAAGGATGGATGAAATGTAATTTTTTTATATGGAGGAGTAATTACTAAAAAACAAATAATCATTTTAGTATGTGAGTTCATTTGGTATGCCAAATATCAAATAAAACTAGTTATTTTGGTGAATATTCATGATGTATTGCATATAAAAAAGTTTTTAAATGAATAATTTTGCTAAATTATAATTTTTGATTGAGTATGATGAATATTAATATAATTGCATGATTTTCATATAAAATAGAGAATTAGTAGATTGTTGAGAATACAAAGAGCAAAAAGTTATGTAAAGGCATAATATTTTTTTTTTATGATGACTTTGTTATCCCAAGCTATAGAGTACTTTGATATTCATTCTTGGATAAAAATCTATACAAATAGTCATAATAATCTTTGCATGTCACACCTCTAATAATTCATTGAAACAATCATTTCACTATGCAATACATTATTCTTGGTTGCACAACTTTCTTGGAGCCATGACTGGACTAGCTCCTAATAATTTTTATGACTATGATATTAATTTCTCGGCATAACATCCAAGTACCTCACTACTTCTCAAAGTTACTATAAGCCTCTAGTGTCATGACATTTTCATTACAAAGTCAAATTGTCTAAGGAAAAAGCTACAAGACTATTCCCATCATCACACCTTTTAGCCATAGAAAGTTGAGAGAGCAATACCCAAGTCGTGACCATTTCCAAGATCTCGACCATTTCTAAGGCCACGACCTATGTTCCAGAAAAATGACCAAAGTCATGAGTCATTCTTAACATCATAGTTATTTGTTGCAAGAAAGTGACCAAATGTATAGAATATTCTTAATGTAGTGATTTTGAATTATAGAGACAAAATATATAGTCATGATCATTCCCAGCACCACAACCATCTGGTGCAAGAGAAAGGCTGAAACTATAGTCTATCCCTAGTATTGTGTTTTTGTGTTCCAAAGACTAAATATGCAACCATGGTCATTATGAATGTCATGGCATTCAAAAGTTTATAACAGACCAAAGTTATGATCTTTTTTTAAAGTCTTGTTTTTCAACTTAAGATTTGTACCTAGTTGCTCGAATACAAAAGGACAAAAATGAGAATTTCAAAAAAAGAATTGTAGGGAATGAAAAAAGAGATGAAAGCTAGGATTTTAGGAACCAAATTTCACCCAACCCTATAGGAGATTCACGAGCAAAAGGGTGATGCAAGGCACAAGTATAAACCCTAGAGGGTAGGCATGAATTTCAACCTACCCTAAGACAACTCAGAGGCACATAATTAAGAATTATGGATTTATTATTTGATTCCTAGACACTCTTGAGTGTTGTCATTGGAAACCTAAATTTTTTAGAGATGTTTCTTTAATTATTTCATGTGAATTCCTTTCTAATATCAGAAAAAATTAAGGTCTAGTGTTATTGTGTTTTATTATGTGTGATGGATACTTCATGAATAAAATGTATGTTTATATTTATTGTGGGTTGGATAATGATGGATGTGGTAACTATATATAATTGAAATTATGATTTTGCTATTTGTGAGTTTATGCATGTTATAATGGTGGATAGTGATAAGTAAGCCATGAAGTATAATTATTCATAATAATAGGAAGAAAGTGATAGACCTATTGACCATGATGCATAAAATAAACACATATATTAAAACCTAGTATTGAGGTATATTAATCATGTGAGTATGGGGCTTATGAAGCCAAAAGCATGATTACTTTTATAAGTCAATTTATTGGGTATGTCTTAGAAGAATTGACCCTTAATTGATGTTGGTATTTTATAAAATATTTTTCTAAGAGTTTTAGCTTTAGTGTGAGAGTCACATGTTATCATAATAAATGATGATAGGTACGTCATGAGACACTCATGATTGGAGGCAACTTGTAAGGTAGTGATAGCACTATGAATTCTTTTCTATTATATGACTACTAGTAATAAGAATTAAAAGAAAACATATGTTAAATATGTGAGTTTGATAACTTATAAAGCTAAATGAATAAATACTTTTACTATCACATCAATTTATATATAAATGATACATCATGTCCGAGAATAAGAATACATATACATAGTAACCAAAAAAAATGACGTGTTGCCTAAAAGGTATAACCTTATGAATGACCATTAAGTAGAAATGATTTGATATTATAGTAGTAAAATACTAAAGGGATAGCTAAAAAATTATATCATTGGGGATGGTCCAATAGTTGATAACCACCTTATATGTCAATAGGGTACTAAAATATTTTTATAATAATATAATTTTTATTTTATAACTTAGTCTAATATTATTCAAATTATATAGATAAGTCACCATGTATAATGGAATACACCAACCATATAATTTTAGATTCTTTCTTAAAACTTAATTTTATCCTCTCAAATAAAGTAGTTGTTGACTAATAATTGGTAGATTAAACTACTTACATATCCATGTGGGATTAATATTTGGACAAACAGTTTTTTTTACTATTTGTATAATCCATATTCTTGTGACACTAATTAGATGATGGACCCTCGCCCAATGAGATTTTGGTATTTTGCCTAAACCTAAAAATTAGGCATTATAACAAAGTAACAAGTTATCATTAGGAACCCAAATTTCATAAGATATATCTTCAATTATCTTGTGTGAATTCATTTCATATGTTAAGCTAAATTGATGAGGTCTAGGGTTTTTGTATTTAATTATATGAGATAGATACTCGATAGATGAATTTTATGTTTGAATTTTGTTGAGGTTTGGATTTTCTTGTGTTTTGAACATTAATGGATGTGGTATTTATATAAAAATGAAATTAAGATTTTAATATTGGTGGATTTGTATTTTTATCATTATAGATAGTAATAGGTAAGCCACAAAACATTCTCACACATTATTCGGTATATCAAATACCAAATAATATTGATATTTTTGTATGATTTTCATTATATATTTTGCTGAAAATGGGTTTATTTGTAATGATTTTATAAATAATTAATTTTGAAGAATTATTGTGAATAGTAGTAAAATCAAGAGTTTTTAGTGTAAAATATGTGACTTGGTGGAGCTGGTAACTAGAAAGGAAGAGAAAAGTTGCATTAGTCATTCTATTTGGCATACTATAATTTGATTATACCTTTGAGTACTTATAGATTGGTTTTGATATTTATTCTTGGCCAACATATTACACACATAATCGAGGAAATTTTCATATGCTATGATCATACCACCTTGTTCACACAATCCTTTTACTAAGAAACATATTCTCTTGGCTGCTAAGATTTCTTGGAGCCATAACCCAAACTAACTTAAAATAATTTTATGGCTGTGATATTATATTCTACCCCATTAATACTAAAAGCTAAGGTAGCCTTTAAATGCTGCAATTTTTTTTTACCCAATCACAAAATACTCAAGCCAAAGTTTATCAATAATTTAGTATCACAACTTTTAGCTATAGAATATTACAAATATTAAAACTTGTTATAGTAGACACAAGCACCTTGATTCTTAACTAGAGAGAAACCAAAGTTGCATAAATCACCTAGTACTTCAACTTTGTGTTACAAAGACTAAATGTACAAGTCTTGACTACATTTCAACATTATGACTGTGTATTATAGAGGCTAAATGAGTCATCATGACTTCTCCCAACATCATGACAATCAAGTAGAGGAAAGAAACCAAAGTTGTGGTTTGATCTAATACCATGATTTTGTATTATAGAAACTAAATGAATTGTGATGACTTTTAACAGTGTTGTGACTATGAAGTAGAGAAAGGAGACCAAAATTATAGCTCATACCCAGAACAACTTTGTGTTACCTATCCAGTAGGGTGGAAGGCTTCTTTCCTACTTGCTGAAATGATAGGTGACAGACCATCCTCAATAGTTAGGGATCTAAAGTAGTTGCTAAAAATAGGAGTTTCAATCTAGGGCTGGAGAAAAAGTCAAAACTTTGAATTTGATGATGGGGATGTTAATTATGGTTCTACTCTTTGAAAGTCAAACTAAACTATAGTGTCCAACTTAGAAAAAAGTTGTAGCTTGAAGTAAAGGGTTCAAAGCTACATATTCTAGTACTAGTTTAGAACTCTTAGACTTTGAAATGGAAGCTAAAAGTATTTCCTCTGAAAGCAAGTTTCTAGCTAGCAATTCTCCCTCTAAAGTGTTGGATTCAGGATTGGATTCTATAGTGAAAGTCACTTTAGAAGAAAGAAGGGGGGAAAGATAAGGTCAGGCATCCATCTGCAAATGTCTCTACTATCAAGAATAAAATGTTTGAAGGTCAAGAAGTAAGGGACTAATTGGGGAAGGCAAGAAGGAAGTAACCATTATCCCACATCCATGGAGTAGTAACTAGAAACAATGATTGGGAGGTTTGGAGGCTTGATGAGAACTCCTTTCCTTGCAATTAACTAGTCACTAGGTCCTTACTTTGAATGCCTTGCATGCTAGAATGAATTTGACATATAAGTGGATAATGACACAACTTCCAAGATATTAGGAATATTTTTATTATATAAATTAATAGACATATTCATGGATATGCTTTTCTAGTATTGTCTCTTACCTACCCACATGTCTTCTCCCTTGGGTACTCTTCAACTAATTTCCAATAATGTAGAAAAAGAGGCATCTTTATATGGTTAGCATAATACAAATATAAAGAAGTCAATAAAGTAATAATTCAAGTGAAAGGTGGAGTTGATGCTCTCTCCTTAAAACTAGAATGAATGATAGAAAAATCAATATTGACTAATCAAGTAAAAAACTAAATACGTTGATGAACATCTTTTATTTTGAAGATTCCACAGATATATGAGAATAGAGGCTTGACTAAACAAAGGAACAAAAAGTGCTTTGTTCCACTATGCTTTTCCATAGGTTACTTCTTTCTTGTCTACAACATCAGAGAGAATGAAATCTTATTACCTATCGAAAGGGGAAAAAGGAAAAGGGATTACGATGCTTAAGGAAGTTCAAGCGCCCTCAGGTTAGACTCTAGTATGACATCAGTATGAAGATAATGTAGCTAATCCAAGACTTGCTTCTGAAGCATTTCATACTTTACTTGCTATTTCGACATGATCTTTTATCTTGTGAAAGAAGTTTAATTTTTCTCTTATCATAGCGAAAAGAGTTAAGGAATTGATAGATTAGAACCCAATCCTCAAGAAGAACTACATCTCAATGAAATCAGGCAATAGCTTTAGGGTAAGTTCAACACTAGATAAGAGATTTGAGATTGAGCTTTCACTATTATCAAGGTAGCAAGTGACTCTTATCTTAGTCTTGTAGAAATGTTAAGGTAATTCTATGAGCCTATTTAATGAGCTAAGGGTGAGAAAAAGCCCTTTATCATAGCAATAAAGATCTTAATCTAAGAAAGATCTAGGCTAGGGAAAGATTTCACTTTCTTTTATTGATATAGTTCCTCCGACTTGTTTCATATGGCTACCCACCTTTAGCAAACAAATGAGACTATGGTCATGATGGAATAGAACCTCTTCCTTCTACTACCAACTTTGCACTCTGTTCATGAGGAATTCAAATTTCACTATTTCTCTTCTTTTAGAGATTGGTGAATGTTAAAAGAAGACTTTAATTAAGTCTTTCTCACTCATATTTCTATCTAAATACTCTAATCATAATCCTACTCAAGTTTAAGAGCTAGGAGTGAATGGTCACCTTCTTATTTTTCAGTAAAGAATAGCTATTTCTTCAAGCCCTAGGTCCTCTTCCTTTCTTGCGAGATGCTTGGAATAGCTATCCTTTCGTACTTGTAGAATTCAACTTTCCTTGGTGACTAGACTCATGAACAAGCTCAGACTTTACCTCAAAAGGAAGATATGCAGGAAGACTTGAAGTAGTAGTTCTTGGAAAAAAAGAATTTCTTTTTGATTTTGTTACATGCAGGATCACTCTTTTACCTAGGGTAGCTCTTATAACAACAAGCTCATCTCAACTTCCTTACTAGAATATCCATAGGAAACCAAAATGATATAGCTTGGTATGAGTTGTTCTATTCTCTTGGCCTAAGGGAAGAGAGGACTTCAATACCTTTCGATTAGATAACTTACTTAGACTTAGATAATTGGAATAGCCTGATCCAAAGGGCAGATAGAAAGAGGAAAACAATTGACTATTGACAACAAATTTGAGGTGCACACTATTTGCTCATTCTCTCTAATTCCCACACTCTTGCTTTTTTTTTCTCATCAAACTTTTATTCTCTTTTTCTCAAGTCTTAGAATAAGGAAGTAAAGTTATGGAGCTAATAACCTAAGTTGTTGAAGCAGAATAGC
Organism: Sapria himalayana; assembly: GCA_029783825.1. Lineage (NCBI taxonomy): Eukaryota > Viridiplantae > Streptophyta > Magnoliopsida > Malpighiales > Rafflesiaceae > Sapria > Sapria himalayana. The sequence continues at coordinate 78,890 of JAREIK010000009.1, forward strand.
AACAATTCCACTGTGTGGGTGAAGGTAGTTTACTTGCAACCTTGTTAAAGTCAGGGACACGAATACATATTGAAAGGGTGTGAACCCCCATTTTGCATACCTTGATGATGACTTTTCTTTCCTCTCAAAATACTCCATTGATGAAAAAAACATGTGCAATGCTGCCTCATGTTCACATATAGACTAAATAGCCAAAAACTAAGAAGCAAATCATCTAGGGACAGAGCTTCCAATCTCTTTTCCCATATCTACTTAGGAAGAGACCATGATACTTAAATGTCATTTTTCATCAACAATCATCTTCACCCACTGTCTAATGTCTTGAATCAATTTAAACAAGATAAGAGAAGTGGCTCATGATTCCTGATGTTCTAATTTATTACTTATTTCAACATAAAAAACTAGTTAGCAAGGTTCTCAATTAAGTAATTATCGAGGATAAAACTCTATTAAAGTAGAAATTATTGATATTTTTAATACTCATGTGTATTGGTGGTGCACTCTTTTCTGTTCTTACAAAAATGGAGTTGTCTGGTCTAGTGGGTGAATGATTATCCCTTATTAGTGCTTTCGAGTTCTCATCTCTAATTTTTCCTTGAAGAGATGGATTGGATTTGCTAGAAGTAGCTGGCATTGTGGTAGATAATCTCTAGTTTGAGTGCCCTAATATTGTAAGAGAAAAAGTGCTTGATACGAGTCTACTTATGTTGGTGATTCTGGATCCACCTCAATTGGTGCTTCTCAATTTTATGTTGTGGGTGTAGTCATGAAATCTTATATTTGTATAGCATTTGTGACTTATAGCTTTTCCACCAAGTCTACCACTAGTTCTATCTATGTCTCTTTTGTTTCAAAAAAAGTAAACTATTTCTCTTTTCTATGCTTCTTTTTTTCATGCCATGCAACTTTTCCTCTACCTTCCTTATTGAGTCTCTTTGTAGAATTGCTATCCTATGAGTGTTGTCCCTATCATTGGTAATAGAAGCTAGCTTGTATCATCAGATGTCTCTAATCCTTAAGGTCAGAAGGCATCTTAGAAGTTTGAGCTCTCTCTTCTCTCCAATAAGATGGGGAATTCCTTTCTAAAGCCTAAAGTGAGTTCTATTCCATGTGATTCTCTCTCTTATGGGCCAATCTCAAGTAGCTATATATAGTATCACCACAACGAATGCTAGTGCATGAGTTTCCCTAGTCAGCTAATTTCCCTATCCCAGTAGCTGTTGTCATTCCTCAATGCCTTCAAGAAGCTAGCAATGAGTAGATGCACACTTTAAGTTACAGATGTTAGCATGTAGCTTTTCCTATGCTCGATAAGAGAGTCTTGTGTGCTAAGTGCTGCCCTCTCTTAATAGCGGGACATCCGCTTCCCCAACTTATTTATTAAGAGAATAGGTTGTACCCCTACTAATCCAAGTTGAGCTATCAAGTAGTGCATTCCTTTCAAAATAGAGGATGCCTCCCCCATTATTCTTGTATCATCTACCTCCTAGCTTGATTATGAAACCTTAGCCTATATATGATCCAACTACAAGACTAGATAAATCAATGATTCCATCCAAGCAAACCTTATGCAATTGAAAAGTTTGAGGTGTAAGAAGATATTTAGGTTGTTCCCAATGGAAAGATAACATAATCAGCTTAGCAGCTACATGAAGGGTGTAGGTATACCACTTATGAGAATGCAACCCCACCCTAAGTAAGTAAAGTTGTGAATTAACTATAAGTTAGTAGTCATTACGTTAGGCTGGCTTTTGAGCCAATAGTTTTGCTAGGTGGTCCCCTCACCTAGGGGAATGTGCTTCGATCTTGGTCCATATGAAGAAAGTCATTCCTTCTTTCCATAGAGCATTAGTATACTTTCTTTCTCTAGAGTAGATGTTCGACCTAGAATTGCATGCAATTTTTTCCAAGCTAGCAGTCTAGTTTCCATATGAGGTTTTCCTAGGGCCATTCTTGCAGAAAGTCGGAAGAGTTGGTCTAAATGTTACTTTCTCATGGACATGAAAGGACCCAACTCGTATGTGTCAAGCATATCCCTTGCCGAAGGTATCTTTCCATCAGGGTGATTCCTTACTTAGTTCCAAGTAGGTTCCAAGTACTTTCTATATGAAAATGATAGAGGGACTTCTTTGAGTGATGTCTGACCTAGCCAAAGACCTATGACTTGCCTTTTGTTCCTGCTGAACAAGATGTTTTATTAGGTTCTTTTCCATGCTTTGGGTTTGGTTGACTTGTAGTTTGTTTCTAGTGGAGAAAAATGATGCATTTAGGTATTATATGTCCTTCTCACGCGGTCCTAGAAATGGAAAAATATAAGAAAGATTCACCATTGATTACTCACTTTGGATAGACTTGAGAAATAAAGTAGAAATTAAAAAGTCTGCCACATAAATTGAACTTATTCACCCTAATTATTACTTCTTATTCGACTTTGAGTAGGTCTAAGACAGTAAGCAAGAAAACCATGTCGGGGTCATGTCCGAGCTAGGAAAGTGTGCTAGCACCAATACAACTTTCTCTAAGATAGAGTAGGAACTAATAAGATGGTTATCACCTATGACTTATATTTTTAATGTATTACTAATCTCTTTTACTAAGGAAAAAGATAAGACATAGTAGAATTGCATGCAAATACAAAAGAGGTCATACTCATGCTTACTTGATGATCTAAATAGTACTGGCAAGAGAGCTGGTTGGAAAAGACCCAAAATCACTCTGAATACTTCACTTTCTAATTAGACACGGGCATACAACTCTATCTTGCTTAGGAGCTTAAGTTGGCTTACTTTTTTAATGCACTCACTTGAGCATCGGAAATAAATTGCTTTCTTTATGAATCCTGGAATTGGTGTGACAAGAAAGGGGCTAATGATAAGCCCTTTTTATAACTTTTTATTTACTGCTCGTAGAATTTTTCATGACTTTCACCGAGGACATAAAAAAGTGGAAATGAAAAGCCTTGATGGCACTATATTCTCAATGTTATTTCATCCATCCTAAAACAACTAACCATCAATCTAAAATTGAACTTTTTTTTTTCATGGGACTTTCCTTCCACACTTAGCTACTTTTGTACTTTAACTCATTTTCTATCACTAGGATTCTAAAAGAAGGGAACATTCTTTTAGCTGGCTTTCACTCCCTAACTCATATATAGTTTTTCCTCTCCCAACCAATGTCAAGGGTTAAAGTTAGCACTTTCAATATGAAATTTGATTCTCAAACCACTAGTAAACCATCAAATGGATCCTTTTACCAAGAGTAGCTAATGACTTCTACTAGGAACTCCAACTAGATCAATAGCTCCACCAAGAGCTACTCGAGCAACATAACATTCTTCTTTCTAGCAAGGAACCCCCTCCTTCAGACCAAGATTCTAATTCCTATACTACTTGCTTACTTCAATGTGCTAGCCAAGCTATTAACTCCAAATTTCCATTTAAGCTTTATTTTTGATTGGTAAAGGCATCATTTCCATCATCACCTAGGACATTACTTGAACCTAAACCTGAAAAATTATTGACGAATGTATTTCACCATTCAGAAAGGCTTTTCCCATTTCCTAAGTGTGATCCTAAAGAATTTTATGCTAGAGGAAGTCCTTAGATGTGAATGGGTTGACTCAAAGCAGAGCAAGATCTTCTATTTCACTTGTTGTTTCATACTCCTCAAGTTTAGATACCAATTCCGATACTCCAACTATTTTACCTTCTATTGAAGATGCTGATATAGATACTCAAAAAGAAAGAGGGGACAAGATTCCATCTATACTACTTGTTAGTTGATGCTTTGAAGTTGAAATGCAAGGTCTATACATTTCCCATAAAATCAATATCAAAAGTATCAAATAAAAAGGAGCCCATAGCTCTTCAAAAAAAAAAAAAAGATGGTTACAAACCTATAGTAAATTCTATACTATCAAAGTCAGCATTAAATTCAACACTATAAAAATAAAGGGAAGCATCAACCTTCTCCTTAAATCTACTCTAAATTCTATAGTACAATAGACTGCAATTGACTAGGTTATAAAACTACTTGAAATAAATCAAAAAGTAGAAGATGTTCCTTTACTTGCTCTAGTAGATGTATTGGAAGTAACTAAAATAGATTCAAAGTCATTGGTAGAAGCAAAGCAAGCTAGCCCCTAGACATATTTCAAAGAGTCAATGTTCTCCATTTTTTTTTCCAAAGGAAGTATTGGAGTTGATAGACTTTGGGTGAGTCTAACCATCTTAATGAATCAAATTGAGGGTTATAATATGGATATTAAAGAGTTATATACCTGAAGCAACATATAATAAGAAAAGCACTATATAATATGGATATTAAAGAGTTATATAATAAGAAAAGCACTGAATTCAAAACTGACTAACTTTTTGACTACTAGCTGATAGAGATGGCACAAATCCTTCTTCCTTTTTTTCTAAATTTTGTCTTCCCCTTTCGTTGAAGAGCCTTGTATTTTTTATACAATATAGATAAGTATATTATTGAAATTTTAGTAATTGCATAGGAATATGGGACATGTATCACTTTACATCTTCTAAAATATAGAATCATATTCTCATAAGGGCATAGAGTGGATATAATCGGTTGGTTTCACTTTATGGTATGTGCGAGCCCAAACACTTTCATAAAAGAAACTATTTATAATTTAACAATTTAGAGAGAGAAGAGAGTTCTTGGACTTTCATGGCTTGTGACTAGAGACTACCATTCTTGTTTATTTTTCATATGGAAATAAAGGGTAGATCATCCTTTCAAATGATGATGGGGATAACTATTGAATTTGAATAAAAAGATTTTCAACCTAATGTCCATTTGATTAAAGGAACAAATATGAATGTCATCCCAATTCGCTATCTTTTTAGGGATTGACTAAGCCTTTCTCAATGACTAACATTATACACACTATACTCCCTTCTTTTTCCTAGAGCTAGGTTATATATCCCTTCTAAATCTTGAATCCCCATGTGGAAAACAAAGTGAGAAGAGAGATGTTACTTGACTAAGAAAGGATAGATATTTTTATCCTTGAGCTAATTTCATGCTCTTTTTGAATCATTCCTTTAGTGAAACTAGTCAAACCCTTTGCTAAGTTTATTTCATTTTCATGAGAGGCATGAGAAAGGACAGTCTTTTATTTTGCATTTTCAAAACTTTCCTTTAATTGTTGTTGGTTGCCCCTATCAGTGAACCACCCAAACAATGAAAGGGCGGGCTATGTGTCTATGAAAGGAAAGTAGATTATTTTAGAAATTATCTCATGAGCAGCCAAGTCACATTTTTTGAGCACCTTCAGCTGTGTTCAAAGCAAAATGCATACTAAAAAAAGGTGATAAAAGTTGGTGGGATTGGCTTCTTCTTGTACAAGCATGGGCCTTAGTGAAGTAGAACCAAGGTGGGGGTGGCACTATATGCTCGACTAGCGAATCATAGACCACCCTAAATATCCTTATTAGTGATAGTAGGTAGGACATGCTGATTAATTGGCATGAGTTGTTGATGTAGTTGATGATTAATTAGGAATACAATTTTATTTTTGATTCATCTATGATTCATGATCCTGAGTATAGCGAGAAGATGGGTTTGATACGATTGATTTCATGCCCAATCATAGTCAAAGAAAGAGTTTGATCCTAACTCAGAAGGAACACTAGCAATATGTATAACACATTCGAGTTGAATGGAAAGCTAAGCAAAATAAAAAAACATGTGTTTTTTTAGAAAGAGAGAGATAGTAGAGGGGGTTTTTCTAGCTGATTCTCCATTTTTGTATTAGAGCGAAGATATGCCAAGGAGAAAGCTATTCGAACATATTAGTAAAGAGGATAAAGCAAAAAAGATATGAAAGTTCTCTTTTCAATTGTATAACTCCTCATTACCTTGATTGTCTACTTATTGGTTGAATGAAGGTGTATTAATAATCTCTCAAGGCTAGGAAGAGTCTATTCGGTTGGTTGTTTAAATATCTCTCATGTACTTTCCAACCTTGATTGAATTTTTTAGCTTGTTCCAAGTGTATTCATTGTCCTAAGATACCTTTTATTTTGCTTGTTCACTCAACCCAAAGCAATTACAAGAGTAGAATTTCTCCAATGAGACATTTATATAGACTAATCAACCAATTGATTTGATACCCAAGTTTTGATCAACTACTTGCTTATATGCTTTACACTTGCAAGCGTTGAAATATTGTAAGTGTCAAGAAAGAAGATGAGAAAGCCTTCATGAACAAATTCTTTACGCATGCAAGTTGAATGGGGAGGAGGATCTAGGCAGAAAGATATGGATAAAAAGTAGGGTAGAATAATTGGTAAACTCATCATGCTCATGACATGAAGATTGCATATTTGAATCATGCCCCCACCTAATCACTTGAGATGCATATTTTGTATTGTATTAGTGGTACTCGACAAGCATATAATCTCTTTCTTCGTTCTTCCTTTATTTCTCATGATGACTATTCTTTATAATTTTTTATTTATAAGCAATGATAATCAATTCTTTTTATCTTCCTAACCACTTATTTTTATCTTTTTTTTGACCAATTGGTATTTGTTGACTATTTTGTGTCCTTGGGTTCCTAAACCTCTCTCAATCCGGGGGGCTATCTCCTTCTTTCTCATCAAAAGGAGCTATTCTAGGAATCTTTTTTCTCATCCTTTTGAAGTAGAAGGGTGAGCCAATGGCAATACTCAACTTTTCAACCTGTTATAGTTTCTCCTTAAAAATTCCACCATACTATAGATGGGAAACACTTGCTACCGATACGAGTTAGGTCACTTGGGCTTGCTTTCCTAATTTCAATTAACTTTTTTTTTATTCAACATAAGAGACAAGTTCACCATAAGAGAGAGAATGTTGCTTGATTTTGGTCATCTATCAAGCTTTGGAGCATATGATTCCATTATACCTTCCCTAGTGATCATGTAATAGTTTAGTGAATGGGAAATCTCAACAAAAATGATTGGGCCAGGATTGACTTGGAGTTCACTCTGAGAAATGAAGTAGATTACTTTTGGATTTGGATCAATATAGCTACATATTTTTAGAAAGATGTTATATAAGTAGAACTTGATCTTCTTCTCACTATCCAAGGTTCACATACTCAATAAGATACATGCAAGCAAGAACTTTCTCTTTTTTATTTTATGATCCCTTTCACATCAACCTCAATCATCTTTGATAGTTGCTTTGAACATCCTCTAACTTTACTAGTATACTTTTTCTTGCTACGGAAGAGGATCTTGATCTTGATAGGATCTTCTTTCATGCTTAAATTTATGTCATATGACATGAAAATAAAAATTAGTAGGTAGGATCCAAAAAGTGGAGCATACCTTTCAACATAGGAACATACATGAGTGTGAACATAAGATACGCTCTTTTGGCTATATCTTCGAGTAAACACTTCTTTTTATGCATGAGACAAGTTAAACCACAACCCTTACAATCTCTCTATGATCCTTTTGTCAATCCTTGATCGAGCTTCTTGCCTCATATCTTGATTTCCCCAGCCTATTGTCATATTCAATATTTCCATTATCGTAGTCAATGTAATTGGCAGGAAGTTTCAGTTCTATTTCAGCTAGTGTGATACATGTAGTTAGAGAACTTTATCTTATGTGATCTTTTTCAATTCAAAGTAGCTCTTCTTTTTATTATGATTCAAAGGCTTGCCTACTTCTTAAGTTTCATTCATTCAATCCCTTTCTTTCACTTATGAACCTATTTTATTCAAGTCTAGTTGTCTCCTTTTATGAGGAAATCTCTTGCCTTTACACAAAAGAACCTTTTCAAGCCTTTACTTTACCCAGGGTAATAAAGATAGTATCATCACATGTTATTCTAGTATGCATCCCTTCCAATGAGTTCTCTTTTCCCATATCTAGTTACAATTTAAGTTGTTTTTTCTAATAGGATTATTTCCACATTCTACTTCAATAGCTAAGATTTTTTCTAAGCACATGCTAATTTATGCCTATCCAATTTCTTAAGGTAAGGCTCTCTTTAAAGTGTCAGTCCTTCTTCATATGTGGTAATTAGGTCTAGATCAAATAGGCCAGCCAATAAGGGAGTAATAATGGGTGATAAATAATTTATAGATCTTTATTTATCAACTAAGAGTTTCTCCTATTTTATTGATTTCCTTGTCTTACTACCAAGATACCATGCCTAAGTAGCATAATAGCCATAAAATACTATATCAAAGACATATTTTTACTGGGACGTGTAGCTATGCCAACTTAACTACAACATATGGATGGAACAAATCCCTCTTTTTGTCATGTACACTTTTCTCAAAACAAACTTTCTCTTTTTAAGCATATCTGTCATGGTTAAGTTTATAGTCTTTGGCGTTGGAACCCCAAGGTTCTTTTACTGACACTTCATGTCTTTTACTTTAGGAAAGACATAAAAGTCAAATACAAGGATATGTGGACAGTGAGGGATCTTTCTAGACTTCCAATCTTTTCTGTTTGCATAGGAGTTATTCCTCTTGTTCTTGCTTTGCTCCATCGAATGCATTGAGAATAGTTGTGAGGAAGAAATAGCTTTTTTGAGGGAAATTTTTTGCTGGAACTGACTTCTTTTTTTGATGTGTTTTTCTTTTATGTTTCCTTTCTATGCCTATCTTGAATAGAGAATGGAGAGAGGTAATTTCTTGAGAGTATTGGTTTGTTCAAAGTCTTTTTTTAGTTCTCTAGTCATGAAAAAAGAAAGATTTAAAGTGTTAATTGTGGACCATACTATTTCAGCTTCGTCTAAAACTTATGCTTTCTTTTCACCCATTTTGGCCTATGAAAGTGATAGGCACGACTAGCTTAGTGGAATAAAATCTTAAATAAAAAGAAAATGACATATTCATAATACTGAATTGAATAAAAAGATAGGTTTCCTACCTTTTAGGTGCCATTTCGAAGGTTTTTCCTCTTTGTTCATATCTTTTCGAGCTACACCATTTATCTTTATTATGTTATGGTACACTGTCTTCAATCATATAGATATTTTTTATGTATGTGTTGATACCTAAAATGAAACCAACACCGTTAATGAAGAAAAGCATGTAACTTTTTCAGACCCTTTGTGTCAATAAAAAAACTAAACTAGAGGCATGACTAAAGCTTGAGTTATCTTAGCCAATCAAATGAAGAGGTCACTATGGCTAGATATAAAATAGGGTATCCTCTACGCGCTTTCATTGTCTTGTGCTCTTCTATCCCATCGAGGACTTTTAGGATCCATGCACATATAAATAGTAGTTTTTGTCATTTTTAAATTTTGATCATATGGCTTTTTGGCATACTTCTTTAGTCAAAAGGTGGACCTAAGAGCAACATGTCCGGTTTGTTGTTAGACTAGCAAGTGTTATGCTCATTTTCACCACATAATTGAAATGCAAATGAACATTTGATTTTCCTTTCCTCTAGTAGACAAATATACAGTTGCCTCTTGGTAAGGTGATTAGTTCTCAACTATTATTCTTTTTTAGAGCTTACATTTCTTCTATCATAACGTTCTTACCAAAAATATAGCATAAATAAGCATGTATCAATGATAGCCGAGGACTAAATTGGGTTCAAAGTCTACCATTTCATAACCATAAGGTAGATCTTTATATGAAACTAGAAGATTTGCTGGCTTATTTTAAAAGTTTCTACATTACTAATTTAGGTAGGTTTCATGGTTTCATACCACCAAAGGAGAGCAACTTGAGAAATAGAGAAACTATATAATTCTTCTCGTCTCTTATTTCCAGTCCAGCTATTGATTGGATGCTTGACTGAATACCCTTCCTTTATTGCCTCAGATGAGGATTAGGTAACTGAGAACTAAAACCAATGTAGTGTTTGAAATCTTTCTAGAGGCCTTATAGCTCATTTGAAAGGAAGTCATTGTCCCAAAAGAAAATAAATAATTTGTAATTCTACTTTTCCATGACATCTTTCTAAAAGTAGAAGAAGCTTGAGAAAGTCAAGAATGATAGGTGAAAAAAAATGTTACATGAGCATCTTTGAGGCAGTCAAGGAGACAAGGAAGATAAAATCTAAAGAAGGTAAATTTTGCATTGGCTCTATAATCTAAGTGAAAGGTAAGGTAAAGTGAGGAAGCTTATTCATTCATTCAACTAGTGATAATTTGATTTAAAGGCTTCATCCGCGATGAGATGCTAAAGTCCTTATTTTAAGGAAATCACAATTAGTAGAAAAAAAGAACCAATGCATATCCCTCTCTTTATGAGCCAAAGAGAAGTGGATGAAATGGTGGAGCTACCATTGGTCAACAAGTTGCATAGACTTAAGACCTACTTTAATTTAATGATTTGACCTTGTCATTCTATCAATGAATTCATCTTCAACTTTTCACTCTCTCCATTCCTAAAGTTTGTGGTCTCCGATCATAAACTCTCTCCCTCTCTAACTAGGAATGCACTCACTCCAATGTCACCACATGGCCTCTCTTGCTACCAAGGTAACACTTAGTGTGGTCAGCACCAATCATATTTGGGTAATAGAGCTTACACTCATTCATATTGGTTCATCTTGCTATGCTCCAGGCCATATATTTTGCTCTTCTAACATAAAAGACGACTGACTATCTGTCAAGGCCTAAGAATTTACTAGACATCTCAATGGCAAGATTGGGTATCCACATCTGATTGAAGTTCCATTTGAGTGCCCCCCTTGGGTTGCTTCACACAAGACATTACTTAGAACCAACATGTCACATGATAGGTACATAATTGACTTTGCATGCTCCATACTTCGGCCTTTTTCCTATCGACTTGGAATAAAAACCTAGATTCATCTTTAGTTTTTATTCGTTATGCTTAAGAGCTCCAATAAGCCCTAAAGTATCTTGTCACCTAAAATTCAGCCAAGAATGTGCTTCTTTATGTTGATACTATGTGCCTAGAGAATGCTACGTGTACTCTACTTTTGGACCTTACAAAAAAGAATGTGTTTTTTCCTTTGAGTTTCTTTGTCATTCATGGAGAAAATAAAGTGGGCTTTTCTCCAACCATCACTATCCTTGAGAAACCAAAAGAGCTATCGAAGGAAAAGGATGAGGTCTCTTTCTTACTAGTAAAGGGGGCTATTCAACCAAGAAAGCATTCTGGTATGAAGGCTGATCTTTACACCATCAGTCTAGAAGAGAAGTAAGCTACCTTTCTTTGATTCACCTTTCCAAGTAGGAATAAGAATGAAAATAGGCCATGAATGGTGGTTGTGGTAGGTATAAGGATCTTACGCGGTAGAGTGAACTTTTTTGTCATGTTACATTTCTTCCAATGGCGACCCCATCGATCCATCATACTAGAGTGATCCGAGACATTGATATCAGTGATGAGATATAAGTGGTGCAACTACAACTCCAACAATGACAATTGATTGGATCACTAATGAGAGTGGTCTCAGGGGCAAGCAGATGGAATTTCATGTTCTAGATATAGTGGTGTTAGCCATAGTGGAGCCAAGTCTAAGGCTATATGCCTAATAGTGTCTTTGACTATTTGATTTATCATTGTTAACCATTGGATGAAAAAAAACATACACATTCCAATAAGTGGATAATAAAGGAAAAATTCTTTATTAAAGGGGTAGGCCCATCTGTAATACTTGTGAATCAAAATCAGGCTTTTTATAAAGGGGTTGAAGGAAGGGGTCAGGTGCTCACTTAGTGGCAAAGAGGTTCACTTTGAAATATATGTAGAATTTTGAGGAGACATTCATCCCTGTTGCTAAGATTACCATGGTTCATTTCCTTGTTTTCATTTCTGCAGTAAGACCCATGCCTTGTAGTTGATCGGTATGAGCATGTCGTAAGTGCATAATCACAAGTGAAAGTCTTTGTTCCTAACTACCATGCAATCAATGTCTCATCACTCCCATTTATACTATAACTATATTTTAGAAGGAGGGAGAAGCAAGGGTAGTTATGAGATTAATCAAAAGCTTTTTTTTATTGAAGAGAAGAAAGTGATTCCTAGACATCTTCTGCTTTAGTACCTCATTTGTACCTGAATCTACATCTTCTGCTTTACCAGACACTTAGTCAATAGGACTAACTGTCAATAGGACATCCACAAATGCATGAGTCATACAAGTAGTCAATAAGACTTTCATCTAAATACCGATCCCATAAAGAATATATTGGCAGTTCAGTTATTCAACAATGAGATAACTCAATTCTAATAAATCATATATTCATATTGTCTAATCAATCTTTAATCTATGAGCTTATTCATTTAAATTAGGTAATGATTATTTAAATTGGCTTAAATTATATTATGTTTGGACATAGCACAAAGGTTAAGGCAATGACTCATTGCCCTAATGACATATAGGATAATTGTCACTAATGAACCAATCTCAATGGTGGTCCCCTCGTAATTATCCCCTTGGTATATTACCACCAAGATAACAAATCATTTCGACTTGAGAGTCATTCACAATCTCTACATTTTAGGCAACTCCATTAGTATTAATGATTTGTAGGGATGTCACTACCATATGAGTCTCTTTCATTTATGTGTGTCCTATGACATACCTATCATCATCTACCATGACTAACTAATGACACCCACGCTAAAGATTAAACCCTTAAAAGAATGTTCAATATAATTTTCATCATAATTATGAACTAATTTTTCTAAGACATAGACATGTGTAATAAATTATGTTGTATATGTAATTTATTTTTTTACTTAATAATCTGTTTTAATATTTTCATGTAAGTGCAGGAAAGGAAATATTAAAAGCCCGGGGATGTAGCAGTAGCACAATAATGGAGATCCCGCTGTCCGGTCAGCGGGCCAAAATTTTTGGAGCAGAGCCTGGCCCATTCCATGATCCGACCCGCTTCGGTTAAATGAACCGGATGTTTATTTTTTGTATAAAATGATTTGTATTTATTTTTCGGGCGGCTTTTTTTGACCCGGTTGAACTGTTCATCATCCTCTCTTCTTCTCTCTGCGTGATTTCGCGACTGCTCCATGCTGCATACTATAAGACATTCTGTTCTTGGTTTTAATCTGTAATGCATAAGCATTTTTTAGTGGAGGTAGCTAGTCGTACTGAGCGACTAGCGAACCACGTTATTTCCTGTGTTGATTTCTCGTGTTTTTTTGATTCTGTCGTGGATGTTGTTGGATTGGGATATACATATTGCTTGTTTTTCTGTGTTTTCTGTTCTTAATCTCACTACCCATGGAAGCGCGATTGCCCAACAAATTGATATATAAAAATATTTACACTTTCAACTTCATGTCATAGATACTCACAATAATTAACATACTCAAATTTTAGGTTTAATATATAGGTTTATCTCAACATTATAATTAGACGGGTTGTCACTTATTTTGTATCATATGTACAAATGAGCCTCATGGATACCTATCACTATCCACCATGACAATCTTCCATAAACTTGCTAATAATCAAAACTCTAGTTAAGTTTTATTTAATCACTCATATAAATATTCATAGCACAACATAAATCAAATATATTCATTAATGTAAAATCTTATGTCAGAACATATAAAACAAATTATAGAAATCCTAGACCACATGCTATTTTGATAAAAATACATGTATCTATCATAAAGAGGGGATCTTTGAAAGTCCTGCCCCACAATTTTAAAAATTAGCATTATGTCTTGCATCACTTGCTTACTTGTGAAGCTTCTAAAAAGTATGAAATTCACCCCTATGATTTGGTAGTTTCACCATGGATTTGCTTGCTACATAGAGGGAAGAGAAGAAAAAATTAAAGATATCTAAAATTTCTCTTTCTTCCACTTTCATACTCAATTTTTCATAAATCTAGTAGAAAGTCATGGCTTTCAGAAGAAGTTGCAACTTCTGACTTTGTCTCTTAAGCTTGAGTTCTTAACTTTAGAAAATGGTTATGACTCTAGAATCTATCCAAATCTTTCAATAACACAAAGTTGCAACACTAAGAAATGACCACAACTTGAGCTTACTATCTATGTAACACAAAACCATGATATCGTGAAGAAGCTATATCTTTATTTATTTGTTTTTTTTCTCCTCATAAAGGGTCATGACACTAGGAAAGGCAATAGTATTGTGAATGACCTCCCATATTATTATATGGTAGTAGCACTATAAAATAGTCATAACATTGGCATTGGTATTTCTTGATCATTTAATAGATGTGACATTATGAAATAACTACGGAATTAAGAAGGTCTTTCATGTGTATCATATGGCTTGGCATTAGAAAATGGTTGTGGCACAAAATTACTCTTTATATGTCTCATGTGTCAATGATGTTGTGAATAGTCACAAAACTAGTATTCACTTCTCTCATATATCATGTTTTCATTGCATTATAAAGATGTTGTGGCATTAACAATTAGCCTATATATAAATTCATTACTTTGCCTTCATTTGAGGAAAAAAGTCACTATCTTGGGAAATGGTTATACTAAGTAATGTTCTCTATAAAATTTCATATCCCAAAAGTCACCGAATTGAATAATTATCACAACTTTGGCCTAAGTAGTTTTAGCTCTATAATTTAATGTAGCTCAAAAATTATAGTTTTGTAAAAAGTTCAAAGCTTTAAATTGAGACTAGTGAGTCATATTAAACATAAAGTCACACTGCCAGGACATGAAAGTGGCTTTTAACATTAGTGGGGTACTTGGTGCTATGACATAAAATTAATGTCATAACCAATTATATTTTATGAGATAAGTATGATTATAACTCTATGATAATATCATAGCTATAAAATAGACCATCAAAATCTTTTTTCCTCCTTCATAGATCTCTGATGTCCATCCTAGCTTTTTAGAATACTATTTTAACTCCTTGTTTGATTCTTCCTTCGGTCTTGCTCTAGCTCCCTTGTTTCTTGGGCATTTTCTTTATTGGATATTATAACTTTAGTAAATATCATGACTTTTTCTTTTATGGCAGCTTGTTTTTTTTATAAATCCCTAAATTCACGGCACTAAATATAGTTGTGGCTTTGCATTAAAGTTTTTTCTTGCCCTTTTTTCCTGGATCCCGAAAGTTGTGAGACTTGCAATTTTTATCTTGAAGTTTATCTTTTCCTTTCTATTTTGTAACTCTAAATTCACAACACTGTCTATAACCATGACTTTGTTTTTAAGCTTTTGATAGACAAGTTCTTTCTTTATCACCAAAGTCATGGCACTATGCATAACCATGGCTTTATCTTCAAAATTTGATTGGTCACTTTTATTTTATAACACTAGAGTCATAGTAGTGTGCATAGTCATGACTTTTCTTCAATTTTTTCTTGACCATTTTTATTTTGTACCCCTAGAGTCATAGTGCTATCCACAATAGTAGCTTTGTCTCTAATCTTTCCTTGATCACTTTCATGTTGTAATACCAAAGTTGCAGAACAAGGCACATCCTCTACTTTGTCTTTGATTAGATCTTGCATGGTTCTGTCCCAATCATGTAATGTTTTGTCCTTTGTCCATGTACTTTAAATTATCTTCCATTTTTTAACTTCAGCATGATTTTTTCTTAAGATATTATATATATTATTTCAAATAGACTATTTCATCTAGATTTCAACTTTCTTAAGAATAACTTCAAGTGAGAATTGAAAACTAATATTTTTCTTTGACTTTAAACTCTCTCATTTGCAAATTCTTGTAATGCTATTATAATTTTTTTGTCATTATAAATGCATGAGTTATTATGTATTCCATTTCTCAACTCTTCAAATTCATTTATTTATAGAACATTTCTTTCCTTTGTATCCTTCAAATCATAATTCAACCTTGTGATAGCCATGCATTTTGTTCAAATTCAATAGTCAAGTGACAAGTATTTCTAAAGATGAGTCAAAAGAAAGACATTCTCAATGATGTCTTGAAAGCAGTTATGTAGGCTAATAGTGCCTTCTCCAAATATTGATACCAATCTTTCCTAGAAGTATTGACTATATTTTCAAAAAAAAATTAGTTTCCTATTCAAGATTTTTGCTTGTTTTTTTGTTTGCAGATGATATGCTAGCATTTTTTATACTCAGTTTAATGTTTTCCCAGATATGCTTCAACCATTCTATTGTAGAAATGACTTCAACCATCACATATGATACATAATGATGTTCTGAATAGGGTGAAAATGTTTTTGCATAATAACTCTAAAACAATCTTCATGTCATTTTGTTGCAGTAATGCCACATCCAAGAACCCCATTTTGATACCTAATCAATTGTTAATATAATATAGTCTTTACCATAAGATACTGAAAAAAGACTCATAAAGTCTATTCCTCATGTATCAAATATTTTCATTTCTAAAATACCATTCCATGGTATTTCATATTGTCTAGATATAATCCCCCATTATTGATATTTATCACATTGTTGTGCCATACGATGATAATTTTGAAATAATATTGTTCAATAGAAATTGGATTGCAATATGTTTTGAGCAATTTTATTTCCCTCAAAATACCATCCATATGGAGGTGAATTACATTTGATACGTACATTTTTAAAATAATAATGGATCATACTAAAGCTAATGTTTCATATCATCGTACCTTTTTTTTGTGACATAAAAAGGTGCATGACACAACATGCTAAATAGTTAGCAAAATCAGCATACCATATAAATCAAGTATCTACTATCATTATTTGTTCTTCCCAGAAATTTTCTAAAATTTTGGCATTTTTTTAATATTATTATCTCTAAGTTCCAATCATGATAAATGGTCGGCTATCACATTGTCGTTATCCTTTATATCTCTATATCCAGGATCAATTCTTGAAGAAGTTGTGTCCACCTTATCAGTATAGGTTTAGCCTCTCTTTTTTCATTAATTATTGCACCACTATGTGATCTATATAGATAATCAACCTTTGCTCCAAGGATGAATGGTCAAATTTTGTCACAAGAGATGAAAATGGCTAATATCGCCTTCTTCATAATTGTATAATTTACTTGGGCATAAGTGATTACTCTAAAAATATTATCTTGCTTCTATACAAATACATCTTCTAAAGCATATGCTCTTGTTACACAATGAAAAATGATTCTTTCAAGTGGCACGATCAAGATTGAATGTTCAACCAATATTGATTTCAACTATTCAAAGATTCTTGATCAAAGTTAAACACTGTATTTTTCTCCAATAATTTACACAATATTTTAGCTATTTTAGAAAAATAATGGATGAAATGCCTATAAAACCCCATGTATCTAAGAAAATTTATCACCTATTTTATGGTAGTAGGGTTGAGTAAGGATTTGATAATGGACACTTCTATCATTGACTTCTAATCCTTTAGTTGACACTAAATGCCTTAATACTATCTTCTCATTAACCATGAAATGATATTTTTCCCAACTTAAGTTAATATTCCTTTCTTGATATATGTTCAATATAACTTCTAAATTATGCAAATATTTTTTAAAAGAATGTCCATAAACTAATAAATCATCCATGAATATTTTTTTTAATCTCTTCATTAAGATCAGATAAATTGCATCATGCATTTTTGAAATGTAGATGATGCATTACAAAATCCAAACAATTTTCTTCTTAAGGAAGATATTCTATATGGGCAAGTAAATATTATTTTTTCTTGATATGTAGGATCAATTAGAATTTGATTATAACTTGGATACCTATTTACAAAAATAATAATAAGAATGGGAGGAGATCCTATCCAACGTTTAATCAATAAATAGGAGTGGAAACTGTAAAGTGATATTTTCTTGTTCCTTAATTCAATTTCTGAAATCAATGGATAGTCTCCATTTGGTTATTGCACGCATGGAAATATTTTAACCATTTACTATTTTTACTTCCATTGACCCTTATTTATTTGGAACAAGATGTATGGGGCTCACTCGTGGGATATTAGATATTGTATAGATAATACATGTATTCAACCATTTTACAATCTCCTTTTTAATAATAGCATTCATAATTGGATTTAACCATCATATTAATTCAAGTATCATTTTTGCATCTTCCTCTATAATCATCATATGAATGCATGTTGATGGGTTGATCCCTTTGATATCATCTAATAACCATGCAAAAGTGGCTTCATAATTTCTTATTAGATTGATTACTTGAGTCCCCATATCATCATTAACAAAGCTGAAATGATAATTGGCTTTGTTTTGTTCTCCCTGAAAAAAAGCATAATGAAGTAATTGCATAATGACTTCAAAATTAGCTCGTCTAGTTTTTCCATTGTGTTGGTAGTCGTCCTTCCATAGTGAAGACTTCATTGAAAGTTGCAACAATGTCTATTATTGGGTCTATATTGACTGCCATGGCATTCAAGTTTGTTATGGCATTCATTTTCTTAGCAATGAATTTGTTCTACAATTCATCAAAATCAAATTCTTTAGATCTCTACGTCTCTACCTTTGCTACCATCAATATTTTTCTTGGAGATTCCTCTTGATCCTTCTCACTCATTGTCCTTAGATGGTTATCATTCCCATCAATCTTTTGATTATTTTTTGTTCTAAGTCTCGAATTATCAACTAAGTCCTAGAATTTTGGCTCATAAAAGAGTACTTAAAAAGAAAAATATGAAAATGAAACAAGTAAAAAATAAAATATAACTTTTCATTTTCCAAATAAGTTAACAAGACTTGGCATTTAAATTGGGAAAGATTTATGAAACTCAATATTATCTAAACTACTAAAAAGAAAATATCCTTTTACAAAAATAATAATATCAACTCTTGTTGACTAACTAAACTAATCAATCTCTGGAAATGGTACCAAAAAATTATTATGATTTTATTATGCTACCTAATTTATTAGTTAGGTAATGTCCCAAAAGTTCTTCAATGATAGTATCTCATCAATACAAATCAATAAGTATATGGGTGATATAAGCAGTAAAGAGTATTTTCATATAGATATCGATCTCATAAAGATTATATTGTTAGTTTGGTTATTTAATAGTAGGACAACTCAATTCTAGTAAAATGGATAATCATATTGTGGGATTAATCTTACATCTATGAGCTTATTCATTTAATTTAAGTTATGCTTGTTCAAGTTATATTGTATAATGACTATTTGTCCTAATGACATATAAAGTGGTTATTACTATTAAGCCCATCATAATGGTGGGCACCACTGCGACAACAAATATTTTCTACTCAAGAGTCATTCACAATCTCATATTTTTTAGATAATTTCATCAATTACTTTTGATGGTTACTTCGCATTCATACTATTATTCTCCAATCTCATGTATCATAAAGACCAAAAATTGATATGGTTTGTAAGTATGCATACTTTTGGCTTCATTTTTATCATAATTATACAAGTAATATAAGTTTCCTTCAAGTTGTATTAATAGGAATCATATGATTGAAATCAACTAGCAAGGACTATCATCACCTTGTGAGTCATAATAAATTCATGTATGTCCCAAAGGTTACCTATCACAATCCTCCTTTATTATGATGTGCCTCTCACACTAAAGGTGAGACTCTTATAAAATATTTTATATAATATCTATATCAATCAAGAACCAGTTCTTCTAAGACATATAATATAGATTGACAAGTATAAGCATTCACATTTTTGGCTTCATAAGCAATACAGTAATAATGATTAACATATCCAAATTTCTAGTATTTATGTATATATTTATCTCATGCATCATAGTTAGAAGAGTTGTCACTTCCTTTCTTATCATATGCATGAGTAAGTCTCATGGTTTACCTATCATGATCTACCAATATTATATTTCATAAACTTACAAATAGTCAAAACATTAGTTATGTTCTATTTAATCACGCATCCATTAATTTTCATAACATAATTTAATCAAATACATTCATTAATATAAAACTCAATATCACATCACATAAAAAAATAATATAAGCCATAGACCATATATTATTTTGATAAAAATTTTTGAATCTACCATAGAGTTGTATCCATCAACTCTAAGGATTAAAGTTAAGTCTTGCATTTCTTACTTGCTTGTGGAGCCCCTAGGAAGTATAAAATTTTTTATTAAGGTTTGGTAGCTTCACATGTGGCTTTTCTTTTTGCATAGGTAAAGAAGAAAAAAATGAGAAATATCTAGAATTTCTCAAAGTAGGAAGTCACAGCTTTCAAAAGAAAGTCACAACTGTGGCATTCATTTTTTAAGCTCGGGGTCATGACTCTAGAAAATGGGTATGACATTAGAATACATCTCAATATTTCTATAACACATACTCATGGTATTATAAAGTGGCCACAACTTCATTTGCTTGTCTTCTTATTCTTCATAAAGGGTCATAATGCTAGGAAAGGTCATGACATTGTGAATGGTCTTTCATATTTTTATATAGCTACAGTTTATAAAATATTCATGACATTTATATTGGTCTTTCTCGATCAATATATGGTCACAACATGATTAAATAACCACAATACTAAGGTCACTCATGTGTATTCTATTCTCTTGGTACTAGGAAATGACTTTGGCACTAAAATTGTCCTTCATACATCTCAATGTCCACAATGCTATGAATAGTCATTACACTAGGCTTCACTTCTCTCATATACTATGTCTCCATGATATTATGATGATGTCATGGCATTGGTATTTTTCTCGTATATAAAAGTCGTTATTTTGTATTTCTTTGAGGGTAAGAGTCACAATCTTGAGAAATGACCATATTAAAGTAATGTCATCTATAACATTTCATATCCCAAATACCAGATTGCCAAATAATTATCACAGCTTTGTTCTGAGAAGATTTGACTTTATAATTTTATGTAGCTAAAAATAATAGCATTGTAAAAAGGTCATAACTCTAATTTGAGACTATAAAGTAAAGGTATTAAACAAGTTGAGTCACCCATACCCAGCCCGAGGGACAACCCAACTTAACCGTGCCTAGCCTAGTACGACATGGTCTAAAACTATACCTGAGCCCTTGTCGAGGTGGCCAGGCATGGCCCGGTACCCTGGCTCGATGGCATGGTTCTTCAGCATGACCTAGACCATGCATTACCCCCTTGTCTCAGATGGCCGAACCTAGATCTTGAGCTGGTGATTGGACTTCAAAGTCCAAAGTATGGCCGACCGAAGCCTGAACCCGACACTGATGCTCGACTTCACGTCTCCAAAGATGCTAAACCCAACAACCCGATGTCGATGGTCCTAGACTCGACCTACAATCTATATGTTCCAAAAGTTGAAGCTTATGGAATTTGTGACCGATGGGTTGGTTCGATGGTAGAACTGATCCAATGGTCAAAAAAATGTGTTTTTTACTTTAAGCCATTGGATTTGGCCCCTAAAAAAATTGATTTTTTTTAATTACTTTTTTAAATATACATATACCCCCCCCCTCATAATTTTTATCATCTCACTCTCGTATTAACTATTCGTCTCCTCTCAACTCTCATCTCTTTCTCTTTTTCTCAATCTCTCTTTTCAGTTTCGCCTTTTGAGACTCAAGTGGGGACTATAGATTGTCGATTACGATGCGGACATCATAAACAAATGAGATTTTATGCATTATGGATATTAATTTTTAAATTTTATTTAGTTTAGTTTTTTTTTTAATTTTAATTTTAGTTAAAACTTTTAGTTTAATTGATATTAATTAATATATAATTTATAAACTAGTAAAAAATTAAAATGACAAATAATAATTTTCTTGATGATAATGAAATTAATATAAATATAAATATTGAAAATTTTAATATGGATAACGATAATGCTACTGAAAGGTTTAAAGCCGTCAAAACTTTATTTTCTCCGGTCACCTCGACCCAAACCCAAACATCTAAAAAATAAAAAAATTAGAAGAAAATTAATAATTTGGATTCACTTTAATAGTATATAACATAAAAATATTAGGGGTGTTGATGAAGAATCAGCACAATACAAATAACATAAAAAAATATTAATTTGCAAGAGTTCAAGTGGGACGGGCACCTTAATAAGCATGCCAAATAATGTACCAAAAAATATGGTGTATTAGATCCTAGATAACCCCAACTCAATAGTGGGTTCTTTGAGGCCGGATCTAATTCAGCCTCAATGTTGACCTTGACCTCCTTCATATACCATAACATGTTAGAGAGGGAAGATACGGCCAAACTGATCATCATCATGGGTCAACTAATTAGATTTTCAGAGGATCCAAGGGTAGTCAGTATCATGTAGACTTATTTTCAGCATGCATATCATAGGATTCCTAGGTCTATATCTAAGAATAACATACTAAAATATTATAACTTAGAAAAAGAAATAAAAATTAATAAATTTAGGTAATATAGTGGAGTTGTGTCTGTGATGTTTGATATTTGGACTAGTCACGATGATGCACCCTATGTATGTCTTACTGCCCACTATGTAGATTCTAAATGGACACTAAATAAAATAATATTAGGATTCTCAAAGATTCTATATCCTCATGATGTCCCAGCCATTTATGAGTATATGATGAGAATTTATAGAGAATATAGTTTTCAAAATAAAATATATAGTATTACATTCGATAATGCATCTAACAATGGAGTAGCCATTAACATGTTTGTTAGGACCATTAGAAATGAGCCATTAGAAAAGATTTTCTACGTTAGATGTATGTGTCACGTCATTAATCTTATAGTACAAGTAAGGATGAATGTTATTTCCCACGCTTTAAAAAATAGATGTAACTCACAAAAATTTATTCATATGCCTCATAGAAAACAATAGTTTGGTATTCTCTATTTGTTTGTGATTCTAAAGAAGACAAAAATCCAATTGGATGCAAGACACTATTGAAATTATACCTAATATTAGAGTCATGTGTTAAAAAAGAACACATGATATCTGACTACATCAATAGTAAGAGTGATAAACTTATTATTAATGATACTGACTGGGCTACAAAAAATTTATTTATGAAATTCTTGAATATTTTTTGTCAAGACAAACATGTGTTCGTAAGTTTATACATTTACCACATTCATTGTATTTAGGTGCATATGCACCATTAGTAATATGTTTAAAAAGTTTAGAGATGACCCAATATTTAACGACGTGATTATAGAGATAAAAACCTAGTACTTAAAATCACTGGTTTACTATTTCATCTATGTATTGTCTGGCTATCTACATGGACTCTGAGGGTTAAAGTGGAAGGGGTAAAGAATATTTTGACATACATATCCTTGTGCATGAACTAGGAAGGCCAACCTAAATGATTCATTAATGAGAAGTTGACTAAGCTATTTATATACTATGATACTATGTATAGTGTTAGTAGTAGTGATGTAATGACCCGTACCAAATAATACGAGTTTTGACCAAGTTTGAACAAATTTGACTAAGTTGACCAAGTTTGACTTTTTTGATGAGGAATAGTTTTAGGTTAACTAAGTAGCATCTCGTAGGCATCAATGATACAAGTTGATAGATATGTGGAACATCCCAATCCGACTTACGAATAAAAAGTTACGATTATGAGAAGTTCAATTGTAGCACTTTATTGGTGTCCAAGTCCTATCTTGGATTTTTATCTGAAAGCGACCCTAGACCCTATATAAACATAGCTTGGGATGCCAAATGAAACCCTAGGCCCCAAAACACCCTTTTGAGCTCCAAAACCAAAGGAAAAGCTCTCCAAATCGGGAACACAATATATGTCGTTTAACCTTTTGCGTGCCGTGGAAGATTGGACCAGAGGAGGCACCTCTGACCAACCACTAGCTACATGCACTAGACCATGAGGTGCACCACCACTAGACGATGTCGGCCATATGATTTCACGGCCAACCACTGCCGGACACGCCAGAATCTGCCCAACGAACCCGACGGTGGCAGCAGCGTCTTGTCACCAGATTTTTTTGATTTTTGACCACTTTCAGCCACCCCATATCTCTCTCCCACCATTTATGGACCTTCTGAATTCATTTCCGTGGTCTCTTTTTATAGATTTCTCATCCTTTGAAAGATACGATAAAAATAATGTTGGTAGATGGTTGGATCAAGTTTTTTGGCTATCATTGCGAATGTTGGACCAAGGTAATAGTACTATTGAGTTTTTGGTCTCTTGGTCTTTCCATTGATATGTGGTCTATAAATTTTGGATATTATTTGGTTGGTTTTTCGTTTTTTGGATCATTTCGGGTAATTACTAAGAAGTTTGGGCTGAAATCAGGTACCAATTGGTCGAGTTAGGCAAAATTGGAGTTGTATTAGTGAAATTGGATATTTTTAGGAATTAGTGAATGGTTCAATTTCAAGAAATTTACTCCCAGGAAAAAAGTCCCAATTTTGAGTATCGGGTCTATAGGGCGCATTATGTATTTGGGCCGTTCAAGGTCAATTTTAGCGGACTTCATAGTTCGAATAAGTATACTAAGACCTTAGGGGCATCCAAATGCTCTTGGTTCAATTGTTGGAGCCTAAGTGATACATCATTTATATTACAGGCATGCACGTCGGGTCAAAAGATTATCTTGTGGGGGAACAAGACTGAGCACCAGTAGTCTGTGAGTGGTTTATATGCTTTTAAATGATCTGAGGTATTATGTTAATATAACTATTATGATTTAATACTTTACATTTACTGTTTTGATCAGATGGTTGGTTGCATTTAAATATGATTTTTGGTTTCATATAAAACAAGTTATCATTTCATGTGAATTTTATCAACATTTTTACTATCTAGAAGTTTTATCTCGTTCATGGATGAGTCGGTGGTGTTTGGATATTTTGGGTATATTTATTGAAGTTATAAATTATCTTGAAAAATTATTGTTTCAAAAATATAGATCTTGAGATTTTGTGGACTGACTCTAATACGGTATTATTGGTAAAAGTACATGTGAGAAAAGGAATGGTTATATTGGTTACCAAGTGATGACTGGGTTTACTCGGAGGTTTATTAGTTGCCACGTGATAGCCAAGTTTACCTGAAGGTTTATTAGAGGACACGTGATGTACAAGTTCACTCAGAGATTTATTAGATGCCACTTGATGGTCAGGTTTACATGGGGATCTATTAGTACCACATGATGACCAAGTTTACCTGAAGGTTTTTAGTGTCACGTGCTGGTCAGGTTTACCTAGAGATTTATTAGGTGCCACGTGATGCCCGGGCTTGCCCGAAGGTTTGGTAGTGCCACGTGATGGTTGGGTCTACCTGGAGGCTTGTTAGTCGTCACGTGATTGCTGAGTCTACTTGGAGGTTTGTTAGTTGCCACATGATGGTCGGGTCTACCTGAAGGTTTGTTAGTTGTTACATGATGGCCGGGTCTACCTGAATGTTTGTTAGTTACCACGTGATGGCCGGGTGTAATCACATGTTTATTTGTTGTAACGGTGTCATGAGGTCAGGCTTATCGATCGATTATTATGGGTATGTGGTATGGATGTTGTTGGTTTTTCTAAATAGGGTATCACTATTTTAATACTCATGGTTTTGGTGCGTTTTAAGGTTATTTTATTACTTGATGGCTATATATGTCTTGTGTTTGGTTATATGTTGTGTAGAGTTCAAGTTATGTTTTTTTTCTTAACATTGTGTCGGCTAATTGGCTGGGCATGATTTGTATATGTTGAACTTGGGGTAAATTTAGGTTTTGTGAAATATTTCTAAATGGGAGACTTTACAAAAGTGTGAACGAAAGGTTTTGAGAGAAGAAATCTATGAAAAATCAAAATATTATTTTCTTTATAAACTATGCCACTCACTGTGATTTATTATCTCAAATTTTTGTTTTAAA
Source organism: Sapria himalayana (assembly GCA_029783825.1). Classification (NCBI taxonomy): domain Eukaryota; kingdom Viridiplantae; phylum Streptophyta; class Magnoliopsida; order Malpighiales; family Rafflesiaceae; genus Sapria; species Sapria himalayana. Next base: position 104,626 of record JAREIK010000009.1, read on the forward strand.
TCTGTTCCCTAGGTCTAGACAGTTCATAAGGCCCATTTAGCACTAGATTTGACATCGCTCTCCCGCCACAACTGCTAAACTCTATTGCATTTATCTATTTTGTGTTTGTTGTATTGGACTTATTCATTTCTACTTGTAACCCTAAATTCGAAATACTCTTAGAATGCTTTGATGATCCGTATCAAACCTGCATTTATATATGCTGTGGATCATTTATATATAAATGGGATATTAAATTAACGCACGTGTTTACTTCCCTCTTTAAGGTGGAGTCTCATCGTATCTTTCCTAGGGACTATATAGTGGAACTTCACTAGGCGGGACCACCCGAGAAAATCCCGAGGGGGTATCTGGGTCAGGTCCCGGGAAAATCCCGGGAAACTGATTCTATTCATATACTTGTGGAAATAGTTCCCCTTCCAGATGGAGCCCAGAGGTAGGCGTAGGTCCCAGCAGGCTTCCATGGAAAGCTCAAGTGCACTTGCTTATGAGGAAGGGCTTGTCGAGTGCCTAGCTCGATCACTAGAGAGAAGTGGGTTAACTGGCAGTACTGTTGATTAGGCTCGTAGACTTGGAGTAGTGTGGTTTGATGGCTCCATGAATCCCATCGTGGTCCTATCCTGGCTGGATAACATGAAGATTCTGGACGAGTGTATGCAGTGTCTAGACGAGGACAGAGTCGGGATAGGTGGTTTTTTGCTTGGGAGAAATGCAAAGAAGTGGTGGGTGTATGAGAGGACTAGGAAAAGTCATACTTGGGCACAGTTGTGGGCTGCTTTTCACACTGAGTTTTTTCCCCCATCCTTTATTGAGACCAAGAGGTTACAATTCGAGAAACTCACACATGGTAGTATGATAGTTTTGGAGTACGAGTGCAGGTTCAAAGAATTTAGATTTCTTCCCCAATTTGGTGGCGAATGAGGTCAAGAAAAAGAGGAGGTTTCTAGTTGGGTTGGTTGAGCTGATAGCTTTGAGGTTCTCAGGGTCCAATCACCCCACGTACCAGTCGATGAGAGACGTCACCCTAGAGGTAGAGAGATAGACTCTGATACCCCAGACAAGGCGTCAGTCATACGATGGATTGTCCTCAGGAAACCCTAGTCAGGGATCATCCAAGAGAGGTATTTTCAGCTCTAGGACTCCAGGCAATAGAGGATCTAGTGGGGACAGACGTGGTGTCAGTAGTAGCAAGCCCCAGATAGGTGGACACACACAGAGCTTTGGATTTCGACCAGTGAGCAGTGATAGTAGCTATTTTCAGGGGTCTGCAAACCGAGGCAGTTTCCGTTCTCCTTGTGACATATGTGGTAAGGTTCATGATAGACCATGCCAGTGGGAATATACATACTTTTAGTGTTGGTAGACAAGACATTTCAAGAGGGACTGCCCCTATAGAGGCTACAACCATACTAGAGTTTTAGAATCATGTGCTTTGTTCCAACGGGCTAGTGGAGATGGGGGATGGATACGCAGATATGGCAGACCTCGGGTGGTTCCTTCAGCACAAGACAACAGTCTGCACTAGAGGCTAGAGGTAGGTGACATAAAGGATGACCACCTGCTAGAGTAGAGGACATAGAGGATGACCACCTGCTAGAGGTAGGGTTTATGCGATGATCGGTCATGAGGCACTAACCACCCCCGAAGTGGTGACAAGTACATTATCCATTTTTGGTAATGATGCATGTGTACTCATCAATCCAAGGTCTACACACTCTTTTATTTCACGTAAGTATGTTGCATGAGTCGGGATGACTCCAGTTCCTTTGGGATGTGGGTTGGAGATTGCCATGCCCACAAGAGAATATCTATAGCCTAGCCCGATGTTTAAGTGTAGCTTATTTTCCATTGGTGGCCAATATATGGATGCAGATTTGATATTAATAGATCTCAAGGGGTTGGATGTAATCATTGGGATGGATTGGCTTGCTGCAAACTATGCTTCAATGGATTATTTCCACAAGGAAGTGATATTTAGATGACTAGGACTACCGGTAGTAGTCTTTAATTGAGAATGGAGGCGAGCACCTTCAGGTTTGATTTCTACTATTTCTGCTAGATGGTTACTTCAAAAAGGTTGTAAAGGGTGCCTAGCTCATGTAGTTGATACTCATAGCAATGAAGTGAGATTGGAGGATGTAATAGTGGCGAGGTTTCCCATCGACTTAGTTCCTGGTACAGCTCCTATCTCCTTACCACCCTATAGAATGGCACCGACCGAGCTGAAAGAGTTGAAGGCGCATCTACAAGAGCTGGTGGATGAGTGATTTATTAGGCCCAATATTTCACCTTGGGGTGCATCAGTGTTATTTGTGAAGAAGAAGGATGGTACTTGGAGGTTGTGTGTGGACAATAGACTATTGAATAAGGTCACTATTCATAACAAATATTCTTTGCCTCGGATTGATGATTTATTTGATCAACTCCAAGGTGCAAAAGTGTTCTCTAAGATTAACAATATCTTAGAGAATCGGACATTCCCAAGATGACATTCAGGATGAGATATGGACATTATGAGTTTATAGTGATATCTTTCAGTCTCACCAATGCCCCAGAAGCTTTCGTGGATTTGATGAACCGGATCTTCCGTCCATACTTGGATCGGTTTGTTATTGTATTGATCGATGATATCTTGGTGTACTCGAGGAGAGAGTTGGAGCACGAGGGACATTTGGGTTTGGTGTTACAGACGTTAAGGCGACATTAGTTGTATGTCAAGTTCAACAAATGTGAGTTCTGGATGAGTCGAGTGGGATTTCTCGGCCATGTGGTGTTCACTGATTGCATTTATGTTGACCCTCAAAAGGTAGAAGCAGTGGCAAATTGGGAGCAGCCCACTACGGTGACAGAGGAGTGAAGTTTCCTAAGATAGTAGGGTATTACTGCAGGTTCATAGAAGGGTTTTCAAAGATAACAGTACCACTTCATAGGTTGACTAGGAAGAGAGTTAAGTTTGAGTGGATTGACAGGTGTGAGGATAGTTTCCAAACACTGAAGAAAAGGTTAACATCATCCCCTATTTTGACATTTCCAGAGGGCAACAAGGGGTTCAAGGTCTATAATGATGCTTCACGCCAGGGTTTAGGTTGCGTGTTGATGCAACATAAAAGAGTTGTGGCATATGCTTCCAGGCAGTTGAAGAAACATGAACTAAATTTTCCTACCCATGACTTGGAACTTGCTGTAGTAATTTTTGCATTGAAGACTTTGGAGGTATTACTTGTACGGGATGACTTGCTAGATATTTACCGACCATAAGAGTCTTAAATATTTATTTACCCATAAAGAGTTATTCCTAAGGCAAAGGAGGTTGATGGAGCTACTTAAGGATAATGATTGCACGATTGACTACCATTCATGTATGGCGAATGTAGTGGCGGACGCCTTGAGTAGGACGTCTACAGGCTCTTTGGCTTATATGCAGATCATACAACTTCCATTGATGGTCAAATTGTGAGAGTTGGGTGTTGAGTTGGGGATGCATGTTTTGGAAACACGTTTTGCTAGTTTCCAACTATGACTGATACTTGTAGACCAAATTCTCAAGGCACAACTAGAAGATCCCTATTTGATGAGCTTGAGGAAGAAAGTCAAAGAAGGGGAACAATCAGATATTGGTATTAGAGATGATGGAGCCTTCGTGATTGGTTTTTAGACTTTGTGTTCTAGCAGTCGAAGAGTTAAAAGAATAAATATTGGGGGAAGTCCACAATTCTACCTATGCTATGTACCGTGGTAGTACCAAGATGTACCGTACGCTGAAGAAATATTATTGGTGATCAGGGATGAAAAGAGAAGTTGCTAAGTATGTGTCCAAGTGTTTAGTTTGTCAACAAGTGAAGGCAGAGTGACAAAAGCCTTCTGGGCTTCTGCAGCCCTTACCCATTCTGGAATGGAAATGGAAGGACATCACCATGGATTTTATATTCAAGCTCCCTCCCACAACTCAGAGACATGATAGCATTTGTGTAGTAGTTGATCAACTCACCAAGTCCGCACATTTCCTACCTATTCGTGAGAAGTTTTCCCCCTAGAAACTTGCAGTAGTAGTTGATCAACTCTTCATGAATAATATAGTGAGTTTGCATGGGGTGCCAGTATTGATCATCTTCAATAGAGATCCACGATTCACCTCGAGGTTTTGGAAGAGATTGATGATGGAACTAGGTGTCAGGTTGAAATTGCGTACCACTTTTCACCTTTAGACCGATGGGCAATCTGAGAGGACTATCCAGACCATAGAGGATATGTCGAGGTCATGCGTACTGCAATTCAAGGGACATTAGAATGAATAATTACCTATGGTAGAATTCACTTATAACAATAGCTATCACTCAAGCATCGAGATGTCACCTTATGAGGTATTGTATGAGAATCAATGTCGCACTTTATTATGTTGGAATGAGACTGACAAAAGGAAGTTACTAGGCCCTAAGATTGTGCAAATGATAGTGAACAATGTTAATATTATACGTGCCAGATTAAAAGTAGCTCAGAATAGGCAAAAGAGCTATGCAGACAAGTGAAGGAAGGATCTTGAGTTTGATGTTGAAGATCGAGTATTCTTGAAGCTCTCTTCTTGGAAAGGCATGATATGCTTTGAGAAGCGAGGGAAGCTAAGTCCTCGCTACATTGGACCTTTTGAGATTATTGAGAGGATAGGCCCAGTGGCTTATAAATTAGACTTGCCTAAGGAGCTTTATCGAGTCCATAATATTTTCTACATCTCCATGCTCTGCAAATATATTCCAGATCCCTCACATGTGTTAGAGATGCTAGAGATTGAACTGAGGGATAACTTATCCTACAAGGAGAAACCAGTATAATTTCTGGGTAGGAAAGAGAATGAGCTTCACAACAAGACAATATCCTTAGTGAAGATTCAGTGGAAAAACCACGTAGTCGAGAAGGCGACCTGGGAGCCGGAGGACCAAATGCGGTGCTAGTACCCTCATCTCTTTCATGAAATAGGTATGAATTTCATAGGTGAATTTTTTTTAAGTGGGGTAGGTTGTAATGATCCATACCAGATAAGATGAGTTTTGACCAAGTTTGACTTTTTTGAGGACGAATAATTTTAGATTAACTAAAGCACCATATTGTAGGCCTCATCGATACAAGTTCATAGACGGGCGGAACGTTCCAATCCGACCTACGGATAAAAAGTTACCGCTATGAGAAGTTCAACAGTAGTACTTTATCGGGGTCCAAGTTATGTCTTGGATTTTTACCTGAAAGCAACACTAGACCCTATATAAACATAGCTTGGGATGCAAAATAAAACCCTAGCTTCCAAAACACCCTCATGAGCTCCAAAAGTCCTAGGAAAAGCTCTCCAAACCGAGAACACGGGTTGGATCATTTAACCTTTTGCGTGCCGTGGAAGATTGGACCAAATGAGGCACCTCTGGTAAACCACCAGCTACATGCGATGGACCATTAGGACTGAGGTGCACCACTGCCGGATGATGCCGTCCGTGAAATTTCAAGGCCAACCACCACTGGATGTGCAAGGATCTGGCCGGCGAACCCGACGGCGGCAGCATCGTCTTATCACCGGATTTTTTGTGATTTCTAGCCACTTCCGGCCACCCCATACCTTCCTCCCACCATTTTTGGATCCCCTTAACTCAAATATGTGGTTCCTTTTTATAGATTCCTCTCCGTTTGAAAGATACAACGAAAATAAAGTTGGTCGATGATTGGATTGAGTTTTACAGCTACCACAATAACTATTTGACCAATGTAATGATACTGATGAGTTTCTGGTCTCTTGGGCTTTCCATTGATATATAGTTTGTAAATTTTGGACATTGTTTGGTTAGTTTTCCATTTGTGGGTCATTTCGCGTAATTACCAAAAAGTTTGTGCTGAAATCAGGTACAAATTGGTTGAGTTGAGTAAAATTAGAGTTGAATTAATAAAATTGGATATTTTTAAGAATTATAGGATTATTTAATTTCGGGAAATTCACTCCCGAGAAAAAAACTTCAATTTTGAGTATTAGGTCTATAAGGTACACTGTGTAATTGGGCTGGTTAGGGTCAAGTTTAACAAGCTTCATAGTTCTAATAAGTATACTATGGCCTTAGGGGTATCCAAATGTTGTTAGTTCAATTATTGGAGCCTAAGTGGTACTTCATTTATATTACAGGTAAGCACGCCGGGCCAAGAGATGATTAGTGTGGAATAAGATTGAGTGCCTGTAGTATGTAAGTGGTTTATATGCCTTTAAATGATTTGGGGTATTATGTTAATTTATCTATTATGATTTAATAGTTTACAGATATACTATTTTGATCAGATAGTTGATTGCATTCAAACATTATTTTCAGTTTCATATAAAACAAGTTATCATTTGTGGATATTGTTTGTAAATTTTGTATATTGTTGGGTTAGTTTTCCATTTGTGGGTCATTTCGCGTAATTACCAAGAAGTTTGTGCTGAAATTGGGTACAAATTGGTTGAGTTGAGTAAAATTACAGTTGAATTAATGAAATTGGATATTTTTAAGAATTATTGGATTGTTTAATTTCGAGAAATTCACTCCCGAGAAAAAAACATCAATTTTGAGTATCTAGTCTATAGGGTACACTGTGTAATTGGGTTGGTCATGGTCAAGTTTAACAAGCTTCATAGTTCTAATAAGTATACTATGGCCTTAGGGGTATCCCAATGTTGTTGGTTCAATTATTAGAGCCTAAGTGGTACTTCATTTATATTACAGGTAAGCACGCCGGGCCAAGAGATGTTTAGTGGGGAACAAGATTGAGCACCTGTAGTATGTGAGTGGTTTATATGCTTTTAAATGATTTGGGGTATTATGTTAATATATCTATTATGATTTAATAGTTTACATATATACTATTTTGATCAGATAGTTGATTGCATTCAAACATAATTTTCAGTTTTATAAAAACAAGTTATTATTTCATGAGAATTTTGTCAATATTTTTACTATATGAAAGTTTTACTGTGTTCATAGATGAGTCAGTGGTGTTTGGATATTTTGGATACATAGATTGAGGTTCTAAACTATCTTGAAAAACTATTATTTCAAAAAGGTAGATCTTGAGATTTTGTGGACTGACTCTAATATGACATTATTGGGAAAAGTACATGTGAGAAAGGAAATGATTATATTGGTTGCCACGTGATGGCTGCGTATACCCGGAGGTTTATTAGTTGTCATGTGATGGTCGGTTTTACCTGGAGGTTCATTATAGGATACGTGATGGACAAGTTCACTCTGAGGTTTATTAGGTATCATGTGATAGTCACATTTACCCGAAGATTTTTTAGTGCCATATAATGGCCAAGTTTACCCGAATGTTTGTTAGTGTCACGTGATGACAAGGTTTACCCGGAGATTTATTAGGTGCCATGTAATGGCCGGGCTTGCCAGAAGATATGTTAGTGTCACATGATGGTCAGGTCTACTTGTAGGTTTGTTTGTTGCCATGTGATGGTTGGGTCTAATTAGAGGTTTATTAGTTGCCACGTGATGGCCGGGTCTATCTGAAGATTTGTTAGTTGTCACGTGATGGTTGGGCGTAACCACAGGTTCATTAGTTATCACGGTGTCGTGTGATCGGGCTTATCGACGGATTATTATGAATATGTGGTATGGACGTTATTGGTTTTTCTAAATATGCTATAACTAATTTAACACTCATAGTTTTGGTACATTTCAAGGTTATTTTATTACTTGATGGTTATATATGTCTTGTGCTTGGTTCTATGTTGTGTATAGTTCATGTTATATTTTTTTTCTTAACATTGTGTCGGCTAATTAGTTGGGCATGATTTGTATATGTTGAACTTTGGGTAAAATTGGGGTTTATGAAATGTTTCTAAACGGGGCACTCTACAACAGAGTGAACAGAAGGTTTTGAGAGAAGAAATCTTTGAAAATTCAAAATGTTATTTTCCTTAAAAATTATGCCACTCACTAAGATTTATATCTCACATTTTTGTTTTAAATCCGTTCCTTAGGTCCAGACAGTTTGTAGGGCTCATTTCCCGTCAGATTTGACGTCGCTTTCCCCATCACATCTACCTTACTTTATCACATTTATCTATTTTATGTTTGTTGTATTTGGCTAATTCATTTCTACTTGTAACCTAAAATTCGAAATACTCTTAGAATGATATGATGATCCTTTCAAACCTGTATTTATATATGTTGTGGATCCTTTATATATAAATGGGATATTAAATTAACGCATGTGTTTACTTCCCTCCTTAAGGTGGAGCTTCAAATATCTTCCCTAGAAACTATATAGTGGAACTTCACTATGCGGGACCACCTGGGAAAATCTCGGGAGGGTATTCGGGTCGTGCCCTGTCAAGTGAGGCTCCGTACGGACATGATACCATAGTTGGAGATGATACCTTCTCCATTCAGTTAGCGAGGAGGAAACGGTGAGGTGGATCATCAAATAAGAGCGAGTTCTCTCTGTGCTTATATATATATATATATAATTTTCACATATTTGTATTTATAATCCATTTGATTACTTTAAGTTTGTAATTTCATATGCTAATATTTCACTCTAAACTCTAATTATGCAATAGTCACATTTATTTATCATTTTGCCCTGAAATGGATTTAGCTATTACTTTCATTGCTAAGAATAATTAAATTATCGACAGAGTTCTGCTAGGTTGTAGGCTGATATAAAAATATTTTATAACATAGTATGATTCCACTAGGTTGTTGTATGGTTATTTATAAGTTATTTGAGAATACTAATGATATTGTCACATTGGGCTATGGATTATATGCCACTACATTACATTCATTCACAACACTACTATTTTGATTTTTATTGGTATATCATTTTGTCATTAACTCAAATTTGATGGATAACATTCTATTAAGAACATTAAAATCATTCATAATAATTTACAATAATATGTGTGTCTGTATATATTTATATCCAAATAATTCATTTTCAATATTCATGCATTTTTTTCATTTATAATTAATTTCGCAATGAATTTTCTCAAATCAAATAAAATAAGTCAATGTGTAACTTAAAATCAATTCAATAATTACACAAATATTTTTGATACTTGAAATAAGAAAAGAAAAATATAGAACAAATCAATTCATTTATGGTTCATGTGGAGCATATATGAATATTCAAATAAAATCTGTTAGATTTAATTTTAACAAACATATACCAGGCAAAAACAAAAAAAGAAGTGTGAACAAAAAACCATAAAGAAATTGTTGTTCCTTCATTCATGTTCTCGGAATAATGTTCTTGAGTCAGGCTTCCTCATCACAAACCTCTAATCTATTACAAATATATCATAAAGAAAATTTAGCATATCTTCTATTGCATGGATCACTCTTTCTAATTTATTATCCATCTACAGATGGAATGTCGTGCTCCAATTCTTTTTAGTGCCTCAAGCCTCTTGAAACTTTCCCCAATATCTTGACGTGAACCTTAGATCTCTATTTGAAATGATTGAAACTAGAATCTCATTTAATTGAAGTATTTTTTTTAATGTAAAGCTCTTCCAACTTGTCAAGTGAATAGTTGGTTCTCATTGGTATGAAGTGAGTTAATGTTGTAAATTAGTCTACCACAACCCAAATTGAGTCATGTTTTCTTTCTATCACTACTAACTTGACTATAAATTTCATAGTGATTTGATCTCATTTATATTCGGGTATTTTAATAGGCTGAAATAATCCTAAAAAACTTGATGTTTTGCCTTTATTTTTTGATAGTCCATACACTTGGTCATAAATTTCGAAACATCTCTTTTCATTCCAAACCACTAGTATGAAACCTTCAAATCTAAAAAACTTTTTTTGCTACCAGGATGCATATCAAATAATTCTTTGTATGCCTCTTCAAGTATGGATTTCTTTAATTCATCATCATCTTTCATTAAAAACTCACTTTCTTTACCCTTTCTATTATGATTTACAAAAATAGAAACTTCTCATCACTTTTTTGTGTCTCTAGCACTCAATTCAACAAGTTTAGTTTTGCTATCAATTTCACTATTATTGTATCATGATCTGATAATGATAAATGAGCATTCAATGCTCATAGTGCTTGTATTTATTTTCTACCATAAAAGCATCTACCATTGCATTAGTTTTCCTATGATGATAATCAAAGGCATAATCATAATCTTTGATCAATTTGATACATTTATATTGTCTCAAGTTAAGCTCTCATTATGACTTGTGTGAGAAAATACTTAAGATTTTTGTAATTTAGTGTAGATAAAATACATTTCTCCATAAATATAATGTCTCCATATGTTAAATGCAAACACCATGGTGGCTAATTCCAAACCATGTTAGAATAATTCTTTTCATATGACTTCAAATGTCTTGAAGCATAAGCTACTATTTTACCTCTTGCATAAGGACACATCCAAACTCATTTAATGAAGCATCACTAAAAACCACATATTTTTTGCCATAGGCTGACTAAGTAAGCATTGGTTCATTGGTTAAAAATGTTTTTAACTTTTTACAAATAGTTTCACACTTTTCACTCTACTCAAATTTCACATTTTTTTGGAGCAATCTCATCATTAGGTCCATAATCAATGAAAAACCCTTTATAAACCTTCTATAGTTACCAGAGAATCCTAAGAAATTATGCACTTCCATGATATTTCTAGGTGGTTTCCATTTAAAAATTACTTGTATCTTTTTGGATTCACTCTATTTTCTTTTTCTAATATATGTATCTAAGAAAAAAAAAATTCTTTCAACCAGAATTCATATTTGCTTAGTTTTTGATATGATTATTTCTTATTCAAGGTTTCTAGAACTACTCAAATGCATGTATCATGGTCTTCCAGATCTTTTGAATACACAAGGATATCATCTATAAATAACATGACACACTAATCTACATACACTCTAAAAATAATAATATTAAGTCCATGAAAGCCACTGATACATTTGTCAACCTGAACAACATTATAGGAACTCATAATATCCATACCACATTCTAAATACCATCTTATGCATATATACATCTCTAATCCTTAATTGATGATACCCATATCGCAAGTCAATCTTCAATAAGATACTTGCAGCTTTCAATTGGTTGACCAAGTCATCAATCATAGGTAAAGAATACATATTCTTTACCATCATCTTATTTTGTTGCCTATAATCAACACACAATCAAAGTATTCCATCATTCTTCTTAACAAATAGAACTTATGCTTCCTATAATGAAACACTTAGATAAATAAATTCTCTCTATAACAACTCTTGCAACTAAAACTTCAATTCTTTTTATTCCACTAAAGTCATTCTATAAGGTATAATGGATGCCCTAGTGACACCCGAAACAATGTCCATTGTAAACTCAATTTTTCTCTATGGAGAAAAATTTGAAAATTCCTTTAGAAATATGTTTGGAAAATCACAAACTATATAGGTCTCTATTTAGTTAGGCTCTACTTTGTTTGTATCAATTATATTTGTCAAATAGGCTTCACACTTCTTTTGACCCATCATTTTAGTAGTGACAATAGATATACTATTAAAGAAGTGGTTCGATCTCTCAATGATGAAAGTTACATCCTTACCACTTAATGTCCTTAAGATTTAATGGTGCACTTCATTCTATAATCAACCACCACTTGGTGTTGGAACAACTAATCCATCCCTAATATCATATTAAACAATTAGAAAGATAATTTAATTAAGGTATCTAAACTCATACTCTCATATTTTGATAAGACAATTTCTATAAACTCTATTCACAATAATACTATGCCCTAGTTGATTTGTCACCAAGATATCATACTTAGTTTTACTCTTCAGTAAACTACCCAAACTCAAAATGGAAATACAAATATATGAATGAGTTGATCTTGGATATGTCAATGCATGTACAACAGTTTAAAAAGATATGAAAATTACCAACAATCGTGTTCGAAGAATCTTTATCTTCAATTTCCTTCATTGCATATTCCATGTCTAGAGCATGGGCATCCTATCAACCTATGATCTATGTCACTTGTCTTGGGCTCTCAGCTCACTTGGTGATGCAATACTATTGTCCATACTCTTCTTTATGTTTCCTCCCACAATGTGTGTAATAAGGAGGAGCAGTCCCTCTCGATGAACCTATTAATTTACTAGCTACCAATGGTGTTGGAAGAATAGTCTTAAAACAAGTAGTCTTAGTTGGTCTCTATGTTATAGATTGACTAGAAAATTATAATCCTTTAAATTTCTCATCCTTGTTCTAATAAGAACTTGACTAGCTGGATTTTTTCTTACCATATCTTATTTATTTTCTATCATACTCTTATTTCTTTTCTATCTACTCTTCTTTCTTTATTTTTTTTCTATATTCAATGCACATAATACAATCTTAGAGTAGCCATCATGCCCAAAACCTATGACATAGTCCTGAATATAGTCATTGAGGACATCCTCAAACCCACGACACTTCTTCTCCTCATTAACTAGCATCTTTGGAGCATACAAAATTATAGAATTTTCTTCTCATATTAATTAGGTAAATATGACCCACGTATTACTTTCTAAATTCTATTATAAAAAACTCCCATGTAATACTTTCTAGTGATATAATTCTGGTCACTAACATCTACCACTGATAAGCACCACCCTATAGTAGTGAGGTCACACTTTCTAAATTTTTCTCTAGTGTGCAATGCATTTGTCGAAACATTCATTTAGTTATTTTGAGTCAATTTTCTACCATGGAAGGCTCATTATCTTTATTTCCTAGAAAATCTATGAGTCATTATCTTTCCATTCTTTCGATGAATGTTTGCTGAGTGACAACTACAGCTGATTTCACTGTTCTTTGCAACACCTAGGTTATTTATTCGATAATCTTTATAGTACCTTTTGTGGCTTGACCTTGCTCATGTATCTATGGAGCATGGGAAGCTTGCATCCACACAAGGAGGACTATTTTGCCAATTTTTAGAGTCACATTTGATTATATTGGAGCATGAACTATCCTTGCTTAACCTATTAATATCAATGTGATTCCATCAGAGTCATGCCATCTTTTTAAATTCAAATGCAATGCATGTCACATAAATTCAGAATCATTTTATAAAATTACTTAAACCATACCTCTGATACCACTAAATATCACACCCCCATATACGACCCAAACTCAATGGTTAGACTAGATCCCAATTGTAGTTCCATTTTTCATTTGAAATTATTTCTCAAACACATTTCATATACTTTTTTTAATATGTAGAAATCATTTAGTAAGACATATTTATTATCTTCATATAATTAAATATATGATATTGTTATCAATTCATATTCATAGATATTTGAAAGTACATCATTTCATTTTGATAGGACTATTGATATTTAATTTATTGAACATTATAGCATATTTTAGTGGTGGAAAATAATGTGTATTCATTGATAATATGTTTGATTTGTGTTGATTTCACAATTTATACTATTTTGGAGAACTTCAATAAATATTTGTAAAATCAATCAGTTTTTGGAGGTGTTTAGCATAGGTGATGATTCTATAAGTTATTTATAGTTTTGACATTCATTCTTAATCAAAACTCTATCAAAATAGTTATAGCAAAATCTTTTATGCCATGATCTTACCCTCTCGTTAGTATACTTTTTATGCCATGATCTTTCATGGAAATGTAGTCATACTTAGCTCATAAAATTTTAATGGTTATGATATTAATTTTCTATTATAGCAACCAAGTAACCCACTAATGCTCAAGGTCACTACTAATTCATAGATCCATAACTTATCCTTATATAGCTCAGTTGTTTCAAGTCAAAGCCATAATTCTTTTATAAAGTTATGACTTTTAAGCTGCAAAAAAATAAAAAGTCATGAGTACTCAGGTTAAAGTTATGATAATTATTCAAAATCATAACTTTTGGATTACTATATATTACAATGGATATTACTCAAGTCATGTTATTTCTAAGGCCATGAATCTTGCCCTCAAAGGAAGATATAGCCATGACTTATATGTGCAAGCTAAGTGTAAGTGTTGCAACTACTTTATAGAAATGTGACCATATACTTATCAATAAGGATAATTGGCTAACATCAAGATCTCCACACAATGCTACTACTATATAACAATGTTAGAAGTCATCACACCCATCATGACCACTTCATAGTGCCACAACTATCTTTGGACTATAATTGCTGAAGGAATAAAGTTATGGTCATTTAACAACATCTCACCTTTTTGTTACTTAGGGGTTAGGCCCAAGTCATGATTATTAACAATGCAATGACATTGTGTTATAGAAAGATCAAAATGTTAAATAGAGCTATGACTATATTCTCGATTCACTACCTCAAGTTGAAGAGATGAAGGCTGAAGTCATGATTTTCATTAGAAATTCATGATTTCTTACTTAGAGAAATGCAAAGCCACCTGGGTATAAAATGAAAAATTAAATAATTTTTAAAAAAATTTTCTCTTTTTCGCTTCTCCCTCACAAAACAAGCAAAAGCTATAATCACCACAAACCCTAAAGAAAAATTTTAAGCTCCCTAGAAGCTCAAAAAACAAGCAAGGGGTGTACGACCAATGCTAATCCCTTTAGTTGGGGGGCATGACTTTCAAACCCTCTTCTTATAGATGTAAATTTAGGAATTTGTATTAAATTTGTATAATTTAGGATTTATATTATTTAGATTATGTGATGTAATGGTTTGGATGATTGATATGATATTGGTTTTCTTATAATTCATATTTATAGATATTGATCAATGGTGATTAAATAGAATTTGAACTATTGATTTGACTAATGGTGAGTTTGTGTGATATCGTCATGGTGAATGATGATAGGTAAATAAAGAGACTCATTTATGCACATGATAGAAAATTGTGACAACTCTTCCAATTGAGATGCATTAGATGAACCTATACATCAAGCTTATAATTTTGGGTATGTAATTATCATGAGTATGATACTTATAAAGATGAAAGTGCAAATGTTTTTACATACAAATTTATTATACATGCCTTTGAGGGGTTAGTTATTGATTGGAATAAATTTTATATAGAGCACTCTTCCAAAGAGTTCACCTTTAGTGTGGGAGTCACATTATCATCGAGGAAGATGATAATAACCTAATAGGCAATCCTTAGGATATGCATGAGTGTGTGGTGACTTTCAAGGTAGTGACATTCCTTGTAAGTTCCTTTTACTCATATGGTTCCCAATAATAAAACTTGAAAGAAATACATGTTAAATACGTGTGTATAGTACTTATGAAGCTAAAAGTATAAATACTTATAAATGATGCCAATCATTAGTCTTTAAGATAATGGAGGCCAGTGAATAAGAGTATGCATATGAAACAACCATAAATGATAGTTAACAAAGGTGCCTAAAAGTATGGATTGTAAATGACTTTCACACATGGATAACATATTGTCTCGATGGTAACATAGCAAGGAGTCAACTATGAGGGAACTACTATTGGGAAGGGCTCAATTGTGATAACCACCTTATATACTGATAGAGAAGTGAGTCATATGTATAACACTTCAATCTTCATTCTATGTCTAGCATGAATAAGATTTATCGAACAAATTTTAATAACATCATATAAATTAGGTAATTAGACCATGAACCTATGTTTGATTATTAGTCAGTATCTTTTATATTAAAAATAGGTTATTTCTCATTGGACAACCAAATTACTAATACAATCCTTATAGAACTGATAGTTAGACTTAAGTCTATTATATTACTTGTAAAATGCATGTACTTGTAGATTTCAGTTGATGGGACAACATCATTAACAAGTATTTTAGGAATTCACCTGACAAATTAAATTAGGTAGAGTGACAATGCCACAACAAGGGCCCATAGACATTTCTTTAGTATAATATATTTATACACAATTATTATTATTATAGTCCATGCCCTTTTACAAATTCTTTACAAAATATTATTAAAGTTCATTTCCATAATAAAGTTTTAATGATGCATGAGTTATAGCATTACTTATTATCCACATGACTTTGAAATGACTCTATGCTTGTATGTTCTTTCCTTTTAACTCTAATCATTCAGTATCTACATGATGTAAAAAGGTATCATGCAAAACATTTTCACACTTAGTGGCTATATGTAGTTCTCTTTTCACTTTAATAAAACACAAAAACATCCATATTTTTTAAAACTATGATTTTGGTTACATTAGTTTTCAATGTATATATACCATTTTCACATATTTGTATTTATAATTCATTTGATTACCTTAAGTATGCAATTTCATATGCAAATAATTTATTCAAAATTCAAATCATGCAATCCACACAGTTACTTATCTTTTTGTCTTTAAACAAATTTATCCAATACTTTCATTATTAAAATTACATAATCATCAGCATGGTCCCGTTGGGCTCAAAGCTGGTACAAAAATATTTTATAACATAGCATGATCTTGCTAGTCTGCTGATTGGTTATTTATAAATCATTTTTGAATATAATTAATATTATCTCACTAGGCTACGAATCAATATGATACTATATTATATTTATTATTAATATTGTTAGTTTAACCCTTATTGGTATACCAATTTATCATTAACTTGAATATAAAAAATAATATTCTATTAAGAGTATTAAAATAATTCATAATAATATATAATATTACATATATATATCCAAATAAATTCATATTCCATAATCATACAATTTTTCTTGCGTAATTAATTTTATAATCAATTTCTTAAATCAAGTAAAACAAATCAATATATAGTTTATTAAAAATCATTTCAATAATAATTAAACAATTTTGATTCTTGAAATAAGATAATAAAAATAGAGAATGAACCAATTCATTTTATGGTTCAAATGGAGCATATATGTATATTCATATAAAACCTTTTAGATTTAATTTGGTAAATAAATATAAAACCAAAACAAAGAAAGAAGTGTGAAGAACAAACCAAAAAAAAAGTCATTGCTCCTCGATTCCTATCTTTTCAATCATATTTTTGGGTCAGACTTCCTATCACCTATCCCTAATCAATCACAAATATATCAGAATTAAAATATAGCTAAATAAAAAAAATTTAATTATGCATTCTATGATTTTTGGTTAGGGTTACTGTCTATACAATACACCTTCAATTACAAAATATTTTTGGGGACAAATGAGTTATATTTTTCTCATATTTTCATCATGAAAATTATATCTCTATAAGTCTATTTTCAAAAGGAATTAGAATCATTTCATTTTGATTATATAAACTCAAGTTATGACATAAAATATCTATATTACTCTAATTTGAAAAACAAACATAAATTTTTCTTGTACATAGCTCCCATTTGATGGATTTATAGGCATTTTTGAGTTACAAATCACACACACTTCTTTCATGTATATCATAATCTAAGAAATTTAATTTATTCAGAATTTTGAATCTCTCAATTTGGATGACTGAAACTAAAATTATAGCCAGAATATCATAATAATACCCAAAATAACTTTAATATGAACTAGAACCAATCAAAATCAACTTTACACAAGGTTAGGGTTATTTTCTTCAAATCCAAAATCATCAAAGTGAGAATTAGGGTTAATTTTTTTATCTTAGTTCTCTTTTCAAATATTTTCTTTCCTCTTGTTCAATCACATAGAAATAAGAAATGAGAAGAAATCACACATAAATAAAACTAGTATTCTATTGTGGGAATGAAAGGACTTGGATTTAAGTTCAAAGGATGTGATACATGAGTTATGAGAATAAGTACTAACACATGTGTAAAACCTTGCATCATAATGGGCTCAATTGATATTCTATCGTGGGAATGAAAGGGCTTGGGTTTAAGTCTTAGGGACATGACATGAGAGGCATGAAAAAAAGGCTCCTCTTTCACTTTCTAAAAAAACGTGAATGCCCAAATGAGCATTTTCCATAGACAACTTTGGTCTTATCCAAATATTAATAGTTTTATGTGTACGGTCTTATCCAAATATTATTGGTTTTATGTGTAAGTCTTATCCAAATTGATAAATGATGAGTGTACACTTGATGTTTGACTTAATTCTGAATTTATTATTATTTTTTGGATATTTAATTGTTTAATATTCCTATTACCTAAATCCAGTAATATAAAAAATGAAATAATAATAATAAAGAAAAACAAGTAATAATAGCATAAAATACTATAAGGTAAAATAATACAATAATAAAACTATTTTTTAAGACATTATGCTAAACTTTAATTTGGTTGACGATAAGCCAATTAAATTTTTTAGTTGCTATGGCATTAGTTTTCACATTTTAGATGACAAAATCAATGAAAGTTTAGGTTTAAATAATTTTTCTTTATTGAATTATGGTGGTTCCTTAACTCTTTAGAATCTCTCTCATGTTTTCCTAGACATACCTAACATGGAGATCTGGAATTGATACTTAAAGTTTGCCTCCAGTGATCTTTTTCTAGCAATGTTTTTCTTCCAATCTTAAAAAAACTATATAGAAATATTGGAATTGTACAATATCATAATTAGCTATAGATGTTGCTCAAGGCATGAGTAAGCACCTAATGATGTGTATCTTTGTTTATTTTTATTTTCTACTATATCCAATAATTATGCATCTACTTGGTATGCTACATATATTATTTTCTTTTTTTGCCCATTGCTTGCACATGCATCAAAGTACAACTCATGATGAACAAATAAACTAGATTTGTGCTATAGAGACAACAAAAGTGACAAGTATGAAGCATGTGTTATTAAATCATGTTTTACTTGATGAAGGTAAGATGTTATGGTTAGTCTCTTAACTCCAATCTAAAATTCTATCATTTGGTTGGGTTGTTCTCTTTGCATGAATTGTGGATACAAATTAGCACTCTAATGCACTAGGAAATATCTATTGAATCATCAATGCTTCTCACACACAAAGAAGGATAAGGACTTGTCACCAAAGAAATCATGCCTTTATTTAGTAGCAAGAAATCTTTTTCTTTTCTCAAAAGCCAATTAGCACTTTGATCTATACATCCTTGAGAACTCATCAAACACTTCAAATCCAAACATGTTACTATTTCTAAATCAGTTAATGAAAGTACTACTTTAGTTGAATGGTAACACAAGTGTCTAGAATGATTTATGGTATTGGTGTGAGAAACTTATATCCATTAGTTGATACATAATTGGCTGGTATAATATATGTATTGATGTGTAGTGAGCTCTCTACTTTCTAGTGGATACATTGGCACCAAGTACAAAACTGGTCTACATGAATTTTCTTAATTTTTGGATTCTAACACGTGTAGGAGAACCAATGGTACTAGTAGACAATAGTAAAGCTTCCTATTTTTTTTTTTTTGGTCTCGTATCATGTGGTTTTCTTTTTTAATATTTTCTTACTAAAAAAAGAATAGAAAATATGAAATATGCTTGAATTATCAAAGGAATTATTAATACAAGTATCAAAAATATTATGATAAATGTGAGAAAATATATAAAGTATGATATGTATTACATGCCCAAAGATTCCCTAACAGCATGGATGGAAGTATAAGATTGACTCATGTCTAATTTCTTTGCCTCAAAAAGAATATATGATCTATAAATAGAGGTGTCAAACGTGCCGGCCCGGCCCGGCACGTTTTTAAACCTTGCCCGGGCCCGTGCCTGGCCCGGCACGCGTGGCGCTGGCGGCGTGTCACGTGTAGCGTGGCGTGACCCGTCCGGCCGTCCCCCGCCCCCCCCCCCCCCCCCCCCCCGGTAAAAAGACCGCGGGTCGGGTCTGATTGGACCCGACCCGCGGTCCCGACTGCCGATACCCGACGGCCATAGATCCGATCTGACCAATCCCAACGGCCAAAAAAAAAATTTCAAACTTCACAGATTTTCAGCCGTTGGATTCGCCTCCTACGGCTAGGGGGCAGAATCCAACGGTCCTCGTGATTTTGCCCCTTAAAAATATTAAAAAAATTCAAAAAAATAATACAAAAATATCTTTTTTTATAAAAAAAAACTTTCTTTAGCCTATAAAATCTACCCCCCTCCCTATAACATTTATGTTTTTCAAAAACATAAAACCTCTCAATACTTTCTCTCTCTTACATAAACCGTGCATCTCTCTCTCGGGTCTCGTGATTTTGATTTCGTCTTGGATTTCGTGAAACTCAACTTGAGTTTTGAACATCAGAGCTTCCTGCGGTGCACCTTGCACGTGACTGACCTCATTGCTTTTACCGGGTAATTTATTTTACGTTTTTATTTACTTTCTCTCTCTAAAGCTTCTCTCTCTAGAAAAACTTACGAAAAAATAAAAAACATAAAAAATGACAAATACACCTGACACGTATTTAAATTTGGAAAATGAAAATGTTAGTTTTACACAGACGTCTGCGGCTGCTAAAACTTTGGTTTCTCCTGTCGTCTCAACCCAAAGTTCTAAAAAACAAAAAACTAAGAAGACTTCTGTAGTTTGGACACATTTTAAAATCATAACACAAGTAAATGTTAGGGGTGAGGAACTTGAAATGGCACCGTGCAAATTTTGTATGAGACTTTTAACATGCAAGAGTACATGTGGGACTGGGCACCTTAAGAGGCATGCTGAAATATACACCAAAAAACATGGACCGTTAGATCATAGGCAAACCCAACTTGGCACTATATTTTTTGAGACTGGATCGAGTTCAGTCTTAAAGTTTACTCCCTTCGTATACTCCAGCGAGTTGGGTAGGGACGGCATGGCCAGGCTCATCACATTGATGGGTCTTCCGATCAAATTTTCAGAAGATCCGAGGGTAGTGCGCATCATGCAGACTTATTTTCAGCCATCCTATTGTAGGATTCCTAGGTCCACATCTAGGAGTGACATACTAAAGATATATAAGTTAGAAAAACAAAAAATAATTAAGGAATTTTTGGCATTTAGTGGAGTGGTGTCCGTGACGTCCGATATATGGACATGTCACGATGATTCTTCTTATGCATGTCTCACGAGTCATTATGTAGATTCTAACTGGACAATCAATAAAAAAATATTAGGATTTACTGAGATTCTTCATCCTCATGATGGCCCGGCCATTTTTGAGTGTATGATGAAAATATTTAGGGAATATAAAATTCAAAATAAAATTTTTAGTGTCACTTTCGATAATGCTGCGATTAATGGAGTAGCGATCAATATGTTTGTTAGGAATATTAGAGACGCACCATTAGGAGAGATCTTTCATGTCAGATGCATGTGTCATGTGATTAATCTGATAGTTCAAGCGGGTATGAAGGTGTGTTCCCCCGCGTTGGAAAATATACGCAATGCACTCAAGTATATTCGCACTCCTCGCAGACTACAAGAGTTTGGTAATCTCTGTTTGTCTGCGAATCTTAAGAAGAAGAAATTCCAATCAGATGTGAGACATCGTTGGAATTACACGTACCCGATGTTGGAATCATGTGTTGGATACGAACACGTGATATACGACTACGTCAATAGTAAGAGTGACGAACTTATTATTGATGACACTGATTGGGCTTCAGGAATTTCATTTATGAAATTCCTGAAGATATTTTATGACACGACGAACATGTGTTCGTCGGTTTATACGCCCACCACTTGCATTGCACTCCGTTGCATATGCAACATTAGTAGCATGTTTAGGAAGTATCGAGTGGACCCGACGCTTAGCCATATGGTTGTAGAGATAGAGACCAAGTACCTGAAGTACTGGTCCACCATTCCATCTCTTTATTGCCTCGCAGCATGCATGGACCCTAGGGCTAAGATGGAAGGGGTTGAAAACACCCTGACTTTCATTTCCTCGTGCATGAACCTGGAAGAGCCACCTCAAGGGTTCATTTACGAGAAGTTGACAGACCTGTTCACATACTACGATACTAGGTATGGTGGTGGTGAGACTGTGATTATGGACATTGATACCTTGTTCGGAGATGATGATTATTCTATTAACCTAGCGAGGGGGAAACGTAGGGGTGGACCATCACATAGGAGCGAGCTGTCTCTGTACTTAGATACCGATTACTACTCAATCATATCACATTCTGATAATAAGAATCTTGATTTATTACAGTGGTGGAAATTATATGAGTCCACCTATCCCGTGCTATCTAGGATGGCACGGGATCTACTGACTCCTCCGGTGTCGAGCATAGCATCGGAGTCTGCTTTTTCTGTTGCAGTGAATGTGATTTCGGATAGGAGATCGAGATTACGTCCAGATATGGTTGAGGCCTTGGCATGTTTGAAGGATTGGGAGGAATCGAGATTTAGCATCAGTGATCGTGCTGAAGCTGGGACTATGACAGACACTGCAGTCGCATCCACATCCACTACGATGGCGGAGGAGCTGATTGCCGATGATGATGATCCATATGATACTGATCTTGATGTTGCGGCTGATGATTCTCATGATATGCCGCTTGACGATTGATGCTCATCTGCTCTTTTTTTTCGATGTTTTTTTATTTATTTTATTTATATGCTTTGTTTGTACTTTGTACCATACGTTGTGTTGAAACTTATACTTGTTTTGTTCGGACCATTGGTTTCAAAAGCATGATTGGTAATTTTTCATTTGTGTAGTTTAGTTTTTTTTTTAATTTTAATTTTTACTAACATAATGTATTTATTTATTTTTTTACGATTTAAATTGTATTTTAAAAATTAATAACTTTAAATTTTAATATATAATTAATAAATTATAAATATAAAAAAAGCTAAACTAAATTGAATTTGATAAAAAAAAAATTTCTAATATTTGTTTGTTTTATTTAATTTTAATTTTTATAATTTTTACAAAAAATTATATTTAATAATTAATACTCTATACGGTTACTTTATCAAAAAATTTACAATAAAAAAAAAATCTAATCTGCCATGAGCCATCTGCCTGTCCGTCAGCGGTCAGCCCGTGTGGCCTCCCGGACCCCGGTGACCCGGTCCCGCGTCGTGGCTCCCGCCTGCCCGGCCGTGCCGCCTGGCCTGTATGGCCAAGGCGTGCCCGCCTATATACAAACCGTGCCGTGCCGGGCACGACACGGTTCTTGTACCGTGCCGTGCCGGGCCGGCCTGTTTGACACCTCTATCTATAAAATAAGAAAGTGTTTTAATCTCAGAAAGAGAAACTCTTCCATAATGCACAGAAATATTTTAAGGAACACCTAATTCTTTCCCCATGTCATCAATTTTCTCATCTCATTCAAATCATTTTTTTGTTGACTTCAACCTCTAACATATACTCATATTATGGGTATATGAGTTATATTGCCAAAAGTTATTTATTCATAGCATCAAAAAAAGGAATTATGTTTGTACATTGGGTGCCTTTGCGAATAAGCATCACCAAATTTCTTATTTTCATGCACTTATAATATGATTTTGAAAGTCAATCATGTTTTCCATGGAATGAAGGATATTGAAAAATGAAAATTTAACCACAAAGACCACACTACTTAACATATTTTTTTTCTACATTAGATTTTAAAATGGCACAACTACAAAATATGTTTGTGTTTGTATGGCTATGATGGATGGATAATTAATAACCAAGATTTAGACTAAAAAAGGGCAAGAAATAGTTGATCAAATTGTCCAACAAAATTAAACTTTAATACACAACTTATATATGCAAGTTAATAAATTAACAAAGTTGCAATCTTTAACCACTTCAAAAAAAGAATTCTGAGTACATTTAAGATAATCTTTTGGAAGAAGAAGAGACAAACACTATTAGGAATATGAAACACATGATGCTAGAGCTAAATACCTAATGCAACTAGATGATAAAATTGAAAGTATGATAGATGTTTGAAAACAATGAAAATCAAATAAGAATGAGGAATAAAAGGCATTTCCCTTTCCCAACCTCCAATGAAACCATATCATAGGAAAATTCCATTCTTCTAAAGGTTGACAAAATAGAATTATCATTATAGTTATCCAAATGCATTAAAGTTTTCATGAAATCTCATATTCACATCATGTTTCAAAATTTTTTGGCTCAATTGTTATTGTATGTCGAATTTCTCTTTGAGATAGTGTTTCAAAATTTATCAAAATGCATTATAGTATGATAGATGTTGAAAAATATGAGACGACTGAATTGGATGTAGCATGGAATTCTATGACACTCTAATGGCTATATAGATGAGAAAATTTGTCTATGTAACCAATGAACTAGAGTCAATTTAAGTTCCTTGTCATTGTCCAATAAATTGGAATTAGGTAGCTTAAAACCTCATTGATCTTTCTTTGATTCGTCGACCTTTCTATTATATATGTAGTTAAGAAAATCAAAGATATGTTGGATTGGATAAAAAAAACTAATTTCTAGTAGATTTCATTTCCTTAAAAATGAAAGAGAATATGAGATTTCTTTCATCCCAGGTGGACATCTTCACAAATGAATGTTCATTGTAGATGTATAGTGGTGAAAGCTCACATAAAGCATGGATAATGAAAATGTAGAATTCAATATTTTTAAAGAAATCAATTATTCTTCAAAACAAGATTCCTATTCATGATTAAGTCTTTGGAAATTAGTATGAAAAATATCTATGAGTGAAAATAAATAAGACATTGTCTCACCAATCTAAATTTTTAATTCAAAAAAGGGTGATTATCAACTTTTTCAATTGGGAACCTTGGAAAAACTTTGTTTCATGAAAACTCATTTGTATATTATGTAGACATTTTGAGGGGAAAAAAAATATTTTGTATTCAATTCTTAATTCATGCCATTTCTTAAAAAAAATCAAGGCTTTCAATTTTATTTAAAGTTCATTCTCTAAGTGTGGGTGAAGTTCAAGGTGAGGGAGTAGAAATTCTTGCAAGATAAGTATCAAATGTAGATATATTATGTGAGTATATTGGTGTGGAACATTTGTTTCACCACTCTTAAGACTTTAGTTATTCTTATGAACAACTTTAGGTTAAGTTGCTAGAAACAATATGGTGTCAATTCTATTTTTTTCCTTCCTATTTATTACATGTTCAAGGTCATAAAATATATTACTTATCTATTAATTAGATGTTCTATTTATAGTACTTCCTCTTCCATAACTTCTTTGTTAATCTATGGTATATATTTTAGAAAATTTTTATACTGTCATATATTTTTTAAAATTATAAAAACAAATCTTAATCAAGTGCTACTATTTTTTAGTAGTATGTGCATATTTTCATAGTTAATTAAAAGTTTAAGGTTCATGGTAGTTGGATTAGTTGGATGTGCAACTGGAAACCTTTGGTTATGAGTTTGAATCTCACTAGCTATCCTTTATTTTTTTGGGTCAAGAGTTCCACCCGAGAACAAAAAAGTTTGAAATTAATACTCCAATTAGATGTTAGGATATGCGTCAAGCCGATCACCCAAGAGTTCACTAAAAAAAACTAATACCATTTTTTTTTCTTTTCTTCACTAAAAGGAAACTTTTTAATTTGTTCTTCATTTTTTTCACTAAGTAAAAACTTTTGTCCTTTATTTTTCTTTTTTTTTTCACTAAAAATAAACTTATTTCAAAATTTTGACATAGGAATAAATTAGCTACAATAAATGGCACTACATTGAACATTTGGTATACTATAAAAATTCAACTAATTAAATTTTGGGATTTAAGGTCTACTCGAGTGATATGACAAGTAAAATATTTGTTGTTTTTCTTTACAATTGAAAGAGAATTGGTCAAAATTTTGACACAATGCAAGTGAAGCACAAATTTTCTTTGCATCATTTAAGTCAATGCCTAGCATTTTAAAGCATGTGTAATTGGGTAAGAAAGACACAATACTTGCTAGTAATGTATAAGATCTTAACAAACACCAGACATCATTATTCATTCAATTTGAAGCTCATATTGTGATTCTTCCTAAGTACTTGTAATAAATGGACATATTATTATTAATTTATTTACGTGGGATTCATGAGAAAATTGAGAAATTTTGTTACATCATCATGAATTTTTAACATGGTAATTAAACTTCTTGCGAAAGGCAAGTAGAATGAAAATGGATGTATGAATAATTAGCTTCATTATCATTTAGTTCACTAATCATGAGAATGATAATTAGTTTCAAAGTAAGAAGGGTCATATGAGAAGTGAATGTACCCTTTCTTAGATGAAATATTTGATGCGGGAGGATCACTTAATACCTTATGTTTGAGACCTATTATTAAGTTTTTAGAATGAAATTATCTTGAGTTTGTGCAATATGAAAAAAAAATTTAAACTGAGTTAATCATTCATTACCTAGCTATAGTATTATAGGTACCAAAATGATGTTTTTTGATATGTGTGTGTGTGTGTGCGTGCGTGCGTGCGCGTGTGCATGCCATAATGTGATTGATGCTGACTTTTTTTAACATGATGTTTCCTCAAGCTAGATCGGCATCTCGAACAATCACTAGGCCTCGGATAGGAGTAGGGTGTTTGGTATACCTAATATTGAATAAAAATAAGTGTTTTGGTGATTATTCATGATATGTCTATGTGTATTATTAAGAAGGAATATAGAAAAAAAATTTACAAAATCATAGTATTCTTTGTGTTATGATTTTGTTACATCTCATTGAGCTATATTATAGTTTCAACATTTATTATTGGTTGAAACTCTACACAAATAGTCATGATAATCTTCATATATCATAACTCTATCACATTGTAGACATGATTATTTTAATGTGCAATATATTCTATTTGAATGTGAAACTTTCTTGGAATCACAATCGCACTAGTTCATAATAATGACTATGACATTAATTCCACGTCACATCAACCAAGTACTATATTGGTGCTCAAAGTTGTGTCAAGTCTCTTGTGGTATGACTTTCTCATTATAGAGTCATCAAGTCTAAGCCAAAAGGCATAATATCATGATTTTTAGCTATATAAAATTCTAAAGAAATACTCGAGCCATTTTCAGGGCCATGTCTTTTTGCTTTAGAAAATGACCAAAGATAGTCTATTTTTAGCACCATGACTTTGTGTTACATAAGTGAAGTACACAAGCTATATCCATATGATGAAAGAGAGAGAGATCAAAGTTATGACCCATTTTTAGTATCACAAATTAGTATTATAGAGGCAAGATATGCAACCACAAGGCATAATCATTCCTAGCATAATGACTATTCCTAGTACCACATCCATATGATGCAAGAAAGAAACAAAAACCATGACCCATTCTCAGTGCTATGACTTTGGGTTATAGAGATAAAAAGTATACCTATGGGCATTCCCCACAACATGATTTTGGGTTGCAGAGATGAAATGTGTACCTATGATCATTCTAAATATCATGGCATTATACAATTAGAAATAGACCAAAGCCACAACTTTTTTCCCAAAAAGTTATTCCTTTCAACTTTAAGTTTACATCCAATTATTCGAGTATTAAAAAATGGGAATTTCAAAAAGTGGTTTTTAGTGCACAAGAAAAGAGATAAAATATAAGATTTTTGAAGCCAAAATTTTCCCAACCCTATGAGATATTCTTGAACAAAGGGGGAGCACAATACATAAGCATAAACGTTAAGAAGAGATGTATTTTAACTCTTTTTGGCGGCAAATCTGAGGTTGATGATGGAGTATTTTGGATTTAGGGTTTAATTCCCTGATATTTTTGATGGATATATTTGGTATGACAAACACAGAATAAAACTAGTTATTTTGGTAAATATTCAAAATGTGTTATAGATAAAAGAGCTTTAAAACAAATAATTTTACTAAACTATTATTTTAAATGGATTAAGATGAATAATAGTGAAATTACATGTTTTTTCTATCAAATGAAGACTTGGTAGATTGTTGAGGAGTGGAGAAAAAAGTTATGTAAAATCATAATATTTTTTTTGTTTTATGACTTTATTACAAATCATCGAGCTATAAAGTAACATTGAAGTCAATTTTTAGCCAAAATCCTTCACAAATAGTCATGACAATCTTTGTATGCCACAACTCTTTTACCTCATTGATACAATTATTTCATTTATATAATACATTCTTTTTGACTACACAACTTTTTTGGAGTTGTAATCATATTAGCTCATAATAATTTTTATGGCTATAATATTAATTTCTCATCACATAAACCAAGTACCTCATTGGTACTCAAAGGCATGACATGCAGCTAGTGTCATGACTTTTTTATTACATAGGCAATAAGTCCAAGGAAAAATCCATGGTGTTATTTCTAGTGTCATGATTTTTTGTTATAGAAAGTTCAAAGAACAATAATTGAGCCACGACCATTTCTAGAGTCATGACTTTTGCTCTAGAAAAATCTTTTCTCCGGTAATAGAACCTTGGCGAACACAACCAAGCTTTCTTACATGCTTTCTAATCACATTGAAAATGCCTACTTTGAAAATGAGGATATACAACATGGAATAGAACTCTAGAAAAACTACCTTTTAGGGTATTTTGTAACAAAAAGTCATAGGCTAGGCTTACTCAAGAAGTTTATGGATGAACAATGCAAGATAAATGCTCAAATTATCCAACACCCTAGTGATTGGATTCTACTTAAATTCAAAATCATAGAAGATATGGAGGAAGTGTTAAAAGCTGGCTCATACCTAATATTTGGTAGGCCTTTACACATTAAGCCTCTCCCGGTTTGTTTTCACTACGGGCTAAAAGAAATGACCAAAATCCTAATTTGGGTGAAGTTTCCAAACTTCCCCATACACTTTTGAAACCCAATTGGTATAAGCAAAGTAGAATGTTTCATAGGGAAATCTTTACACATTGAAAAATTAACTTCTAATACCTTAAGAATTGCATATGCTCCTATTCTAGTGGAAGTTGACCTCAATATGGAGTTGCCTAACAAAATATTTCTTAACTTCGTGAACAGTTCAAAAATCTACCAGCCAGTAAGTTATGAGAATCTCCCACTTTACTACAATTTCTACTCTATGTTTGGACATATTTTTGGTAGTTACTGAAAGAAGCTAAAAGAAGAGGAGGAATTCAATAACCTCTCTCCAACTAGCCCCAAGGTTAATGGCTCAGAAAATGTAGAAGAGCCAGATTCCTCCATAAAAAAAGGGCTGATGTTACCCACAAACACTGGAACAAAAGGAGGTGCAGATCCTCCTCTAGAAGATGGGCAATGCACTCCTACCCAAAAGCTAGAATTACCTTCTTGGAGAAACTCGCATATCCCTCAACAAGAAGGGAATAAAGATGCATACCAACTGGAAGAAGAGAAACATCTATTTACACTGGTTAAAGCAAAAAAAGAAAAAGAAGGAAGCCTCAAATAAAGGCCCTTCATTGAATCTGAAAAATATAGGTAAACTTAAAGACACTCCTCAAAGAGTGTTGCCCCCCAATGGGCTTATCTAATTGCTATAATGGAGTTCACATCTCCTCTAAAAATGTGAAATGCATAGTTTATATTATGTAATGGAGGTACAATAGATGAAGTTTTGGAGGATAGATTGAGGAGAGCCTTTTTTGGCTCTCCCTACTACTCAACTTTTTTATTCTAAGGGCATTTTGCGAAGATATGAGGGCACCTCTAGGTATGTATGTGTTGTGGTTTCTGCTTGGCATAATTTGATGGCGCAAGAGGTTAGAAGCAATCTCTTGTCTGACCTTTCTCTTCATGCATGCACAATTATTGGGTTTATGTCTGAAACTTCATAGTCCCTCAATAGATTATGTGGGGAGGCCTTATCAGGGGGGTATATAGTTCTTGATGTTATGGCCACGTGGAATATTAATGACAAGCCTATACCTGTTGTAATGGTTGTGTGTTTAGTTTTTGTATCATACTTGAAGTACAAAATTGGGTGTATCAGGAAAGGATCGCCCTCGTTTTGTTGGGACTAGAGTGGATATACATGATTGTCTTTTATAATGCCACGTCGAAAGTAACATTAGTCTAGACCAAACGTGGAAACATAGGAATATACAAGCTGCTTGTTCTGGATAATCAATATCACATGAATTTCTCTCATATGTGTGAATGTGTGTGGGGGTTTTTTGTATGGGTGGCATATGCACATGTAAAATATGGGTTGGGTTATCATGTAAAGAAGATATGTAAGGGAGTGAGCTCATATGTAATTGTGGGCCATGGGTTCAAAGGAGAGCATATCATCATGTACAAAGGGAGTAGGGACTTTCAATCGTGTTGGAGTCCTTTTACTATTTTATGTAATTATGTGTGCTATACCAAATAAATAAACAAATTGCTTCATATAAGAAGAAGAGAAGGCATAACAACCTCTAGATTAATAATTCTTCAAAGAAATGTCCTTATATTGACACATATGATAAATGAATGGTTGGGTATACTGGAAATCAAGCATGTAAGGATATGTCTATTCTTCCTCTACGTGCTAACTAGGTCTAATAACTTTTTGGATATCTCTAAGAATAATTACCACATAAAAATTTTTGATTTGCATGAAATATGAATGTGTGCGGGGGTCTCTTTCATCAACATTGAATGTAAGGGTGGCATATGCATATCATGTAATATTGGAATGTAAGGGTGGCATATGCATATCATGTAATATTGGAATGTAAGGGCGGCATAGAATGTGTGTGGGGTTTTTTTTTATTGAATGTAAGGGTGACATATGCATATGTATCATTGGGGTCAGATCATAAATACTAGAATGTAAGGGTGGCATATTGGAATGTGTGTGGAGGTTTATTCCATCATCATTGAATGTAAGGGTGGCATAAGCATATGTAACATTGGATCATTTTGTAATGCAGGAATGTAAGGGTGACATAATGTATACATATGTAACATTGCATGGAGTTAATGGAGAGCATATCAAGATGTATTTAGAGTATTGGTATTCCCTAATCTAGGCTTCATGGGTGGGGATTTTTCTGATATGGTATGCTATGTGTGCTATACAAATTTTATAAACAACCATGGAGTGATATACAAGAAAAGATATGTGTCTAGAGAAGGAATTGATACAGCTAATGATGTAATTAAGGTGGCATACTTACATAAAAATTACTAGTTGGAATATCAGGAGTTTTAATTGCCCCATAAAGCATAAAGAAGTGGCTAGGCTTTTGAATGCTTATCAAATAGATATTATTGCCATCATAGAAACAAAACTAAACTGGAAAAAGATTACTCGGTTAATGAAATCAAAATTTAAAAATTTTGATTATCATGCCAATTTTTCTTGCCAGTGGAATGGTTGTATAATGGTATTATGGAACATACTTAATATGGAAATTGAAGTGATATCTTCCTCTCATCAATACATGTACCTGAATATTTGAAATATTGTGAAAAAAGTAAAATTCAGATTAATAATCATGTATCGTCTTCTCTCGATTGTTGATTGGAAATCATAATGAGAAAGTTTAATCCTGCAAGGTTCTAATGATCACTCTCCTTGGGCAGTAATTGGAGATTTTAATGCTCATCTTTTAGCTTTAGATAGAAATGGTGGTAGAGTAGTATCAACCTAATGTTAGGACTTCATTAACTGTTGCTCCACTCTAAGTCATGAAGATATTCCATCTTCAAGCACTTTCATTATTTGGGCTAAAATCCCTCTCGATACTCATGCAAAATTCTTCCTATGTGTTATCTTTTAAGATCACTGTATGATCCTCTTAGCCACTGAAATAGGTTTATAGAATAAGAAAATTCATTTCAAATTCTATAAAATGTGGTGGATGCATAAAGAGTTCACTTTGATTCTGCTTAATGTATGGAAATAAGAAACACATGGCTCCATAATGTTCCAACTAGAAAAAAAACTAAAAATTCTAAAAGATCCTCTTAAAAAACTTAACGAGAAGCACTTTGGATACATTAGTGCAAGAGTGTGCCCAGCTAAATATGCCTTCTATACTATTCAAAGAGAGATTTTAGAATCTACAAATGAAACTCATAAAGCTGAGGAAGCCAAACTAAGAGTTGAACTAAGGATGATGGAAGATGATGAACTATTTTTCCTTAGATAAAAAGCCAAATTTAAGTACCAAAAACAGATTGACAAATGAACTATGTTTTTTCGTTCTTTGGCAAATGCTAGATTACAAAGAAATAAAATAGTCTCTGTCATGAAGGAGAATGAAGACTATACTAAATCTTATTAAGAAATTTCTGAAGCTTTCCTTCAAGTAATATAAAACTCTGCTAGGTTCTTCAAATAGCCGAGTAGCTTTATGTGAAGTTACTATTCATAGTGGGAGAATCTTGCATGATTCATAACATAACCTTCTATCTCTAAACTTCTCATCTGAAGAGATAAAAGAAGCCCTATTCTCAATGGGTGGTACTAAATCTTCTGGTCCATATGGATATATGGTAGTGTTTTTTAAAGAGTCATGAGAAGTAATTGGAAAAGATATAATTGGTTCCATACAAAGCCTCTTTTATTCTGGAAGAATACTTAAGCAAATTAAGTATGCATATATAGCACTAATACCAAAAGCTTCCCATGTCTTCTCGGAAAACAATTATAGGCCCATCTCTTGTTGTAATGTCTTATATAAGCTTATATCTAAGCTGATAGCAATAAGGCTCAAGGGTATTCTAGGAGACATAATTAATCCTACCCAAACATCATA
Organism: Sapria himalayana; assembly: GCA_029783825.1. Classification (NCBI taxonomy): domain Eukaryota; kingdom Viridiplantae; phylum Streptophyta; class Magnoliopsida; order Malpighiales; family Rafflesiaceae; genus Sapria; species Sapria himalayana. Next base: position 137,206 of record JAREIK010000009.1, read on the forward strand.
TATAAAGAGGTGACTAATATCATATAATTCTTACTTGCGTAAAACTTAATATGGAGGTATGCAAGGAGAAGAATATTTCTAAGGTGTTTCCTTAAGATTGATCTTCATAAGGCATTTGACATGGTCAACTGGGATTTCTTGAAAGTGGCTCCTAAAGCTTTTAATTTTCCAGTAAAATTCATAGATATCATCTATGAATGTGTATCCACCACTTCCTTATCAATTGCTATTAATGAAGAACTACATGTGTTATTTAAAGGGAAAGGGGGGTTAAGCAAAGGAGACCCAATCTCCCCATATCTTTTTTTACATATGCATGGAGTACCTGTCTAGGTTACTTATCAAGGCTACAAACTCTTATGAATTTTCTTTTTATCCGGGTTGTTCCCCTTTAAGAATCTCCTATCTATTGTATATGGATGATTTAATAATCTTTTCTAGAAGAGATTCTACTTCAATCAATATTATCCTTAATACTTTGAATGAATTCATGCCACTTCTTGTTATGTATCAATCCCTCCAAATCGAATATCTTTTTTGGAGGTGTTAAGATGGATACAAAAGAGGAAATTCTGGATAATCTGGATTTACCGAAGGCTCTCTATCATTCTTTTTTCTTGGTGTTCCACTTTCTTCTAGTAGATTAATTATTGCCCAATTTTTGGTAATGTTCCCCAAGATCATAGCTGATATACATCAATGGGCAAGAAAATTACTCTACTTTACTGGAAGGCTTGAATTATTATGCAATGTTATCCAAGACATTGAGGGATAATGGTTCTCAATATTTCTCTTACATTCATTTATAATTAATGCAATCTAAAGTGCATGTAGAAGATTCTTATGTTGTGCACCAAAAATAGACTGCTTTAGTCAGAAAGCTTCATGGAAAAAAGTATTCTTACCCATATCAATTGGGGGGCTTGGTATCCTTGGTTATAAAATTGGAACAAATCATTTTATATTAAAAATTTGTGAAGAATAAACAAAAAAAAAGGATTTTTGTTGGATAAGATGGATCCACCATTTTTACCTAAACTCACAAAATGTCTGGGGCTACCAATTATCCAAAGTGGATCCCCTCTTTTAGAAATCCCTAATCTCGATTAGTGATATTTTAATAGAAAGATTAGGTGGAGTAAAGCAAGCAGAAACACTCCTCAATGCTTGGGGCGATGAAGGCTAATATCAGAAGCTTATAAATATTTATTCGGAAATAACATGATGAAACCAAAAGCTTAGACTAAAGTAGTATGGTTCCCTAATCATATTTCTGAGCATGTAGATTTTCTATGGATTACTAGATGTGAAAAAATCAGAACAAAAGACTACTTATTTGTAGCCCCAAAGAACACACTGTATGAATTCTACTCCCAACTAAAATCTTTTCAGCATGTATTCTTTGAGTGCTCCTTCACCGGAAGCTGATAGAAATGCTGAAATTTTGGACAGCTATGAAGGAGCCTATGGAATCCATCCTAATAAGCTTTAGATGCCAAAAAAAATTATTCGGCTAATACAACCATGAATCATATTAGGAAGATTTCTTTTTTCGTTATTGTGTATTGCACATGGAGAGAGAAATCATAGATGACATGAATGAAAGTCACAAGATGCAGATTCAATTCTTATGGAGATTAAAATAGAAATTTTCATTATATTCCATAATGATTGTATTAATTTGGAACTTACATAGGTTATTCAAATTTTGATATTGCTTTATTACTTATAAAAAAAACCCCTATGTGGGTGGGCGTAAATCATAACCTACCCTATGGGTAACTCTTTGGTGCACAATAGAGGTATCAAATAGGACAGGCGAGTCCAGCCTAGTTTAGACATGTCTGACCTAACATGGTACAGTTTGAAACCATGCTATAGGCTGAACTAGGCAAGCCCGGCCTGGCTCAGACGTGCCAGGCCAAACATGGCACAGTTTGGAACCATGCTAGAGGCCAGGCCGGGCCGACACTTGGCATGGTTCATGCCTCTGGCCTGACGGCATGGTAAACTGGCCTGGGGACCCATCTAATTTTTTTTTTAAATTCAGCTGGAAAAACTAGGGGTATGGCCCAGATTGACCCAGCATGTTCAGGCACGGCCCAGTAGGAATCAGGTAGGAGCCAGGCCGGCAGGCCATGTTGGGCAGGTAGTTCTCAAGCCAAGCTATTCCTGACATGGCATGGGTACTGTACCGAGTTGTACCTGGCATGGCATGGTGGCCCGATTGGGCCACCAAAGAATGGGCTAACCTGGCCCGACCCATTTGACATCTTTAGTGAACAACTGAGTATTGTGGATATAGGGTTTGGTTCCTATATATTCTTGAGGGCTATTATTGGGAACTCAAAATTACATGAGATATTTCTCTAATTATCTCTTGTGAATTTTTTCTTTATATCAGGCTAAATTGAGATCTTGAATTATTGTATTTTATTACGCATGAAATATACTTTATGAATAAAATTTACATTTGGATTTTGTTGTGATTTCTATATTTTTAGATGTGTTAACTATATAGAATTAAAATTAGCATTTTTTTATTAGTAGGTTTGTTTGTATTATCATAGTGGATAATAATAGATAAGTCACAAAACACACTCATGAGAAATAGTAGAAATAGTAAGAAGGAAATGATAGCCTTTTTGATTGTAATGTATGTGACAAAGCTATACATTAAACCCCAACATTAAGGTATATTAATTATGTGAGTATAATGACTATAGAGTTAAATGCACGAATACTTTTATAAGTCAACATATTATGCATGTCATATAAGAATTGATTCTCAATTGATGTGGTCATTTTATTCAATAATTTCCTTTGGATTTCACCTTTAGCATTAGAGTTATGTGTCATTATGATAGATAATGAATTTTAAGCCATGATACATTGATGATTTGAGGTGACTCATAAGGTGGTGATAGTCATACGAGTTACTTTCTATTGTATGACTACCACTAGTGAGATTTAAAGAAAAACATATATTAATTATATGTATATATTACTAACGAAACCAAAAGTACAAATACTTTTACAATTAAATTAGTTTATGTCTATATGATACATAAGGATGAAGAATAAAAATATACATACAAAGTAACCATCAAGCATAGTTGATGAGTTACCTAAAAGGTATGGACTTGTAAATGACCATCGAGTAGAGATACTTTGTTATTTCATTGGTGAAAGTACCAATGAGATAACTATGAGGGAATCATCATTGGGGAGGACCTAGTAGTTGATAATCATCTTTTATTCTAATAGCATACTAGAAAATTTCTACAATAATCTTATATTCATTATATAACCAAGCACAATAATAGCCAAACTATTTAGATAATCTATCATACGTAGTAGAATTCACCAACCATAAATTTTATGAATCTTACCTAAAACTCAATTGTATCCTATCAACTAGAGTAATAATTGACTAATAGTTGGTTGATTGAACTGCCTACATAATCACTATAAGATGAATATCAAGATAAAAAGAAAGTTTACTTTACTATTTGTATCACCTGTAAACTTATGAGACTAGTTAGATAAGAAACTTTTTCCCAATGAGGTTTTGGAATTTTGTCTAATCCTAAAAATTAGGTATCATGATAAAGTCACAAAAAATTTTTAGCATCATTGCTAGGGATTGTTTAATTTGGTTAAGTTAACTTTAGTTAATGTAACTATTATTAAGAAATAATAGTTTTGCTTTTCGTAGTTTGGATGTCAAATATTTTTTTTTTATTTCTTAATTTGTATTGCTTAGCTTGTATTACTTATTTGTATCTTCTTGTTAATATTTTTTTTCCTTTATTTTTTTTTGTAGCCACTACATCCTTTATGAGTAGAAACTATGAGATTGAGCTAACATCTTTTGACTAAGAGATTGAGAAAACCATAAAAGTACTTTGAGATAGAGAGAAAAAACTAATGGAAGGAACTAGCAGCAATAGAAATGCCCAAGAAGGTGATGGGAAAACTATCCAATAACCCAACCATCAGCACACCTTGGGGATAATTGGTGCCTTATGATGATGGACATCTACTTTGAGATTTAGTTGCAACCAAAAAAATCTAACTATTTTGAGTTGAAGTTGAGTCTGATAGTAATTGTTCAACAACATCAATATAGTGAAACATAATGGTGGATTAATATGTGTATATTGCAAAATATTTGGAATTATGTGAAATGGTAAAATTGAATAAAGTTAGTCAGGATGCCATCTTGTTACAACAATTTTTTTTTGAGAGACAAGACACATAGTTGGTTCTAATACTTATCTCGATGCTTGATTGAGAGTTAAGATGAACTTGTGTAAGTTTTCCTTACAATGTTCTTCATGCCTCAAATCACTTCATAGTTATGGAGTGAAATAAGCCAATTTCATTAGGACAAGGTATGAGACTTTTATGATGTTGGGATGGGTTTAAAGAGATAATGAGGAGATTCCCTCAACACAGGATCATGTAGTGGTTATAAGCCCAGACCTTATATAATGGGATATACTATATGATGATGTACATGATTGATATGGTATCAAATGGGTTGATTATGAATAAATCACCCAAAGAATGATATTACTTATTTGAGGAATTATTAAAAAATACCGACTAAACTCTAAAAATCACCATCTCTTTGGAAGAAAACAAGCAAAATATTAAAGTTGGAATGATCCACCATGTTGGAGGCAAACATGGAGGAATTTCTTAAAAGGTTATTAGTCCAATAAGAGAAGCGAAAAGGAATAAAAAAACCATCAGTGTGCTGCTACAAGAATAATGACTTTTGTTTCTATTTATTATGTGGTAGAGGCCAATGAATTGCAAGGTAAAGAGTTTGAGAAATCATGAGAATTTTTACTATGGAGGCTATAGAAATGGACAATAGAATATTGGTCAAGTTGCAAAAAATTTTGAAAATTTTTTTATAGGACATAATATGCAAGGGAGATTTAGTTCATATTATCCATATTCAAGACCTAAAGAAATACTTCATTAATGATACATTAATAGAATTATTGACCGAGACAAAATAAGAAATATATATCAAGTGGATCGGATGGAGAGGCATGAGTCAAAGATGGAGCAAACAAATATGACAATGAGGAGTATAGAGAATCAAATTAGATAATTAGCATTATTAATGAAGAGAAAAAACATCAATGAACAACAAAGTGATATTGAGATAAATCCAAAGTAGTTCTTGTCAATTTATGCTTGAAAGTAGGAAAGAAATTGATAGGAAATAGATGGAGGAAGTTGAAATTGAAGGGGCAAAAACTGATAGCACCATGACTTTCTCAAAAGTAGAGGTGTCAGATTGGCCATGTCGTGCTGGCATGGTCCATTTTTAGGTAGCTCAATCAGGCCACCATGTTGTGCTGAGCATGGCCTGATAAGGTAGCCATGTTATGCTTGTAATGACATGACTTGTGTTTTGCCCAGCCCGGCATGACCTGACCGGCACGAGGCTAGGTAGAATTGGGTAGTGTTGGGTCATGTTGAGCCATGTCAGGTAAAGTTGTGTCATGCTCAGAGTTGGGCAATACTGGTTATTGATTTTAATTTTTATGTATGTAAAATGTAAATTATAATTTGCAAATTTTCAATGCAAAATATATAAAAATATACAATCATATGTTACATGTCCCATGAGTCATCATCTACCAGTAATTCCTAACTCTTATGCTAGTCTGATCCTGGATGAACAATCTAGAATTCTTCAAATCCTTTATGCATACAAGTGCCTTAATGATATCTAGCCACATTCTCAATCTTCTATCCAAAATGACATTGATTTCAACAGAAAAACCTGACTCTGATGCTATGGAGAACACTAGAGAAGTTGTCAGATCTTATGCAATTTTAGATAGCAGGGGATAGGTGAACTCATTGATTTCATCATTATAAAATATCAAAGTTCTTGTTATAATTATATGATAGGATTAATAAGTAAGCAGTATCTAAGTACCGAGACAGCTCACACCTATTTGATAGACCACCCCATCATTTCCTCCTTGCTAACTGAATAAAGAAGTCATCATCTTCGAATACTATGTCCTTGTACATACATGGAGTCTGGTTAAAATTATTATCATACCTAGTATTGTAGTATATAAATAACTCAGTCAATTTTTTGTGAATGAACCTTCAAGTTGATATTCCTGGTTTATGTATGTGAATTTGTATGTCAAACTATTATTTATCCATTTCACCTTAATTCAAGGATCAAGAGGTACCAAATGAGACATGCCATACTGACAAGACCCATTTTTCCATGGCATGGTCATGCCACAGTGATGTGCTAAGCATGACACGGTGGGAATAACAAAGTGCATGGCCATGCCCAAACATGCCGAATTGCGAAGATGCATGGGTCATGCATGTTCACCATTACCTGATGGTCAATGATGTCATGACCTCAAATGCACGATCATGATGGCAACAGGTGGTCGGCTTATAGGCCTACTAATTACAATCAGCCACGTGGCTGATTATTTTTAAAAAACTAGACCTGCCCATGAGGAGAGGGTGAATAATTTTTTAAAAATAAAATAGCTCAGGTGACTGCCCAATGGGGACCCCATGGGGCAGTCTCTTAAGCTAATTTATCATGCCATTAGGCTAGGTACACATGTCGTGCCTGGCTCGACATGAGGTATGGCTCATGCCAGCCCAACATGATATGAACCATGCCTTGGGGTGGCTCGACCCGATCTGAGACACAGTTTTGGACCATGTCATGCCTGGTACGACATGATTACCTTACTAGGTCATGCACAACATGGCATGGTGGCCTGATTTGGCCATCAAAAAATGGGTCTTGCCAGCATGGCACGACTCATTTAATACCTCTAGGTTCATCGTCGAGGCTCAGGGGAAAAGAGCCTAGGTTTCACTTTCATTAATAAAATGGGTCATGTGACGATGTGTTACTCAATGTGAAGTTCAATAACTTAGTTACTAGGAAGTGGGTGGTTGGGTGCTAGTTTTCCAGTAACTTATAACACATCAGTTTACTTCTTATGGGCTAGTGGACCATGCCAACAGGCCAATGGACCATGCCAATGGACTAGTGGACTATGCCAATGAGTAAGGCAAATGGGTCATGCCTGGCCAAACATTAGGCATGGCTACCTCTCTCCTAGCATAGGACAAGCCATACCCCAGGTTAGTCCAACCTAGGGCCAAGCACGATTCTAGACCAATGCCATGTGAGGCCAAACATGGCTTAATCAGGTCGTGCCTCATACCATGCTCAGGCCATCCAGCCCACTTGTCATCTCTACCCAAAAGTCACATCTTTCACCATGACTTTCTCCAAAGTTATAGCTCCCACCCTGTCATTTTGAAAAGCTATGGATGCTAACATCACAACATCTTCCAAAGCCATGACACCTAAAGAACAAAATGCAAAACTCAATACCCAACTATGATAGAAGAAAAATGAGTATCGGAGGAGCGGGTAGTTATTACGAGAAGCATTGAACGGGCAAATGTAATAGAGATTGATGCTAAAGGTAATTTTCCTCTAAACCTTCCTTTTCTATGATGCTTTAGAAAGGAAAAATTGGATGAACAATTTGAGAAGTTTCTCAATAGTTTTTATAAGCTAGAAGTCAACATCACATTTACCAAGACATTGACTCAAATGCCTAATTATATAAAATTTTTGAAGGATATCATAAGTAATAAGAGGAAGATGTAAACATTTGGCATAGTGAATATTATGGATAATTCAATGAAAACTCCTAACAAAGTTTAATGATCTAGAAAGTTATATGATATCATGCATAATTGAGAAGCACACATTTTAAAAGGTACTATGTGATTTAGGATTGAGTATAAACTTAATACCTTTTTCAATAGCATAAATATTAAACCTCAGCAAGATTACTTTAACCTCTGTCTCAATGCAACTAATTGAACAATTGATGAAGCACCTAATGGTTATTATTGAAGAAGTTTTGATTTACGTTGGTATATTTATTTTTTCTAAGAATTTTGTGGTGTTTGATAGAAAGGATGACCAAAATGCTCATTTGATCTTGGAATGATAATTTTTATCTATTAGACAAATCCTCATTGATGTCAAGATAAGAGATTTCTAGCTTTGCATAGGCAAGAGGCAAGTGAAGCTTAACCTTTACAAAGATATGCAAGATATAGATAATCATGAGAAAGATTATTGGAGGATTGATAAGTTCCTCCACACTACAAGGCAACAAAATGTAGACTTTAAGTTGAAATATTTTATATAAGACTATTGGGCTGAAAAAGATAATAAATATGATATAGAAGGAAAAATATGAAGATATGAAAGCAAAGCTAAGACTGAGGAGAATGATTGCTATCAAATCATGGAAAAAGAAATTTCTTTAAAAGTCATAATTTTAGAAGGGTCCGAATAAAATTACTCTGAAGTGATGGAAAAGGAATGCAAGATTACCAAATTCTTTTTCAAATTACAAGGAGAAAATAATGTAGAAGAGAAAATACTAATAGTGAATATAGAGGCATAATCTCAACTGATGGCTAACAAAATAATATAGGAAGATATGACTTCAACAATAATTCTAGAAGATCTGGAAGAGATAGAAAAAGAAATTGAGGCAACAATGAAAGTTACAACTTTGATAGTGCCATGACTTTGGAGATAAATAAATGAAAAAAAATCATGGTAGATCCCCAACATCGCGACTTTGGAGTTCTATAAAAAAAGCTTAAGGTGTAGCCCAATAAGAAGCCATGGCAAATCCAAAAGCCATTACTTTGGAGTTCTAGAAGAAAATAGCATGTAGATAATCCGACAAAAATCAATGATGATCATTAAAGTTGTTGCATCCAACAAAAATGAAGCTATTGTGGTCCATAAAGTTGCTATATCCTTGGAAGAAGATAAAAAAAGAAAGAAACCCTAACAGAGAAAACATAGAATGTGATTCAATGCCGAAAGAAAGCTCACAAAGAAAAGTAGGAGTAAAAAATTATATGATGAAGCTAACATGGACAATTGAGATTGCTGATAGAAGTAACAACTCTTTGTTGTTCTAGCTACGAATATTAAATGTAGTGCTACTTGAAAGATAGCCCAAATTTGTTTTTGCATGGTATGATGAATAAAATGCACCCATTCATACAAATCCTTTTACACACAAAATTTAGTCAAGAAATTCAAACAACACCATGACTCATTTAAATATCCACAAAAATAAGCAGCTCCACTATCTAGATGCACTATGATACTCAAACCTAGCCATAACAAATATTTATAAAGGATGGATAAAATGTAATTTTTTTATATGGAGGAGTAATTACTAAAAAATAAATAATCATTTTAGTATGTGATTTTGTTTGGTATGCCAAATATCGATAAAACTAGTTATTTTAGTGAATATCCATAATATATTGTATATAAAAAAGTATTAAAATGAAAAATTTTTCTAAATTATAATTTTTGATAATTGTGATGAATAGTAATAAAATTACATAATTTTTATATAAAATGGAGACTTAATAGATTATTGAAAATGAGAAGACCAAAAAGTTAAGTAAGGTCATAATATTTTTTATATTATAACTTTGTTATCCCTTATTAAGCTATAAAGTATTTTGACATTCATTCTTTGATGAAAATTTATACAAATAGTCATGATAATCTTTTCATGTCACAACTCTATCACCGCTTTGACACAATCATTTTACTATGTAACATATTCTTCTTGGTTGCATAACTTTCTTGGAGTCATAGTTGTACTAGCTCCTAATAAATTTTATGACTATGATATTAATTTCTTGGCATAACAACCAAATACCCCACTGCTTCTCAAAGTCACTATAAGCCTCCAATGCAATGACATATTCATTACAAAGTCAAAAAGTCTCAGGAAAAAGCTACAAGACCACTCCCATCACCACACCTTTTAGCTATAAAAAGTTGAGAGAATAATACTCAAGTTGTGACCATTTCTAAGATCTTGACCATTTCCAAGGCCATGACTTATGTTGTAAAAAAATGACCAAAGTCAAGACACATTCTTAGTGTCAAAGTTATCTGTTGCAAGAAAATGACCAAATGCATAACATATTCTCAATGTAGTTATTTTGAATTATAGAGACAAAATATACAGACGTGACCATTCCCAGCACCACAACCATCTAATGCATGAGAAATAGTCAAAACTATGGCCTATTCCCAATATTGTGATTTTATGTTCCAAAGACAAAATATGCAACCATGGTCATTCTGAATGTAATGGCATTCAAAAGTTAATATCATACCAAATTTATGATCTTTTTTTAAAAAGTCTTCTTTTCAACTTAAGATTTGTACCTAGTTGCTCGAAATCAAAAGGACAAAAATGAAAATTTCAAAAAAAAATTGTAGGGAATGAGAAAAGAGATGAAAGCCAAGATTTCACCCAACCTTAAGGGAGATTCACGTGCAAAAGGGTGAGGAAAGGCACAAGCATAAACTCTAAGAAGGTATGCATGAATTTTGTCCTACTCTAAGACAACTTAGAGGCACATAATTAATAATTATGAATTTATGATTTAATTCCTAGACACTCTTGAGTGTTGTCATTGGGAACCTAAATTTTTTAAAAATATTTCTCCAATTATTTATTGTAATTTTCTTTCTAATATCAAACTTTATTATGGTCTAGGATTATTGTATTATATCATGTGTGATGGATACTTCATGAATAAAATTTATATTTATATTTTGTTGTGGTTTGGATAATGATGGATGTGGTAACTATATAGAACTAAAATTATGATTTTGTTATTTGTGAGTTTATGTATGTTATCATAGTAGGTAGTGATAGGTAATTAATGAATTACAATTGTGCAAAATAGTATGAAGAAAGTGATAGACCTTCTAATCATAATGCATAAGACAAACAATGTTAAAACCGAGCATTGAGGTATATTAATCAATCGAGTATGATGCTTATGAAGCCAAAAGCATGATTATTTTTATAAGTCAATTTATTATGTATGTCTTAAAAGAATTGACTATTAATTGATGTTAGTATTTTAAAAAATATTTTTCTCTGAGTTTTTTTTTAGGTAGGAGTCACATGTCATCATAGTAAATAGTGATAGGTAAGCCATGAGACAATAATGATTGAAGGTGACTTGTATGGTAGCGATAACACTATGAATTCTTTTCTATCAAATGACTACTACTAGTATAGATTTTAAAGAAAACATATGTTAATTATGTGAGTATGGTAATTTATAAAGACCAACGTATAAAATGTATAAACTTATGGATGGCCATTGAGTAGAAATGATTTGTTATTATAGTAGTAAAATACTAAGGGATAGCTAAAAATATATATCATTGGGGATGACACAATAGTTAATAACCACCTCATATGGCAATAGGGCACTAGAATCTTTTTATTATAATATTATTTTCATTTTATAACTTAGTCTAATAATATCCAAATTATATAGATAAGTCACCATGTATAATGGAATACACCAACCATAGAATTTAAAAATTCTACTTTAAACTTAGTTTTATCCTCTCAAACAAAGTAGTTGTTGACTAATAATTGGTTGATTAAACTGCTTATATATCTATGTGGGATCAATATTTGGATAAAAAGTTTTTTTTACTACTTGTATGACTCATATTCTTGTGACACTAATTAGATGATTAACCAGCGCTCAATGAGATTTTGAAATTTTGTCTAAACCTAAAAATTAGGCATTATAACAAAGTAACAACAAGTTGTCATTATGAACCCAAAATTTCATGAGATATATCTTTAATTTTCTCGGGTAAATTTTTTTTTTCAATGTTAAAGCTAAATTGATGAGGTCTAGAGTTGTTTTATTTAATTACATAAGATAGATACTTAATATATGAATTTAATGTTTGGATTTTGTTGAGGTTTGGATTTTGTTGTTATTTGGATATTGATGGATATGGTATTTATATAAAAATAAAATTAAGATTTTACTACTGGTAGATTTGTATTTGCCATCATGTTAGATAGTAATAGGTAAGCTAGAATGTATACTCGCACATTATTCGGTATATCAAATACTAAATAATACTAATATTTTTGTATGATTTTCATGATGTATTTTGTTGAAAGTGGGGTTTATTAGTAATAATTTTATAAATAATTAGTTTTGAAGAATTTTGATATTAAATTATAAAATCAAGAGTTTTTAGTATGAAATATATGACTTGGTGGAGTTTGTAACTAGAAGGGGAGGGAAAAGTCACATTAGTCATTCTATTTGCTTATACCTTTGAGTACTTATAGATTAGTTTCGACATATATTCTTGGCAAAAATATTACAAACATAATCAAGGAAATCTTCATATGTTAATACTCTACCACCTTGTTCACACAATCTTTTTACTAAGGAACATATTGTCTTGGCTGCTAAGATTTCAAGGAGTCATATCCAAACTAGCTCGAAATAAGTTTATGTTTGTAATATTATTTTCTAGTACCACATTAATGCTAAAAGCTATGGTAGCCTTTAGATGCTGTAGCTTTTCTTTTACCCAATCACAAAATACTCAAGCCAAAGTTTTATCATTATTTTTATATCATAGCTTTTGGCGATAGAATATTACAAATATTCAAACTTGCTATTGTCAAAACAAGAACAATGATTCTTAACTCAAGAGAGAAACCAAAGCTGCATCCATCACCTAGTACTGCAACTTTGTTTTACAAAGACTAAATGTACATGTCATGACCACATTTCAACATTATGACGGTATAATAAAGGCTAAATGAGCCATCATAAATTTTCCCAACATCATGACCATCAAGTAGAGGAAAGTAACAACATTTATGGTTTGATCTAGAGCTATGATTTTGTATTATAGAAGCTAAATGGGTTATCATGACTTTTTACAACATTGTGAGTGTGAAGTAGAGAAAAGAGAACAAAATTATAGCTCATACCCAGGACAACAACTTTTTGTTGCCTAACTAATATGTCAGAAGGCTTCTTTCTTACTTGCTGAAATGATTGGTGAAAGATCATCCTCAATAGTTGGGGATCTAGAAGTAATCGGGGGGCTGGAGCGAAAGTTATTACTTTGAATTTATAGCTGGGGATGTCAATTATGGTTCTACTATTGGAAAGTCAAACTAAACTATAGTGTCCAAATTAGAAAATGTTGTAGCTTCGAGTAAGGGTTCGAAGTTACATATTCTAGTACTAGTTTAGAAGTCTCGGACTTTAAAATGGAAGCTAAAAGCATTCTTTCTGAAAGGCAAGTTGCTAGCTAGCAGATCTCTCTCTGAAGTCTCAGATTCAAAATCAGATTTTATAGCAAAAGTCACTTTATAAGAAAGATGAGAGAAATATAAGGTCAGGCATCGATAGATCTCTCCTCTACCAAGTTAGAAAGAAGAAAATATATGAAGGTCAAGAAGCAAAAGACTGATTGGGGAAGGCAAGAAGAAAGTAACCACTATTCCACACCCATGGAGCAGTAACTAGAAATAATGATTGGGAGGTTGGAAAGCTTGATGAGAACTCCTTTCCTTGTGATTAACTAGTCACTAGACCCTTACTTCGAATGCTTGGCATGCTAGAATGAATTTGACATATAAGTGGATATCGACACAACTACCAAGAGGTTAGGAACATTCTTCTTATAAAAATTGATAGACATATTCATGGATATGCCTTATCTAGTCTTTTCTATTTTCTACCCACTTGTCTTCTCTTTTGGGTACTCTTGAACTAAATTCTAATAATGCAGAAAAATAGGCCATCTTTATATGGTTAGCACAATATAGATATAAAGAAGTCAATAAAGTAGTAATTCAATAAAATTATGGAGTTGATGCACTCTTCTTAAAACTAGAATGTATGCCAGAAAAATGAATATTGACTAATCAAGTAGAAAACTAAAGAAGTTGATGCACATCTTCATTTTGAAGATTCTGCATATTCCATATCATATGAGAACATAGGCTTGACTAACCAAAGGAACAAGAAGTGCTTTGGAATGCTATGATTTTTCATAGGTTACTTCTTTCTTGTCTGCAACATTAGAGAGAATGAATTCTTATTACCTGCCAAAAGGGAATAGAGGAAAAGGGATTACTAGGCTTAAGAAAGTTCAATCACCCTTAGGTTAGACTCTAGTATGACATTGTTATGAAGATAATGCACCTAATCCAAGTCTTGCTTCTGAAGCATTTAATACTTTACTTGTTCTTCCAATATGATCTTTTTGCTAGTTAAAGAAGTTTAGATTTGCTCTTATCATAGCAAAGATAAGAGTTGAGGAATTGTTAGAGCACAATCTAATCCCCAAGAAGAACTATGGCTCAATGAAATCTGGCAATAGCTGTAGGGTAGGTTCAACACCAGATAAGAGATTTGAGATTGAACTTTCACTATTCTCAAGGTAGCGAGTGACTCTCATCTCAGTCTTGTAGAAATGTAAAGGTAGTTCTATGTGCTTATTCAATGAGCCATGGGTGAGAAGAAGCTCTTTATCTTAGCAATAAAGATCTTAATCTAAGAAATATTTATACTAGGGAAAAATCTCACATTCTTTTTTTTTGATGTAGTTCCTTAGAGTTGAATCTAGATGGCTGCCCACCTTTAGCGAACAAATGGGACTATGGTCAAGATGGAATAGAACCTCTTCCTCCTATAACCAACTTTGCACTCTATTCATGGGGAATTTCACTCTTTCTCATCTTTAAAAGATTGGTGAATGTCAAAAGGAGGCATTAATTATGTCTTTCTCACTCATCTTTATATCTAAATACTTTAATCATAATCCTACCTTAGTCTGGGAGCTAGGAGTGAATGGTCACCTTCTTATCCTCTGGTGAAGAAGAACTATTCTTCAAACCCCATGTCCTCTTTATTTCTTTCGAGATGCTTGGAATAGTTATCCTTATGTACTTATGGAATTCGAACCTTTATTGATGATTGGACTCATGATCAAGCTGTGACTTCACCTAAAAAGGGAGATACGCAGGTAGACTTTAAGTAGTAATTCCCTAAAAATGAGAATTTCTTTTTGAGTTAGTTCCATGCAGGGTCACTCTTACACGCAGAGAAACTCTTAGACCAACAAGCTCACCTCATCTTCTTTACTAGAATAGCCATTGGAAACCAAAATGAAGAAGCTTGGTATGGCTTGTTTTATTCTTTTGGCCTAAGAAAAAAGAGGACTTCTAACCTCTCGATTAGAGAACTCACTTAGACTTAGACAACTAGAATAGCCTGATCCAAAATGCAGATAGAAAGAGGAAAGCAACTGACTATTGACAAATAATTTTAGGTGTACACTATTTTCTCCTTCCCTCTAATTCCCACACTCTTGCTTTTTATTCTCATCAAACTTTTATTATTTTTTTCTTGAGGCTTATAATAAGAAAGTAAAGTTATTGAGCTAAGAACCCATGTTGATGAAGCATAATAGCAGCAATTCTACTATGTGGGTGAAGGTAGTTTACTCACAACCTTGTTAGAGTCATGGACATGAATGCATGTTGAAAGGGAGTGAACCCTCAAAATCATTTACCTCGATGATGACTTTTCTTTCCTCTCAAAATATTCCACTGATGAAAAAAGCATGTGCAATGCTGCCTCATGTTCACATATAGACTGTATGGCCAAAAACTAAGAAGCATATCATCTAGGGGCAAAGCATCCAATGTCTTTTCCCACACTCCACTTAAAAAAGATACCATGATAATGTCTTTTTTCCTCAACAATATTCACCCATTGTCTAATGTCCTGAATCAATCTAAACAAGACAAGAGAAGTGGAACAAGGTTCTTGATGCTCTAATTTATTACCTATTTCAACATAAAAAACTAGTTGGCAAGGTTCACTTTTAAGTAATTATTGAGGATAAAACTCTATCAAAGTAAAAAATATTGATATTTTAAATACTCATGTGTATTGGTGGTGCTCTATTTTCTGTTCTTACATTAACTGAGTTATCTAGCCTTGTGGGTGAATGATTATCCCTTGTTAGCACTTTCGAGTTCTCATCTATGATTTTGCTATGAAGAGATGGATTAGATTTGCTAGAAGTAGTTGGAATTGCAGTAAATAATGTCTAGTCTGAGTGCCCTAATGTTGTAAGAGAAAAAGTGCTCGATATAAGTCTGCTTATGCTGGTGATTCTGGATCCACCTCAATTGGTGCTTCTCACTTTTATGTTGTGGGTGCCGTCATGGGATCTTCTATTTGTATAGAATTTTTGAATTATAGCTTCACCACAAAGTCTGATACTAGCTCTATCTTTGCCTTTTTTGTTTCAATCGAGGAAACTATTTCTCTTGTCTATGCTTTTTCTTTTTTTTTAGGTCATGCAACCTTTCTTATGCCTTCCTTATTGAGTCTCTTTGTAGGATTGCTATCTTATGAATGTTGTCCCTATCTACCGCAATAGAAGCTATCTTGTATCATCAGATGTCTCTTATCCAAGAGGTCAGAAGGCATCTTTGAACTCAGAGCTCTCTTCCCTCCAACAAGGTGGGGAATTCCTTTCTAATGCCTAAAGTGAGTCCTATTCCATGTGATTCCCTCCCTCATGGGCCAATCTCAAGTAGCTTATGTAGTATCAGCACAAAGAAGGGTAGTACATGAGTTTCCCTAGTCTGCAAATGTCTCTCTCCTAGTAGCAGCTGTCATTCCTTTATGCCTTTGAGAAGCTAGCAATGATTAGATGCACACCTTAAGTTGCAGATGTTACCTTGTAGCTACCCATATGCTCAATAAGAGAGTCTTGTGTACTAAGTGCTTCCCTCTCTTAGTAGCGGGACATCTCCTTCCCAAACTTATTTATTAAAAGAATATGTTGTACTCCTCCTATTCCAAGTTTGAGCTATCAAGTAGTACATTCCTTTCAAAATAAAGGATGCCTCACTCATTATTCTTGTATCATTTGCCTCCAAGCTTGATTACGAAGCCTTAGCTTATATATGATCCAACTAAGAGACTACATAAATTAATGTTCCATTCGAGCAACCCTTATGCATTTGAAGTGTTTGAGGTATAAATGGATATTTAGTTTCTTGATCCCAATGGACAGATAACATAATCAGCTTAGCAGTTACATGAAGGGTGTAGGTATACCACTTATGAGAATGCAACCCCACCCTAAGTAAGTAATGTTGTGAATTAACTATGAGTCAGTAGTTCATTAGGTTAGGCCGGCTTTTGAGCCAGTAGCTTTGTTAGGTGGTCCCCTTGCAGGAGGGAATGTGCTTCAATCTTTATTCATATAAAGAAAGTCATTCCTTCTTTCCATAGAGCATTCTCAAGAGTGGATGATCTACCTAGAATTGCATGCAAATTTTTCCAACCTAGTAGTTTGGTTTCCATATGAGGTTTTCCTAGGGCCATTCTTTCAAGAAGTCAAAAGAGTGTACCCGTAAGTTTCTTTCACATGAACATGAAAGGATTTCACTCGTATGTGTCAAGCATATTCCTTGCTGAAGGCATCTTTCCATCAGGGTGATTCCTTCCTTGGTTCCAAAAAGGTTTCATGTACTTTCTATATGAAAATGATAAAGGGACTACTTTGAGTGATGTCTTACCTAGTTGAAGACTAACTTGCCTCTTGCTCCTGTTGAACAAGCAATTTTCTTAGGATCTTTGCCATGCCTTGGGTTTAGTTGACAAATGGTTTGTTTCTAGTGGAGGAAAAGGGTGTAATTAGGTATTATATGTCCTCTGGTCAGATTCACCCTTGATTACTCACTTTCGATAAACTTGAGAAATAAAGTAAAAACTAAAAAGTCTGTCACACAAATTGAACTTATCCACCCTTACCATTACTTCTTATTTGACTTGAAGTAGGCCTAAGACAGCAAACAAGAAAGCCATGCCAGGGTCTTGTCCGAGCCAAGAAAGAGTGCTAACACAAAAGAAACTTTCTTTATGGCAGAGTAGGAACTAATAAGATTGTTATCACCTATGAACTATATTTCTAATGTATTACTAATCTTCTTTACTAAGGCTAAAGATAAGCATAGCCAAGAGAGACTATGCATACTAATACTTAGACTTGAGGTGAATATCCTTTGTCCTCTATTGGTTTGCTTTATCACTCTAGGAAAAGATCTTGACTTTCTCATACTCAGATTTACTTGATGGTCTATCTAGTATTGGTAAGAGAGCTGGCTGGACAATACTCAAAATGGATGAATAAAAAAATAAATGGAACGTGAACTAGAAAATCACTCTAATTACTTCACTTTCTAACTAGACACAGGCTTACAACTCTATCTTGCTTAGGAACTCAAGCTAGCTTACTTTTTAAAGATACTCACTTGAGCATCGGAAACGAATCACTTTCTTGATGGGTCTTGGAATTTGTGAGACAAGAAAAGGCTAATGATAGGCCCTTGCTTTTTATAACTTTTTATTTACTACTTGTGGGATTTTTTTTATGACTTTCATTGAGCACATTAAAAAAGGAGGCATGAAAAGCCTAGATGGCACTAGATTCTCGATGTTATTTCATCCATCCTGAAGCACCTAACCATCAGTCACAATCTAAACTCTCTTGATTCATGAGCCTTTCCTTCCACACTTTGTTGCTTTTGTACTTAACCAATTTTTTGGCATTGGGATTCTTAAAGAAGGGAACATTTTTTGGTCATCTCTTTTCAACTGGTTGTGACAAAGAAATAGCTTATATAAGAGCTGGTTTTCTTATTCTAGGCCCATTTCTTATGTTTAAGAGAATTGCTTGCCCTTACTGCTGCTCATCATATACTTGATAGTCGAGTGGCATTCATTCTTCTAGAATGAAAAAAAAAAGCTTTGATTTTTCATTGCTTCTTCCCTCGTATGGTCTTTTCCAAAGGGAAGCTCTTGGATAATCAAGAGTGGTTGTTGTGTCTTTGATTCGAAGGTGGCCTCTCTCTTAAATGATAGAATTCCAATCTATTTGATTGAGAATTGAAATAGTGAGTGGGGCCTACTTTCCATTCAGAGTTTTTCCTCATTCCTCTCTTGGGAAGCAGCTTTCAGCTCCTCCATATTCCATTATAGAATTTGTTTATTTGACATGATTGATGCTCTTTCTTCTTTTGTAAGCTTTTTGCAGCTAACTTACCTTCATTTCAGATTACCATCCAAGATGATAGTCCCTTAGTTTAGAATCATCCCCTTCTTATTTCACTTCTCTTCAATATGGCACCTCGTGCTAGCTACAATTGGCTAAAATAAGATTCCATCAAAGACTATTGACTAGAGCTTTCAGTAGAACTTGTCAAACTTTATTACTCCTTCCTTTACTTTACAATTCTATATAATGCAAGAAAAAGTATCATAAAGGCTTTAGAAAGAATCTTGACTATAGTAACTAGTTGGCTAGTTCATTCCCAAATTAGCCTACTTTACTTGCTAAAAAGATTATTGTACTATCAAAGGCATTATCAAAGATTATTGAATCATACCTTTAGGTTGCATGCCAAGGCTAAGACTCATGAGCTTCTCTAACTTGTTTTACAGGTAACTACAACTAAATAAGGGGGGAAACTTGATTTTGACATCCCTTTTTGGGTATTGGAGCTGGTAAAAACTAGACTAAAGCACTTACTATCAAAGTACCCTTATAGTCTAGCCTCACTGTAATATCTCATGGAAGTCAAATTTCACGACAAAGAAACTACTTGAGGAATTAGATAGTTTCGCACCTATTTTCTTTCCTATAAATGGACTTAAAATAGCAAGGCAAGGAAGGTTGCTTTCACTTAGGCATATCACATCTGATGATACCATCAAAAGATGTCTCATTCGTAAAGAAGGACCATGCTAATGGTAGATCATCATGACACTAAAAGATAACATAGCATTATGATGAGTATGAAATAAGAATTATTGAAATGCCCACATCCTCTTTGGCTTAGGTTGTGAACATCCTTAAAATCTTAAGCCTATTTGATATCAATGCTGATTCCATCATGTCTCAGATCAAGCTAGCCCTTTTTCAGAGTGGGTAGTCATGGATTAGCCCTTTCAATAAGGTAGGAGTGAAATAGATAAAATCATAATCTTTGTGTTTCTCATTGATCACTCGAACACATACAAGGTCAATACCATCCAAATAGGCCCTCTCTCGAGGGCCATGCCAATTAGGTAGCACTAGAATATAGAATCCTTTGTACAAATCAATCTAAAGCCCATTGAAAAAATTGGGTGAGCCTCGCCATGGCGACTAGTAGATGAGCAAGTTGAGAAGTAGTTGGATAGGTGCTAAATTGTGTGGGAAGCATTCTTTGGAATGATTGGGCATAAAGGGCACATAGGCGATAATTTGGGTTGAAAGTGAAAGTCACTAAAAAGTTAGCAGGATACTTTCAAAACCAATTCACTTCAGTGGGATATGAAAGAGTGCAATTTCATGTGTAGGGGTGAAATCCTAGGATATGCAAAGAAATGCCAGGGGTAAATACAGCTCTGTGGTTCCCTATCAATGCTAGGGTGTGAAAGTGTGGGAAGCGAACGGAATTAGATAACCTGGTAGTCCATGCTGTAAATGATGAGTGTTGGCCCTTAGTCTACATGAATCATGGTCCTAGATAACACGTAAACAATTTACCTACAAAAGTGGTGGAGCTTGTGGATTAATTCGATACAATGTGCAAAACCTTACTAGCTCTTGACATATGAACAAAAAACCTATCCTTCATGGGATGGTACTGACTTTCATATAGGTGTTGCATGGTTGTTGCAACTCGTGTTGTGAGATGTTTGGTCAAGTCCTATAATGAGTGCCAGTTCTATGAATTGAAAGCCAGCACTGAGTTATGCTATCATGTAAGAAGGGAGCCGATGCCTTTCGAGTTTTTAGTTTGATTACAACTAGTGTTCTTGTCTTAGAACATCAAACTTTTAGTCAAATCTAGTGTTTTGCTTGATCTTACAAGTGACAATGACGTTGAGTTGGCTACAAAGGAAGACTCAGCATTCAAGCGAGCAACCCGATGGTGTATAATGGACATTGTACAAAGGTATGTATTCCACACTCATGAGGGATTGCCAGTGATATACTAGTCGAAGGTGGAGAGGATGTCAAGTTCACATGACCCTTATGAGATGAGCCACACATGTGCATCAATGAAAATTACAATGAGAAGCAAGGCTATAAGATAGAGTGAATCTAAAAAGATTGCCACAGTTCAAATTGTTTTCTACAACTCAAGAACATAAAGTTGGAATTGCTAGTAATCATGGATTATCATACAATGGTGATTATATACCATGGCCCTATACATAGTGCCCATCACACCCTAGGAATTGGTTTCTCTTGAAGCATCAGTCTAGTGACCACTCATGACTTCTGTGTACAACTAGTGCCACAAAAAATTTTGGTGGTCTTATTTGCACATACCATGGTAGGGTCTTTGATTGGGGTCAAGTCATAACAAGATAGCCGAAAAAAAACTTGTGGCTGGATAGAATCCTTTGCAACTCTATTTTTCCCAACTAACATAAAGGGCTAGCTTTCTTTGCTTTCACTGGTGATGGGCAGACGAAGGGTCCAAAGTACACATAGCTAGTGGTGAGTAAAACAATCTAATAATTTTATTTTCTTTATTCTTCATCAATCAGAAATCAAGACAAAAATGGCATTATGGTGAGACGTGAAAACACTCAATTTCATTCTGACCTTAATATGTGGAATCATCTTACACAATATGTACTGAGATTATTCGAGAGTCATGGTCAAAGCATGGTAGTGACTGATAGTCACAACAAGTTAACAGGAAGGAGGACATCCTTTCTTTATATTGGGAAAAAGAATTTCTATCTTTATAGAGTAGAATTCGTTCGTTTTGGTACAAAATCTTTGATACTCTTTCTCAGCAGCAACAATAATGTCTTTGATAAAGTTATTATATTGTGCTATGGAATGAGAAACTCACGCCCAATATTACTTTCTATTAAGAGTTGCTGCTTTCATAGAGTCAGACTCTGACAAGCATAAGATCATAAAGTCTCTTTACAAGTAGATACACATGACTCCATGTTAGAAGAAATAACATAGGGGTGAATACACTCTTAGGGCTATTGAAATAACCTGATCTTTATGCCTGATTGAAAGATGACCAACTACTCTATTTCACACTCACTATGGGACAAATAATGATTGTTGTAGAATCATCCTACACAATATGTGCTGATATTATTTGGGAGTCATGGTCAGAGCCTGGTAGTGACTGATAGTCACAACAAGTTAACAGAAAGGAGGGCATCCTTTCTTTATATTGGGAAAGAGGATTTCCATCTCCAAAGAGTAGAAGTCATTCATTCTAGCATAGAATCATTCATTCTTTTTCTCAATAGCATTACTAATGTCTTTGATGGAGTTTTTCTTATATTGTGCTATTGAATAAGAAACTCATGCCCAATATTACTCTCTATTAAAAGCTATGGCTTTCATAGAGCTGGTATATGACAAGCATAAGATCATAAAGTCTCTTTACAAGCAGATACTTATCACTTCGTGTTTGAAGAAAGAACATAGGGATAAATACACTCTTAGGTCTATTGAAATAACCTAATCGATATGCCTGATTGAAAGATGACAATTACTCTGTTTCACACTCACTATGGGACATATAATGAATTTCTTCCACACTCGAAGGGATTTTATGTCGTATTCCAATGCTAACTAAGTGGCATGGTCCTCATGAGAGGGCCTATATGGATGATATTGGTTTTGTATGAGTTTGGATGATTGAAAGGAAAGACTTTGAGTTTATGCTTTTAGCTACTTCACTCCTACCTTACTGAAAGGGCTAATCCATGACTACCTACTTAAAAAGAAAGGCTAGCTTGATCTGAGACATGAAGGAGTAAATATTGATATCAAATAGGCTTAGGCTTCAAATCATGTTTACAGCTTAAGGCAAAGAGGATGTGGGTATTTCAATAATTCATATTTCTTGCTCACCGTTATGCTATATTATCTTTCAGTGCCATGATGGTCTACTAGTGGCATAGTCCTTTTTATGAATGAGACATCTTTTAATAGAATCTTCATATGCCTAAATGAAGGCACTCTTCCCTACCTTGCTCTTCTAAGTCCCTTTACATGAAAGCAAATAGGTGTGAAATTGTCTAGTTCTTATTTGACTTTTAAATCAAGTACTTTCTTTGCCAAGAAACTCGGACTTCTATAGGCAATATCACAATGGGGCTAGACCATAAGAGTACTTTGACAATAAGTTCTTTTGTCTAGTTTTCACTAGCACTAATACCTAGAAAAGGATATCAAAATCAAGTTTTCCCCCTTATTTAGTTGTATGGACGAATAAAGCTAGTTAGAGAAGCTCTTGAGTCTTAGGCCCAGCTTACAACCTAAAGGTATGATTCAATCATCTGTAATAATTCCTTTGATAGTGTGATAATCTATCCAGCAAGTAAAGTAGATTATTTCAAGAATGAACTAGCCAACTAATTACTTTAATAAAAATTCTTTCAAAACCATTTTTGATACTCTTTCTTGCACTATATAGAGTAGTAAATTAAAGGAGAGAGTACTTTACTAGCATGATGTGCCATAATGAAAAGAAGAAAATCAAGTAGGGGTTGATTCTAAACTAAGGCTATATCATCTTAGAAGGGAAGAAAATAGAGGTAAGGTAGTTGCAAAAATGCTAACATAAGAAGAAAGAGCATCAATCATGTTAGATAAAGGAAGTCTATAATAGAATAAGGAGGAGCAAAAAACTATTTCCCAAGAGAGGAATGAGGGAAAACTCTGAATGGCAAGTAAGTCCCACTCACTATTTCAATTCTCAATCCAAAATATGATAATTATAGTATTTAAGGGCTAGGCCACCCTCGAATCAAAGATAGAGCAACCACACATGATTATCCAAGAGTTTCCCTTTGGAAAAGACCATAGAGTGAAGAAGGCAATGGAAATCAAAGCTTTTCTCTTTTTTCCAGTCCAAGAGAATGAATGCCACTTGACTATTAGGTATACACTGAATAATAGAATGGGCAAGTAGTTCCCTTAATGTTAAACATAGGAGAAGGGGCTAGACTATGAAAGCCAGCTCTTATATAAGATCTTTATTTGTCACAACCCATTGAAGATAGATGATCAAAGAGCATTCCCTTCTTATGGATTCCCGATGATAGAAAAAGAGTAAAGTACAAAAGCAACAAAGTATGGAAGTCCTAGGAAGCAAGAGAGCTCAGACTTAGACTGACAGCTAGGTTCTTCAGGATGGATGGACTAACTTTGAGAATCTATGCCAGCAAGGTTTTTCATGTACCCTTTTTTATGTCCTTAATGAAAGTCATCAAAAAATCCACAAATAGTAAAGAAAGAGTTATAAAAAGCAAGGGTCTGCCATTAGCTTCTTTCTTGTCTTGCCAATTCCAAGACCCATCAAAATATATTTTTGTTCTAGATGCTCAAAAGAATGCCATAAAAAAGTAAGCCAACTTAAGATCAAGTTGTAAGACCATGTTCGGTTAGAAAGTGGAGCAATCAAAGTGATTTTCTAGTTCATGTTCCATTTACTTTTTTAATTCCCCCATTTTGAGTCTTGTCTAGTCAACTCTCTTGCCAATATTGGATAAAACATCAAGCAAGCTCAAGTGTGATAAAGTTAGGATCTTTTCCCGAGTTGATAGAGCAAACTAGTAGCAGACAAAGGCTAGCCACCCCAAGTCCTAGTCTTAGTATGCACAATCTCTCTTGGTTATTTTTTTCTCTTGCCTTAGTAAAGAAGATTAGTAATAAATTAGAAACATAGATTATAGGTGATAACTATCTTATTAATTCTTACTCCCTCTTAGAGAGAGTTTCTTTTGTGCCATTTTCTTTCCTAGCTCAGACATGGACCCATCATGGATTTATTACTTGTCATCTTTTATGTCTGCTTTAACTCCAATAAGAAGAATGATTAGAAAGGCTAAGTTCAATTTGTGTGCCAGTCTTTTTAGTTTCTACTTTTTATCTCAACGCTATCCAAAGTGGGCAATTTAAGGTGAATCTCTCTTATATTTCTCCATTTATTGGACCAAAAGTGAAAGATGGAGAACACCTAAAAGCATCCTATATCTCCATCAAAAACCAACCAAAGGTTAACTCAACCCAAGGCAGAGCAAGGGTCCTAGAAAAACTACTTATTCAACATGAGAAAGTGGTGGGTCATAGGTCTATGGCTAGGTCATATATCACTCCTTGGAACCTACATGGAACCAAGGAAAAAATCACTCTGATGCAAAGAGACTTTTAGTAAGGCATGTGCTTGACACATGCTAGTTGAGTCCTTTCATGTCCATGTGAAAGACACTTTCGGGCTCACTATTCCAACTTTCTGCAAGAATGTCCCTAGGAAAAAATTACATACAATTTTAGGTAGATAATCCACTCTAGAGAAAAAAAGTATACTAATGCAATATAGAAAGAATGAATGACTTTCTTCATCTGGACCAAGATTGACGCACATTCCCCTAGGTGAGGGGACCACCTAGCAAAGCTACTGGCTCAAAAGTATGCTTGACCTGATGAACTATTAACTTTTAGTTGATTACAACTTTACATACTTAGGGTAGGGTTGCATTCTCGTAAGTAGTAATACCTACACCCAACATGTAGCTACTAAGTTGATTATGCTATTTGTCCATTGGGAGCCACAGCCTAAAGATCTCTTTATGCCTCAAACTCTTCAAATACATAAGGGATGCTCACATGGAGTCATTGATTTACATAGTCTCGTAGTTGGATCGTATATGGGCTAAGGATTCGTAATCAATATTTGAGGTAGACAATACAAAAATAATGAGGGAGGCATCCTTTGTTTTGCAATGAATGCACTACTTGATAACTCATCTTAGAGTAGGCAGGGTACATCCTATTCTTTTAATAAATTAGGGAAAGAGATATTCATGCGCTAAGAGAGGGCAACACTTAGCATAGAGGACTTTCCTATCGAGCATATGCAATTTAAGGTGTGCATCTAATCATTGCTAGCTTCTCAAAGGCACGAAGAAATGACAACTACTACTAGGAGAGAGACACTATAAAACTAGGGAAACTCACGTGCTAGCATTCGTTATGCTAATACTACATATTTCTACTTAAGACGGGCCCATAAAGGAGGGAAGCACGTGGCATAGGGCTCAATTTAGGCTTTAGAAAAGAATTCCCCACCATGTTGGAAAGAATAGAGGTCAAACTTCAAATATGCTTTCTAACCTCAAGGATAAAAGACATCTAATGATAGAAGCTAGCTTCTACTATGGCTGATAGGGACAATAGTAATCCTACAAAGAGACTCGATAAGAAAGGCAAAGGAAAAGGTCGGCTGACATGAAAAATAGAAGAAGCATAGACAAGAAAAATAGTTTACTCGATTGAAACAAAAAAGACATAGATAGAGCTAGTATCAGACTTCATGGCGAAGCTATAAGTCACAAATGCTATACAAATAAAAGATCACATGACTGCACCCACAACATAAAAGTGAGAAGTACCAATTAAGGTTGATCTAGAATCACTAGCATAAGAAGACTCATATCTAGCAATTTTTCTGTTACAACATTAGGACACTCAGACTGGAGATTATATGCTGCAATGCCAACTACTACCAGCAAGTCCAATCCATCTCCTCAAGGCAAAATCAAAAATGAGAACTCGAAAGCTCTAACAAGGGATAATCATTCACCCACAAGACCAAACAACTCAATTATTGTAGGAATAGAAAAGAGAGCACTGCCAATACACATGAGTGTTTAAAATATAATAATTTTCTACATTAATAGATTTCTATTCTCAATAATTACTTAAATGAGAACCTTGCTAACTAGTTTTTTATGTTGAAGTAGGTAATAAATTAGAGCATCAGGAACCATGTGCCACTTCTCTTGTCTTGTTTAGATTGATTCAGAACATTAGAAAGTGGGTGAAGATGATTCTTGAATAAAAAATAGATTAAGTATCATAGTCTCTTCCTTAAGTAGAGCATGGGAAAAAAGATTGGATGCTCTACCCCTAGATGATTTGCTTCTTAGTTTTTGCCTGTGTAGTCTATATGAGAACATGAGGCATCATTGCACATGTTTTTTTCACTAGTGGAGTATTTTGAGAGGAAAAAGAAGTCATTATCGAGATAGGTGACTTGGGGGTTCACTCCCTTTCAACATGCATTTGTGTCCCTGACTCTAATAAAGTTGCAAGTAAACACATTCATTTACACAGTGGAATTGCCACTATTCTACTTCAACAACATGGGTTCTTGGCTCCATAACTTTACTTCCTTATTCTAGCCTCGAGAAAAAAAAAGTTTGATGAGCAAAAAAATCAACAGTGTGGGAATCATAATGGAGTAGCAAATAGTATGCACCTCAAATTAGTTGTCAATAGTCAATTGATTTCCTCTTTCTATTTGCCTTTTTAGATTTGGCTATTCCAGCTATCTAAATCTATGTGAGTTTTTTGATGGGTGGTTAGGAAGTCCTCTCTTTCATTAGGCCAAGAGAATAGATCAACAAGCCATAACAAGCTATGGCATTTCAGTTTCCTATGGCTATTCTAGTAAGAAAGTTGAAATGAGCGTCCTGGTCTAAGAGCTTCCCCGGGTGAAAGAGTGATCCTACATGGAACTAAATCAAAAAAAAATCTATTTTTTCGAAAACTATTACTTCAAGTCTACCTACTTAGCTCCCTTACGAGGTGAAGTCAAACCTTAATCATGAGTCTAGTCACCAAAAAAGGTTGAATTCCACATGTAAGAAGAGAACTATTACAAGCATCTCGTAAGAAAGGAAGTGGACCTAGGGCTTTAAGGAATATACCTTTTTTACTGGGGATAGAAAGGTGACCATTCACTCCTAGCTCCCAGAATAGGATAGGATTATGATTAAAGCATTTAGATAGAAAGATGAGTGTGAAAGACTCAATTAATATCTCCTTTTAACATTCACTGATCTCTTAAAGAAGAGAAACAATGAAATTTTCTATGAATAGAGTGCAAAGTTGGTAGTATGAGGAAGAGGTTCTATTCCATCATGACCATAGTTCCATTTGGTCACTAAAGGTTGGCAGCCATCTAGATTCAAGTTTGAGGAATTACATCAAGAAATAAAATGGGATTTCGTCCTAGTCCAAATCTATCTTAAATCAACATCTTTATTGCTAAGATGAAGAACTTTTTCTCACCCTAGGTTCATTATATAGGCTCATAGAACTGCCTTTCCATTTCTAGAAGACTAAAACAAGAGTCACTCGCTACCTTGAGAACTATGAAAGCTCAATCCAAGCTCTCTTATCTAGTATAGAACCTACTCTAGTGCTATTGCCAGATTTCATCGAGCTAAATTTCTTCTTGGGGATTGGGTTCCACTCTATCAATTCTGTAAATCATTTCTATGTTATGAGAAGAATAAAGCTATACTTCTTCAACAATAAAAAAGATCATTTCAGCAAAAATGAGTAAAGTATTAAGTGCCTCAGAAGCAAGTCTTGGCTTAGCTGCATTATCTTCCTACTGATATCATACTATACTCTAACTTGTGGGTGATTGAACTCTCTTATGCCTTGAAATCCCTTTTTCTTTATTCCCTTTTGACATGTGATTAGATTTCATTTTCTCTGATGTTGTAGACAATAAATAAGTTACATATGAGCATAGCATGACGATGAACTTCTTGTTCCTTTGGTTAGTCAAGCCTTTATTTTCATTTGATATGGAATCTACAGAATCATCAAAAGGCAGATGTGCATCATTGTCTTTAGTTGTTTGCTTAATTAGACAATATTAATTTTTCTAGCATTTGTTATAGTTTTAAATAGAGAATGCCAACTCTACCTTTCACTTTAATTATAACCCTATTGACTTTTTATAGTCATATTGTGCTAACCATATAAAGATGCCTATTTTTACACACGAATGAAAATCAGTTGAAAAGTACCCAAATGAGAAGAAAAGTGAGAAGGAAAGAGACAAAACCTGATAAGGCATATTCGTTAATATGTCTATCATTATCAGTTGAAAAGTAACCTCTTAGACATTTGATCCATTCTAGCGTGCAAGACATTTGAAGAAGGAACATAAGGATTAGTTAATAATAAGGAAAGGAGCTCTTGTCACGCCTCCCAACCCCCCATCTTTTGTTTCTTGTTACCGCTCCATGGCTTTGAAACAAGAAGTTACTTCATTCTTGCCTTTTCCAATTAGTCTCTTACTTCTAGGCCTTCAAATATTTCCTTCTTTCTCACTTGGCAGAGGAGACATCTGTAGATGAATGATTGACCTTATTGCCCCCCATATTTTCTCAATAGTGACTTTCATTCTATAATCCAATGATGAGTGTGAAAGTTCAGAGGGAGAACTACTAGCTAGTGACTTTCCTTTCAAAGGGAATGCTTTTTGCTTTTGTTCAAAGTCTAAGACTTCTAAACCAGTACAAGAATATGTAGCTTCAAACCCTTTACTTGAAGCTACGTCTTTTTTTTTTACTTTGGAACCTATAATTTGGTTTAAACTTGTGATAGTAGAACCATAATTGACATCCTTAACATCAGATTCAAAGTATCGACTTTTGTTCCAGTCCTGGATTGGAACTCCTAGTTTCACCAACTACTTTTAGATCCCTAACTGCTAAGGATAAACTTTTACTTGACATTTCATCAAGTAGAAAGGAGCCTTCTGCACTGCTGAATAGGTATATCCATCCATCCCCAATAGCCACTCCTACTTTAGACAAAAAATTATCAACTTAGAAAATCTCAAATGGAACTATTTACATTAATCTCTCTATACCCTTTGACCTAGATTTGATGTTGGTATAGAACCAAGAATAGATGCTACCTACTTGAGTTTCCTCACCATTAGATGTTCTTCCTCTCTCCTTTGAAGGTCTCACCATTTGAACAATCTTTCCATTTACCTCCCATTTAAGATGCCGAGATAGTCCAATTCAACCATTGTCATTTAAAGGCGGCTTCTTCACCAACTACTCTTTCACCAAGAAAATTTGTTCTCTAGTCTTGTAAAAGAAGGATGTCTTTCTGCTTCCCTTTATTTCCAAGCCCCTTTCATTTCTAACTCTTGGTATAGTCTTTAAAACAGCAAAATTGAGAGTTGAATTCATAACTAAAGACCTCTAGTCCTTGAAGCTAAATCATTCTTTTTTACTATCATCTTCATCCCCTATAGCTTATGAGGAAGGACATAGTTTGAAGCAAACCTAGTAAGGCTTCCTCAATAGGAATGGATGAAAGATCTAGTAGATAATTGCTAGTAGCATCCCCTTTCCCAGGCTTAAATGAAAGGACCCCTCTTTTTTTGCTAAGGAATAACATGTAATTGAATTTCCTCTATTATTATAACTGGCTTTCACTCTCTAACTCATCTATAGTTTTGCTTCCTCCAACCAATGTCAAGGATTAAAGCTAGTATTTCCAATATTGAATTTGATTCTCAAACTACTAGTAAACCATCAAATGGATCTTTTTACCAAGAGTAGCTAGTGACTTATACTAGAAATTCCAACTAGATCTATAACTCTAATAAAAGTTACTCGAGCAATATAACCGAAAACCCCCTCCTTCTGACCAAGATTCTAATTTCTATGCCACTTGCTTACTTCGATGTGCTAGCCATGCTATTAACTCCACTTTCTTATATTAAGCTTTATCTTTGGTTGGTAAAGGCATCATTTCCATCCTCACCTGGAACATTACTTGAACCTAAACATAAAAAATTGTTAAAGAATGTATTTCACCATTTAGAAAGGCCTTTCCCATTTTCCAAGTGAGATCCTAATGACTTTTATGCTAGAGGAAGTCCTCAGATGCGAATGGGTTGACTTAAAGCAAGAGCAATATCTTCTATTTTGCATGTTGTTTCATAATCCTCAATTTTAGATGCCAATTCTAAGACTCCAACTATATCACCTTCTATTGAAGATGCCAATATAGATACCCAGATAGAAAGAAAGAACAAGATTTCATTAATCTTACTCATTAGACGATGCTTCAAAGTTGAAATGCAAGGTGAAACCTTTATATTTCCCAATAAATCAATATCAAAAGTTTCATATGAAAAAGAACCCATAGCTATTCAAAAAAAAAAGATGGTTACAAACCTCCAATAAATTCTATACTATCAAAGTCACCATAAAATTCAATAGTATAAAAATAAAGGGAAGCATCAACCTTTCCCTTTAAAGCTACTCTAAATTTTATAGTACAATATACTGCAACTGACCAGGTTATAAAACTACTTGAAATAAATCAAAAGTAGAAGATGTTCCTTTACTTGCTCTAGTAGATGTATTGGAAGTAACTAAAATTGATTCAAAGTCAATAGTATAAGAAAAGCAAGCTAGCCCATAGTCATACTTCAAGGAGTCAATGTTCTTCATTTTTTTGTTTTGAAGGAAAGTAGTGAAGTTGATAAACTCTAGGTGAGTGTAACAATCTAAATGAATCAAATTGAGCTTAGATAGTTGATCCACCTGAAGCAAAAGCAAGTACTAGTTAAGGTGGGCTAAGCCAACAGAGAAGATGGATATTAAATAGTTATATAAAAAGAAAAGCACTAATTCAAAACTGCCTGACTTTTTGACTACTAGCTGATAGAGATGGTACAATTCCTTCTTCCTTCTTTCTTGAATCCTATCTTCCCCTTCCATTTAAGAGCCTTGTAGTTTGCATACAATATAGATAAGTATATTATTGCAATTTTCTTTTAGTAAGTTCATAGGAATATGGGAAATGTGTCAAATACTTTCATGCAAGCCCAACCTTTCAAGTACTTTCATAAAAGAAACTAATTATAATTTAACAATGTAGAGAGAGAAGAAAGTTTTTGGACTTTCATGGCTTGTGACTAGAGTGTAGAGACTATCATTCCCATTTGTTTTTCATATGAAAATAAAGGGTAGACCAACATTTCAAATTAGGATTGGAATAGCTATTGAATTTGAATAAAATGATTTTCAACCTGATGTCCATTTGATTAAATAAAGAAAGATGAATTTTATCCCAGTTTGCTATCTTTTCATGGATTGACTAAGCCTTTCTCAAAGACTAAAAGAAAGCTTAATGTGCATCATTATTCAAGTAACTAGTCTTTTATATACACTAATTCCCATCTTCCCTTAGAGCTAATTTATATATCCCTTTTAAATCTTGAATCCAAAAGTGGAAAACATAGTGAGAAGAGAGATGTTACCTAGCTGAGAAAGGATAGTTATTTTCATTCTCAAGCCAATTTCATGCTTATTTTGAATCACTCCTTTAGTAAAACAAGTCAAAACCTTCGCTAAGTTTATTTCATTTTCATATGCATGAGAGGCCTGAGGAAGGATATTCTTATTTTTTTTTTTGAAACTTTCTTTCAATTGTTATTAGTTGCCCATGTTGGTGAACCATCCAAATAATGAAAGGGTAGGCTATGTGTATATAAGGGTAGTGAATTGTTTTAGAAATTATCTCATGAGCAGCCTAGTCATATTTGTTTAAGCCTTCATCTGTGTTCAAAGTAAAAGACATACTAAAAAAAGGTGATGAAAGTTGGTGGGATTGGCTTCCTCCTTGAACAAGCATGGGACTTAGTGAAGTAGAACAAAGGTGGGGGTAGCACTACTTGCTTGACTAGCTGATCATAGACCACCCTAAATACCCTTATTAGTGATAGTAGGTAGGACATGCTGATTAATTGGCACAAGTTGTTGATATAGTTGCGTGTAGTTTTCTTTGATCGAGTTGGTATATTCTCTAGATATATATAGAATAAATGGCTTATGAGAGAGAATCCATGTTCAATACTATTCTTGGTTCATTTATTATTCATGGTCAAAAGTGCAGTGAGAAGATAGGTTTGATAAGATTAATTGCACATCAAATTATGGTCATAGGAAGAGTTTGATCCTGACTTAAAAGGAATGCTAGCTATATGCTTAACACATGCAAGTTGAATGGAAAGCTAAGAAAAAGGAAGAAAAACATGTGCTTTTTTATAGAGAGAGAGAGTAGAGGGGGCTTCTATGGTTGATTATCCATTTTTCGTATAAGAGTGAAGATATTCCAAGGAGAAAGCTATTTAAACAAGTTAGTAAAGAGGATAAAATAAAAAAGACATGAAAGTTCTTTTTTCAATTTTCTAACTCATCCTTGCCTTGATTGTCTACTTGTTGGCTGAAAAAGGGTGTATTAGTAATCTCTCAAGGCTAGGGAAAGAGTCTATTTTTCTAGTTGTTTAAATATCTCCTATACACTTTCCAAGCTTTATTGAATCTTTTAGCTTGTCCCAAGTGTATTCATTGTTCTAAGATATCTCTTGTTTTGCTTGTTCAATCAACCCAAAGCAATTCTAATAGTAGAATCCCTCCAATGGCACATTTATGTAGACTAATCAACCCTTTGATTTGATACCCAAGTTTTGCTCAACTGCTTCCTTATATGCTTTACAAATGAAATTTATTGAAATATCATAAGTTTCAAGAAAGAAGAGGAGAAAACTTTCATGCATATATTCTTTACACATGCAAGTTGAATGGGAAGGGGGAGCAAGGTGAAAAGAAAGGGATAAAAAGCATGGTAGAGTAATTGATCAACTCATCAGGCTCATGATCTAAAGATTGCAGGTTAGAATCATGCCCCCACCTAATCATTTGAGATGCATTTTTTGTATCATATTAGTGGTACTCAACAAGCTCATAATCTCTTTCTTCTTTCTTCATTTCTTTCTCATGATGAATTTTCTCCATTATCTCCTTTTTACAAACAATGATGGTAAATTCTTTTTATCTTTCTTACCACTTATTTTTATCTTCTTTTTGACCAATTGGGATTTATTGACTATTTTGTGTCCTTGGGTTCCTAAGTCTCCCTCTGTTTGGGGGGATATCTCCTTCTTTCTCATCAAAAGGGGCTATTATGAGGATATTTTTTTTCATCCTTTGGAAGTAGGTGGGTGAACACATGTTGGATATCAAGGGTAGAGGTAGGAAGCCAATGGAAAGACTTAGCTTCTCAATATGATATAGTTTCTCCTCAAATTTTCTACCATACTATAGATGGGAAACCATTGCTACTACTGGGATGCGAGAATGGTCATTTGGGCTTGCTTTCCTTATTTCAATTGACTCTTTTTATTCAACATAAGAGACAAGCTCACCATAAGAGAGAAGAGGTTGCCTGCTTTTGGTCATTTATCAAGCTTTGGAGCATATGAATCCATTATGCCTTCCCTAGTGATTAGAGGTGTCAACCGGGCATGATTCGGCATGGTTCGGCCATGCCGAATCATGGCCGTGCCGTGCCTGACCTGGCATGGTTCGGCCAGTGGCATGGCACACCGGCACGGGTTCATCCCGTGTCGGGTGTCCCCCGAGCCCTCCCCCGCGATCGCCCCTCCCACAAAAAAGACCGTGGGTCGGGTCTGATTGGACCCAACCCGTGGTCCCACGAGGCCCGAACCGTATGGCTAGGCCAGACCCGAGCTGGCCAGGCACGGCCTGCCATGCCTACGGGCCGTGCTGAGCTCGACACGAAGGCACGCTCGTACTCAAAAAAAATGGGACGGGCCGGCCCGGCCCGTTTGACACCTCTACTGGTGATCATGCAATGGTTTAGCAAATGGAAAATCTCGGCAAGAATGATTAGAGTAGGATTGACTTGGTGTTCAACTTGAGAAATGAAGTAGATTACTTATGGATTTGGATCAATATAGTCGCATACTTTTAGAAAGATGCTATATAAGCAGAACTTGATCTTCTTCTCACTATCCATGGTTCACGTACTCGATAAGATACATGCAGGCAAGAGGTTTCTCATTTTTATTTCATGATCTCTTTCGCCTCAAACCCAATCATCTTCAATAGTTGCCTTGATCATCCTCTAACTATACTAATATATGTTTTCTTGCTATGAGAAAGGATCTTGATCATGATAGGATCTTCTTTCATGGTCAAATTCATGTCATATGACCTGAAAGTAAAAATCAGTAGGCAGGTTCCAAAAAGTAGAGCAAAGCTTTCAACATAGGAACATACCTAGGTGTGAACATAAGATAAGCTTTTTTGGCTATATCTCTGAGTGAACACTTCTTTTTATAAATGAGACAAGCTAAACCACAACCCTAGCAACCTCTCTCTGACCCTTTTGTCAAACCCTGAGCTAGCTTCATGCCTCATAGTCTGCTTTTTCCAACCTATTTTCATACTAGATATTCTCATTGTCGAAGTTAGTGTAATTGCTACTTGTAGAAAGTTTTAGTTCTATTTCAGCTAGTAGGATACTTGTAGTTGGAGAACTTTATCTTAATGGAATCTTTTCCAATTCTAAACTGCTCTATTTTTTATTATGATTCAAAGGTATGTCTACTTCTTAAGTTTCATTCATCCAATCCCTTTCTTTCATGTGTGAACATATCTTATTCAAGTCTAATTGCCTCCTTTTATGAAGAAATCTCTTTCCTTTACACAAAAGAACATTTTCAAGCCTTCTTTACTCAATGTAATAATGATAATATCAACACTTGTTTTTGTAGTAGGCATCCCTTCCAATGAGCGCTCTTTCTCCATATCTAGTTACAATTTAAGTTGCTTTTTCTGATAGGATTCCTTCTGCATTCTACTTCAATAGCTAAGGCATTTTCTAAGCTTATGCTAATGTATGTCTATCCAATTTCTTAAGGTAAGGTTCTCCTAAGAGTGTTATTCTTTCTTCATATAAGTCAATTAGGTCTAGATCAACTAGGTCAGCTAATAAGAGAGCAAGACTGGACAATAGAGACTTTATATATCTATATTTACCAACTAAGAGTTTCTCCTATTTTATTGATTTCCTTGCCTTTCTACCAAGATTAAGTTGCATAATAGTCATAAAACTTTCTATCGGAGACATATTTCTATTGGGACGTGTAGGCATGCCAACTTGACTACAACACATGCATGGACAGAAAAAATCTCTCTGTGTCATGTACTCTTTTTTCTAAACCATCTTCCTCTTTTTGAGCATCTTTGTCAAGGTTAAGTTTATAGCCTTCGTCCTTGGATTGACCCTAAGGTTCTTTTACTGACACTTCGTGCCTTATTCTCTTAGAAAAAACATAAAAGTCAAATACAAGGGTATGTGGGCTTTGAGTGATCTTTCCAGGTTACCAGTCTTTTCTGTTTGCATAGAAGTTATTCCTCTTGCTCTTACTTTTCTCCATCGAATGCATTGAAACAAGTAGTTGTGAAAAATATATAGCTTTTTTTGAAAGAAATGTTCTAATAAAGAAGATGTTTTCTATATACCGAAGCTCTTAGACTAAGTTATAGCCAAGACGAGACACAAAGATCTCTTATAAGGTGAAAATATTCTTCATCTTCTATTGGAACTAGCTCCTTTTTTTTTATTGTGTTTCTCTTCTATGTTTTCTTTCTATGCCTATCTTGTGAATAGAGAACGGGCAACGGTAATTGCTTGAGAGTATTGGTTTGGTCAAAGTCTCTTTTTTAGTTCTCTAGTCATGAAAAAAAGAAAATGTAAAGTAATATTTGTGGACCCCACTATTTCAGCTTCGTATAAAGCTTATGCTTTTTGTTCACCCCTTTTGGCCTATGAAAGTAATAGACACGACTAGCTCTGAAGAATAAAATATTAGGTAAAAGGCAAATGGAATATTCATAACACTGACTTGAATAAAAAGATAGGTTTCCTACCTTTTAGGTGCCATTTCAAAGGTTTTACCTCTTTATTCATATATTTTTCAGCTGCACCATTTATCTTTATTATGTTAAGCACACTAACTTCAATCGTATAGAGATTTTCCATTGTATGTGTTGATACCTAAAATGAAACTAACATCGCTATTGAAGAAAAGGATGTAATTCCCTCGGACTTTCGATGTCAATAAAAAAACTAAACTGAAGGCATGACTAAAGCTTAAGTTATCTTAGCCAATCATATGAAAAAGTCACTAAGTCTAGATATAGAATATGATATCATTGACACTCTTTCCTTCTCTTGTACTAATATATCCCATTGTGGTTTTTTAGCATCCAAGCACATATAAATAGAAGTGTTGGAATTTTTAGATTATAATCCTATGGCTTTTTGACATACTTCTTCAGTCAAGAGGTGGACCCAAGAGCAACATGTTGGGGTTGTTGTTGGACCAACAAGTGGTATGCACATTTCCATCACATAATTAGAATGCAAATGAGCATTTGATTTTCTTTTTCTTTAGTAGAAAAATGTACATTTTTCTTTTGGCAAGGTGATCAGTTCATGATGATTGTTCTTCTTTAGAGCCTCCATTTTATCTATGATAGCTTTTTTACCAAAAAAAAAGCATAAATACGCATGTATCATACTAGCTGAGGATTGAATTTCATTCCAAGCCTACCATTCTGTAACCATAAGGTAGTTTTTTATATGAAACTAAAGGATTTGCTAACTTATTTTATACGTTTCCACTTTACTAATTTAGGCAGGTTGCATGGTTTCATACCACCAAAGGAGAGCAACGTGGGAAAAAGAAAAACTAGATAATCCTTCTCATCTCTCTTTTCCAGTCCAGCTATTGATTTGATGCTTGACTAAATACCCTTCCGTTATTGCCTCAGATGAGGATTAGATAGCTGAGAGCTAATACCAATGCAGTGTTTGAAATCTTTCTAGAGGCCTTGTAGCTCATTTGAAAGGAGGTTGTTGTCCCGGAAGAAAATAAATAATTTATAATTCTACTTTTCCATTGTATCTTTCTAAAAGTAGAAGAAGGTTGAAAAAATCAAGAATGATGGGTGGAAGAAAAAGTTACATGATCACCTTTTAGGTAGTCAAGGAGTCAAGGGAGACAAAATCCTAAGATGGCAAATTTTGCATTGGCTCCATAATCTAAGTGAAAGATAAGGTAAAGTGGGGAAGCTTATTCATTCATCCAACCAACGAGAATTTGATTTAAAGGCTTCATTCGAGATGAGATGCTAAATCCTTATTTCAAGGAAATCACAATAAATAAAAAAATAGGCCCACCACATATCCCTTTCCATGTGACTTAAGACCCTTGGGAAGTGCATGAAATGGTGGAGCTACCATTGGTCAACAAGTTGCATAGACTTAAGACCCACCTTACTTTAATAATTTGACCTTGTCATTCCATCAATGAATTCATCTTTTGCTTTGCACTCACTCCATTCCTAAAGTTTGTGGTCTTCGATTATCATAAACTCTCTCTCCCTCTCTTCCCATGTGACTAGGAATGCACAGTGTCAACCTCTCCATTATCATCACCTAGCCTCTCTTGCTACCATGGTAACACCTAGTGTGGTCAACACCAATCATATTTGGGCAATGAAGCTTACACTCATTCACATTGGTTCATCTTTCTATGTCCCAAGCCAGGTATTTTGGTCTTCGAACATAAAAAGTGACTAACCATTCGTCAAGGCCTAGAAATTTACTGGACATCTCAATGGCAAGATTGGATACCCACATCTGATCAAAGTTCCATTTGAGTGCCCCCCTTGGGTTGCTTTGCCCAAGGAATTAATTATGACCAACGGGTCACATGATAGGTGCTTAATTAACTTTGCATGCTCTATCCTTCAGCCTTTCACTTATTGGCTTGGAATAAAAACCTTGATTCATCTTTGGTTTCTATCCGTTATGCTTATGAGCTACACCAAGCCCTAAGGCATCTTGCCACCTGAAATTCAGCCAGTAAAGTGCTTCTTTACGTTGATACTATGTGCCTAAAGAATGATAAGTGTGCTCCACTTTTAGACCTTACAAAAAAATGTGTTTTTTTTAGTTTCTCTGTTATTAATGAAGAAAAGAAAGTGAGCTTTTCCCCAGCTACAACTATCCTTGAGAAACCAAAAGAGCTACTGAAGGAAAGAGATGAGGACTCTCCCTTATTAGTTAAGGGGCACTTCAATCAAGAAGACATTATGGTATGAAGGCTAATCTCTACGCCATCAGTCTAGGAGAAAAGCAAGCTACCTTTCTTTGATCCACTTTCTTAGGTAGGAATAAGAATTAAAATAGGCCATGGATGGTGGTTGTGTTAGGTTCGAGGATCTTACATGGTAGAAAAAACTTTTTTATCATGTTGCATTTCTTCTAGTGGTGACTCCCTTGATCCATCATACTAGAGTGATCCGAGACATTGTTGTCCGTGACAATGTATAGTTGATGCAACTACACCTCCAACAATGACAATTGATCAGATTGCTAATGAGAGTAGTCTCACCATTAGGGGCATGTGGGTGGAATTTCATGTTCCATAAATAGTATTATTAGTTATAGTGGATCCAAGCCTAAGGTTTTATGCCTTACAGTGACTTTGACTATTTAATTTATCATTGGTAAACATTGGATGATAAAAAATGTACACAATCTAATAAGTGGGAGAAATAATAAAAAAAGAAAACATCTTGGGCAGGCCCATCTCTAATGCTTGCGAATCAAAATCAAACTTTAATAAAGAGGTTGATGGGAGGGGTCCAGTGCTCGCTTAGTGGCAAAGAGGTTAACTCTGAAATATGGTTCATTTCTTTGTTTCCATTGATGCAGTAAGACCCATGCCTTGTAGTCTATCGGTGTGAGCACGTAGGAAGTGCACAATCACAAGCAAAAGCCTTTGTTCCTACCTACCATACAATCAATATCTCATCACTCCCATATATACTATGATTATCTTATTAAAGGAAGGAGAAGTAATGATAGTTTATGAGATTAATTAAAAGCTCTTTTTATTGAAGAGAAGTAAGAGATTCCTAGACAAAATGAAGAATTTTCAGTACCTCATTTGTACTTGAATCTGCATCTTCCACTTTAGCGGGCACTTAAGAAAAAGATGCTTTTGGTCAATGAGAAAAAAGAAAGATGCTACCAAAAAAAGGCTCCAAGGAGGTTTTTCTTTCAAATAGGTTTGCATCAAGGTATGTTTTTTCAAATAAATGTTAATGGACCCTCTTTCTTCATTTAGAGAGGGACAAAGGGTGTGGGAATTTAGAGTCAGCAATAAAGCTAGTGAAGAGCACAATAGGGCAAGGTCGAGCTTAGAATAGATTGTATTCCTTGTGGAATCAAAGTAGACCTCTAGAAAAGTGGTTGAGGCTTATATCGCCGAAGTCCAAAATGATAATAATAATAATAATAATAGCAATTAATCCTGGTTGATTTAATAACCCAAAGAGAGACAAGGATTGGAAGAATAGAAAAAATAAGTATTTTTTGTATCTTAGAGATACAAATAGATGGTTCGATATGATGCTGGCGAATAGGATAGTGACTACCTAAAAATCCTTCTTAGACTTAACATGATTGATGAAACCAAGTCTCCATTAGTTTAATGACTTATGGTGGTGAATTCAATTCACCATTTGGTCTAACTGGCATGC
Organism: Sapria himalayana; assembly: GCA_029783825.1. Lineage (NCBI taxonomy): Eukaryota > Viridiplantae > Streptophyta > Magnoliopsida > Malpighiales > Rafflesiaceae > Sapria > Sapria himalayana. The sequence goes on from JAREIK010000009.1 coordinate 177,568, forward strand.
CTTGAATCACTTACAATAGTTACTACTCTCACTCATCTTGTCAGCCCCTTCGCTACTCGTGGGATGACTAGAAATATCTTCATTTTAAAGATATCCTATTCGGACCAGTTATAGACTCGATCATTCTCCCTTCCTCAAATACCTTCAGTGACTCTATCCTTACTGGATAAGAAAGAAATGCCAAAGATCTATCTTCTATTTACATTTTTGACCCCCAATATTGGATTATTATTTTTTTTATATAGGAAAAAATCTCTGATGAAATAGAAGGTTGCTTCTAAGTTAGAGTATTGATGGTTATAGTGGAAAGTGAAGAAGAAAGAAATTTGCTTTTAGCAGTTAAGATTAATATATGTTTAGTGGCTAAGAGAAAGAAAGATCTTATTGCGCTAGCACCTTTGATGAAATCCTTGTTCTTTTCTTTGTTCCGCTTTCTTTGTGACTTAGCTTAGAGATTAGATAAAAGGTTACTTTTAGTTCCTTTCTGGTAGTGTGAGTGGAAAGCCATAAACCCCTTATCAATCAGAAGCTAAGTTGAATAGAAGATAAAGTTTAGTTCTAGTGAAAGCCCCAATTCCAAATAAGTGAGGTTCAAATGCTAAATTAAAAGAGAAGTGTCTTCTTTCTATGACCATAGTTAGTCAGTATGACAAGTAGAAAGGCAACACACATATTTCTTATGAAAGGAAAAGAAGTAACCTAATTTAGTGGTTGCCACATGAAAAAAAACTTTCTATGACTTTGTTATATTACCTATTTTGTTAGTTAGGTGATATCCCAAAAGCTAATAAATGAAAGTATCTTATCAATAGGCATCCACAAGTGCATGAGTCATACTAATAGTCAATAGGACTTTTATCTAAATATTGATCTCACATTGATTGTATTAGTAGTTTAGTTATTCAATAATGAGATAAATCTATTTTTATAAAATAGATATTCAGATTATCTAATCAATCTTAAATCTATGAGCTTACTCATTTAAATTAGGTAGTGATTATTTAAATTAGCTTGAAATATATTATGTTTGGACACAGAATAAAGGTTGCGATGTTGTACCATGACTCATTGACCTAATTACATATAAGATAGTTGTCACTAATGAGCCAATCTCACAAATGGTCCCTTCATAATTTTTCTCTCTTCATAAAAGGTCATGACACTATGAAAGGTAAAAGTATTATGAATGAACTCTCATATTATTATATGGTTGTAGCACTGTGAAATAGTCATAAAATTGACATTGGTATTTCTTGATCATTTAAAAGGATGTGACATTATGAAATAACTACAATATTAAGGTCTCTCATGTGTATCCAATGGTTTGGCATTAAGAAATGGTTGTGGCACCAAAATTACCCATTATATGTCTCAAGTGTCAATGATGTTGTGAATAGTCACAATACTAGTATTCACTTCTCTTATATATCTTGTTGTCATGGTGCTATAAAGATGTTGTGGCACTAATAATTTACTAAATTTTTATGCCAACACATCATCATAATTTATCGATATATAGAAGAATATTAAATAGTTTGAACACCAAACAAACTCTCATACTAAAATAATTGCTCATTTCCAAGCAATATATTTTCTCTCTATAACAAAAAAATCAACATCTTTAAAACACTCTATTACTAGGTTTGAGTGTCATAGGGTCTAAAAATAATGGAGAAACTCAAAGAAAACATGTTGATAATCATGGAAGAAGTTTGAGTTCCATGACTATACTCATGGATCAATCAAATGCATACATTCATTTATATGGTGGATATAGGTATCTATTATAACACATATGCAAAAAATAATTTTTAATTTTTCTTCCAAGTAGCACTATGTTTAACATTCATAAATAGACTATCAAAATCTTTCTTCCTCCATCAAAGATCTATGATGTCCATGCTAGCCTTTTAGAATACTGTTTTAACTCCTTTTTGTTTGATTCTTCCTTCGGTCTTGCTCTAGCTACCCTTGTTTCTTAGGCATTTTCTTCATTGGATATTGCAACTTTAGTAAAAATCATGACTTCTTATTTTATGCTAACTTGTCTCTTTTTTTTCTAGATCTCAAAATTCATGGCACTAAATATAGTTGTAGCTTTGCCATAAAGATTTTTTTTGCCCTTTTCTTCTTGATCCCCAAAGTTGTGAAATTGAGTAAAGTTGCATTTTTTACCTTGAAGTTTTTTCTTGCCCTTTCTATTTCGTAACTCAAAATTTACAATACTATGTATCACAATTACTTTGTTTTTGAACTTTTGATAGACAAATTCTTTCTTTATCACCAAAGTCATGGCACTATACACAAACATGTCTTTATCTTCAAATTTTGATTTGTCATTTTTATTCTATAACACTAAAGTCACAGTGATATGCATAGTCATTGCTTTTTCTTCATTTTTTTCTTTGACATTTTTATTTTATACCCCCAAAGTCACAGCACTATGCATAATAGTAGCTTTTTCTTCAATCTTTCCTTGGTCATTTTCATGTTGTAATACCAAAGTTGCAGAACAAGGTACATCCTCGTATTTGTCTTTGATTTATATTTTCCATGGTTTCTATCTCAGTCATGTAATGTTTTGTCCTTTGTCTATGTAATTAAAATTCTTTTCCATTTTTTGACTTCATCATGATTTCCCCATAAGATATCATATATATTATTTCAAATAGACTATTCCATCTAGATTTCAATTTTCTTAAGAATAACTTAAAGTGAATTGAAAACTAATATTTTTCTTCGACTTTGAACTCTCTCATCTACAAATTCTTATAATGCTATTATTTTTTTCTTGTCTTTATAAACGTATGAGTTATTATGTATTTCATTTCTCAACTCTTCTAATTCACTTATTTATAGAATATTTCTTTCCTTTGAATCCTTCAAATCATAATTCAACCTTGTGATATCCAAGTATTATGTTCAAGTTCAATAGTCAAAATGACAAACATTTCCAAAGATGAGGCAAAATGAAGACATTCCCAATGATGTCTTGAAAGTAATTATGTTGGCCAATAGTGCCTCCTCCAAGTATTGATACCAATCTGTCCTAGAAGTATTGATTATCTTTTCCAAAAAAAAATTATTTTTCTATTCAAGATTTTTGCTTGCTTATGTATTTGCAGATGATGTGCTAGTTTTTTTTATACTTAGTTTCATGTTTTCCCAAATATGCTTTAAAAATTCTATTGTAGAAATGACTTCCACCATCATATATGATACATCGTGATGCTCTGAACAGGGTGAAAATATTTTTGTATAATAACTCTATAACCATCTTCATGTCATTTTTTTGTGCAGTAATGCCACTTTCACTCATTTTGATAAATAATCAACTGCTAATATAATATAGTCTTTACCATAAGAAACTGAAAAAAGACTCATAAAGTATATTCCTCATATATCAAATATTTCCATTTCTAAAATACCATTCTATGATATTTCATATTGTCTAGATATATTTCCACATTGTTAATATATATCATATTGTTGTGCCATACTATGAAAATCTTGAAATAATATTATTTAATCGAAATTAGATTGTAATACTTTTTGAGCAATTTTATTTCTCTCAAAATACCCTCCATGTGGAGATGAATTGTATTTGAAGGTAATCACTTATTGCTCATTTTAGGGATGCATCTTCTTATATTCTAATCAGAACATTTTTTAAATAATAATGGATCATCTCAAAGCTAATGTTTCATATCATAAAATTTTTTTTATGTACGTAAAAAATGGGGCATGACAGAACATGCTAAATAGTTAACAAAATCAACATACCATGTAAGTTGAGTATCTACTGTCATAATTTGTTCTTCCAAGAAATTTTATAAAATTTTAGCTTTTTTTAATATTATTTTCTCTATGTTCCAATCGTGATAAATTTAAAGATGTCAAATGGGTCGGGAAGCCCAAGCATGGCTTGAGGCCCAACCCAGTTCAGCAATGCTTGGCCCAGCACGACCCTTAGCATGGTTCGTGCCAAGTTGGGTTGGCACAAACTATGCCTTGACCCTTGTGGAATGTCAAGCACGACCCTTGTGCCTACCCCGATGGCATGGTAAATCGTCTTGGGGGATCCAGTTAGATTTTTTTTAATCTAGCTAGAAAAATTGGGTATGAATCAGCCTAACCTGGCAAGTCCGAGTACAACCCGGCATGACCCGAGTATGTGTCGGGTCAGAACTTCTCGATTCGTGCCATGCCAGGCACGACATGGTTATAGTACCGACCATGTTGGGCATAGCATGGTGGCCTGACTGGGCCACCATAAAATGGATCAAGTCAGCCCAACCCAGCCCATTTGACACCTTTAGATAAATGATTGGCTATCACATTGTTACTTCCCTTCATATCTCTATATCCAAGATCAAACTTTTGAAGAAGTTGTATCCACCTTATCAATACATGTTTAGCCTCTCTCTTTTTATTAATTTTTGCACCACTATGTGATTCATAAAGAAAACCAACCTTTGCTCCCAAGATGAATGATCAGAATTTGTCACGAGAGAAGGCAATGACTAATATTTCTTTCTTCATCATTGTATAACTCATTTGGGCATAAGTGATAACTCTAAAAATTTTATCTTGCTTCTATATAAATACAGCTCCTAAAACATATGCTCTTGCATTACACATAATAATAATTAATTCTTTCAATTGTGGCATGATGAAGATTGAATGTTCAACCAATTTTGATTTCAACTCTTTCAAGATTTTTGATCAAAGTTAAACATTGTATATTTCTTCAATAATTTACACAATATTTTAGATATTTTAAAAAAATAATGATTGAAATACCTATAAACCCCCATGTATCCAAGAAAACCTCTCACATCTTTTATGGTAGTAGGGTGTGGTAAGTATTTGATAATGGACACTTTTCTATCATTAACTTCTAATCCTTTAGCTGACACTAAATGCCCCGAATACTATCTTTTTGTTAACCATGAAATGATATCTTTCCCAGCTTAAGATAAAATTCATCTCTTGAATATTTTTATAATTTCTTCTTTAATATCAGATAAATTACATTCATGCATCTTTGAAATGTAGCAGATACATTGCCAAGTCCAAACAATATTCTTTTAAAGGAAGATTATTTGTATGGGAAAGTGAATATTATATTTTTTTTATGCAGGATCAATCAGAATTTGATTATAACCTAGATACCAATCTAAAAAGTAATAATAAGAATTGGAGGAGATCCTATCCAATATTTGATCAATAAATAGGAGTGGAAACTGGAAAGTGATCTTTTCTTGTTCCTTTATTCAATTTTTGAAAATTAATGGATAGTCTCCATTTGGTTTTGCACGCAAGAAAATCTTTTAACCATTTACAATTTTTACTACCATCAACCCTTATTTCTTTGGCACAAGATGTATGGGGTTCACCCATGGGCTATCAGATATTATATAGATAATACATGCATCCAACTATTTTACAATCTTCTTTTTAATAATAACATTCATAATTGAATTTAACCATCATAGAAATTCAAATTTCATCTTCACATTTTCCTCCATAATGATCATATGAATGCATGTTGATGGGTTGATCCCTTTGATATCACCTAATAACCATTCAAAAATAGCTTCATAGTTTCTTATTAGATTGACTACTTGAGTCCCCATATCATCAATAACAAAGCTGAAATGATAATTGTCTTTGTTTTGTTCTCCACAAAAAAAGCATTACGAAGTAATTGCATAATATTTTCAAAATTAGCTCATCAAGATTTTTCCATTGTGTTAGTAGTTGTCCTCCCAAAGTTAAGACTTCATTGAAAGTTGCAACACTATCTTTTATTGGGTCTATATTGGTTGCCATGGCATTCAGGTTTGTTATGGCTTTCATTTCCTTAGCAATGACGTTATTCTAGAATTCATCAAAATCAAATTTTTTAGATCTCTTTGTCTCTACCTTCGCTACTATCAATATTTTTTTCTAGAGATTCCTCTTGATCCTTCTCACTCATTGTCCTTAGATGGTTATCATTCCCATCATTCTTTTGATTATTTTTTTTTCTAGCTCTTGAGTTATTTGCTTAGTCCTAGAATTTCGGCTCATAAAAGAGTGCTTAAAAGAAAAAAAAATATGAAAATGATATATATACCTATTTTGGGCGAATCTAGTGAAGTTTTAAACAAATTTTGCTCAATTAGATCATCAAAAATACATACTATTAACACTGATATTGGAGATGGAGGTCATAACATGCTTTCTCTTCTGAAATCCCAAAATGGTGAGTCTAATATGCACTCTAAAAATGATTTTTGTTAAAAAAAATATTAGTAAATAACAATGGGATGGATGGGGATGAATCTGCCTCCCAATCCTTGCTTAATTCTGACGAGGTTTTGGAAAACATATTGGCAAATAATGTTATTTTGGACTCGCTTGTAAATTCTAGTCTAGAAACTACTAATGTTAATAAGGAGGAAGGAATGGTCATTGCCTCTCCACTTGTTCGTCCAAAGACTTTCAGCAAGAAATAAAATGCCTTGGAGCAGTCTCTTTTTTGGAAATTGTACCTTGGCGAACATTACTAAACCATCTTATTTGCCCTCAAATCATTCTGGAAATACTTATTTTAAAAATGATGACATACAACATGAAATAGCACTTTGAAAAAATTATCTTGTAAAGTATTTTGTTACAAAAAACCCTAGACTAGGCCTACTCTAAAATTCATGGATGAACAATGGATTGGGCTTCACTACATGCTGAAAAAGATAGCCAAAATACTTATATGATTGAAATTTCCAAATTTACTCATTCATCTATGGAATTTTATCGGCATAAAAAAATGGCGAGTTGCATAGAGAAGCCACTGCACATGAACAAATTAACCTCGAATGCCTCAAGTATTGCATTTGCCTGGGCATTAGTGGAAATAGACCTCAACGAGGAACTTCCAAACAAAATTTTCTTAAACTTCTTGTATGGCTCAAAAATTTGTCAACCGGTGATACATGAGAATCTTCCGATTTATTGTATTTTTTGCTCTATGTTTGAATACTTGAGTGTTAGTTGCAAAAGGAAGCATAAAGAGGAGAAGGAGAAAGAAAGCCACTTCTCATCTAGCCCCTAGCACCTGCCAAAATCTCAGAGATGGCTAAGGAACAGACTCACCCTCTAAAGAAGGAAAGCTACAACACTCGCACAATGAGGAAGAAAAAGAAGAAGCGGACCCATTCCTGAAAGAAGGGAACATTCCTCCACCTCAAAGCACAGAATATTGCAGAGTGGAAAGCTCATCTATTCCTCGACAAGTACAAAAGGAAAATCGACTGTTAGAAGAGAAGAAAGACCCCTTCACCTTGGTTAAAGTAAAGAAGAAAAGGAAGGATTCGGTGGCCCCAAAGGAAGGGTCCTCTTTAAACATGAGAAACAAAGGTAAACACAAAAACCCTCCAAATAAGGATTCTATCCTAAATGGCCCTTCTTAGCAGAATTCAAGGAGCTCACTACTCTTTAATAACTATGACATGCATGATTAATTCTATGCTCTGGTGGTACATTAGATGGTGTTTTGGAGAATGGATGGGGGAAAAGCACTTATTACTCTTCCCTCTCTATAATATTTTAAAGATTTCATAGGGATGGGTTGGGGAACCGCTTGGTATGGGTGTGGTCTTACTATGGATGGATACGTTGTGGTTACTCATTTTGTGGATAAACATGGTGTTTAAGTTGAACATGTATATCATGTTTCAACCATATGAGATATTAATGGCAAGCACGCACCATTGAGCTTCCATTATATACCTCTAACTTGGCTTATCTTAATAAATCAGTTGCTTGTGTGGTTGAAGGATTCTTGGCTGGAGACTCAATGTCCTTTAACAGGCCCCGGGGGGAGTCCTTATCAAAGGGGTGCACTTAGATGTTCATTTGTACACACAGATATACATTTTTGCATGTTCTCCCTAAGGATGCATGTAGTATGCACTGTATCAGTTGCTAATAAATCTATTATGATAATTGTAAAGGAAGCATGCTTAAATATAAACAAAGCATACTTGAATGCAAAAAGGGATGAATGTATAGGGAAAGGACTCTCCTCACTCAATCTGTTAGGATTGATGTTAGGCTATATGATTCATGGTAATATGATTAAAAACATAAGCAAGGCTTGGTCTAAACAAAAACTTAAAAAGGAATTGGATGAAATTATATATGTGGGTTACTATTGGTTTGATAAGTATGAATGTGTGTGGGGCTTCATTCGAGTTATCATGATTGTAAGGGTGGTATATACACATGTAACACTTAGGTGGGGAATGTCACATAATTGTATCTTATATAACACATTGGCTAGGATACGAGGGGGGGGGGGGGGGGGGGGGGGGGCAAAGAACATGTAATGATAAATGTCACTCAGAAGATTTGCACAAATCAGGGCTCCTTGGAGGTTGGAGGTTGTATGCTATAATGTGCTGTAAAAAATCTTTTAGAAAAGAGTTAGATGAAAAGAAAAAGATTTTATAATGATATCTTTTATATGAAAATTGCTAGCTAGAATATTAGGAGATTCAATTGCCATATTAAGCATAAGAAGGTGGCCAGGCTACTCAATGCTCACCAAATTGATATCTCGGCCATTGTTGAAGCAAAACTAAATCGAGAAAAGATTGAGTATTAAATGAAATCTAAATTAAAAAGATTTGATTATATAGATAACTTTTCTTGCCATCAAAATGGTAGAATAATGGTGATGTGGGATAAACTTACTATAAAAATAGAAAAAAATATTCTCCTCCCCTCAACACACATATTTGAAGATTTTAGATAGAGTGACAAAGATTAATTTCAGCTGACAATTATTTATGATCTTCACCCGATTTTCAATAGGAGAACTCTATGGGAAAGCTCAATCCTACAAGGTTTCTCTAGTTCCTCTCTCTATGCTGTAATGAGGGATTCCAATTCTCTCTTTTCTACACTAGATAAGAATGGAGGTAGAGCAGTTTCAACATATGAATGGTCAAGACTTCATTAATTGTTGCTCTAGTCTAAGATCTCTTCTTCAGGCTCTTTCTTTACCTGAACTAATGGGAGAATATCAAACAAGCTTGATAGAGCTATGATGAATCAAGGATGGGGTAATCTTTCCTTTGATACTCATGCAAAATTCCTTCCCCCGGAATATTTTCAAATCATTTCATGATCCTCTTATCTACTGAAAGAGGATCTCGTGAGAGAAGAATTCCATTTAAATTCTATGAAATGTAGCTAAGGCACAAGGAGTTCACTCTGAAATTGTTCAACATATGAAAGTAAAAAATTCATGGATCTATAATGTTCTAGCTGGTCAAAAAGCTGAAAATGCTTAAGGACCTATTTAAAAAATTAAATGAGAAGCACTTTAGTCACATAAGTACAAGAGTGTGTCTAGCTAGGTAGGCCCTTCAAACCATTCAGGTAAAGATACTAGATTTCCCTAATAATACTCTGAAAGAAGAAGCTAAACTAAGAGTGGAACTAAGGAAGATGGAAGAGGCTGAACTATCTTTCCTTAGATAAAAAGTGATGTTTTAATATTTAAGGAAAAGTGATAGATGCACAAAGTTCTTCCATGCGTTGGCTAGTGCTAGATTGCAAATAAATAAAATGAAAGAGAATGATGATTATACTACCTCACATTAAAAAATATCTGATGCTTTCCTAGAATATTACAAAAATTTGTTGGGGTCTCCAAAAAGTAGAGCAACGATATGTGAAGAAGTTATCTATAGTGGGAGAATTCTACATGATTCTAAGCGTGATCTCCTATCTTTAAAATTCTCATCTAAAGATATGAAGGAAGCTTTATTCTTTATGGGGGGTGCTAAATCTCCTTGTCCAGATAGCTATACGATCAAATTTTTCAATGAGGCTTGGGGATATATCGGAAAAGATGTTATCTTTTCTATACAAAGCTTCTTCCATTCTAGAAGAATGTTAAAACAACTTAACCATGCATATATAACATTAATACCCAAAACTTCTCATGCCTCCTTGATGAAAAACTACATACCCATCTCTTGCCGTAATGTCCTATATAAGTTTATAACTAAGCTAATTGCATCGAGACTCAAGGGTATTCTAATAGATATAATCAACCCATCTCAAGCAACATATATAAATTGGTAATTAATTTTAGATAACTTTCTACTCACCTAAAATATAATTAGAAGATATGCAAGGAGAATATCTTTAAGGTGCTTTCTCTTGATATATTTTCAAAAAGCATTTGATATGGTGGATTGGAACTTTCTGAAAGAAGTACTTGTTGCTTTCAATTTTCCAACAAAATTCATAGATGTTATCTATGAATATATATCCACCACCTCTTTCTCAATTGCTATCAATGGAGAACTTCATGGGTTCTTTAAAGGAAAAAGGGGGCTAAGGCAAGGGGACCCTCTATCCCCATATTTATTCTCTATTTGCATGGAATATCTTTTTAGATTAATTATCTTAACTACTATGTTAGATGCCTTTTCCTTTCATCATGGATGTTCTCCCTTGAAAATCTCTCACCTCATGTATGCAGACAATTTGATAATCTTTTCTAGAGGAAATGCTCCATTAATCAAAATCATTCTCACTACAATATGTAAATTTTCTACCACTTCCGGGTTACATGTTAATCCCTCCAAATTAAATATCTTTTTTGGAGGAGTAAAAGTGAAGAAGAAGGAGGAATTTCTTAATAATTCTAGATTTATAAAAGTTTATTTATCTTTCATCTTTCTTGGAGTCCCTCTTTCTTCAAGTAGATTGATCACGTCTCAATTTTCTCTACTACTGGCCAAGATTACTACTACTATACATCATTGGGCTAGCAAAATCCTCTCCTTGGTTGGATGGTTGGAATTATTGTGCACCATCATACAAGGTATAGAGGGATATTGGTTTTCTGTATTTCTCAAGCCTTTATCTATAATTAATGTCATTGAAAGTACGTGTAGAAGATTTCTATGGGGTGCATGCTAAATGAGCAGATTAAACCCAAAGCTTCATGAGAAAAAGTCTAAATGACCACATCTAATGGAAGGTTTGGTATCCTTGTTTTATCAATTGAAACAGATCCTTTTTCATTAAAAATATATGGAAAATTAATAAAAAGAGTATTCTCTTTGGATAGAGTGGATCCATCAATTTTACCTAAAATCACTTAGCATTTGGGATTCCTGATTATCCAAAAAGGATCCTCCATTCTTAAAATACCTAATTTCAGTAGGAACATATTAATTGATAAAAATTGTTGCATCAAGCAGACTAGAGTTCGCCTCAAAATATGGGGTGATAATGGACTAATTATATCCTATGCATATAGACTCTTATCTAGAAACAAATTGGGAAAAACAAAAGATTGGACCAAAGTAATACGGTTTCCTAACCATATCTCAAAGCATGCAGCTTTCTTATGGATCACAAGATGTGGCAAAGCCAGTACCAAAGATTACTTATTCTTAACTCCTAACGATATGAAGTGCAAATTCTATACTCAATAAGAATCAATGAAGCATATCTTTTTTGAATTTAACTTAACCAAAAGTATATGGGAGTAGCTAAAAAGCTGGACAGTAATGATAGATCCAATGGACTCCATCCCATCAAGTTTCAGAAGCTTAAAGCAAAATTATTCAGCAAACACAGCCATGAATCACATAAGGAAAGTTGCATTTGCTGCTGTCATTTATTACATAAAGAGAGAAAGAAATCATAAATGGTACGAAGGAAAGTCTCAAGATGTAAATTCAGTTCTTAGGAAGACTAAAATAGAAATTTTTATTGTATTTCATAATGATTGTATTAGTTTGGAACTTACTTAAGATGTATAGATTTTGATATTATATTTTATTACTTATCAAAAAAAATTAGTATCCACTTTGCCCATCATAGAATATGGTTTTACACATGCCTGACATGTTGCATCCCATAAAATTTGAATTCTATATCTCCAATCTATATATTTCCAAATCTTAGGAGATGAAACATGTGGAGCATGTATAAAATCATGCACCTGAGGAGAAAATAGATAATATTGATATGCTCAACGTAGATTATTTGATATTCTAGTACTAGGTTTTGGAACTATATATACAAACTATAGGATCTCATGTTCAAATCCTAGAGAATGCAATATGTTGAGACGTGTAAAATCTTATGCCTTAACTCTTAAGGAACAAAGAAGATAATATTGATATGCCTAGTGATGACCAAGCAACTGGTTAAAAATTAGGGCTATTCTAGGATGGAGGTTAGCAGTGCCCACTATTTGTTATTTGACTTAACATGGTTAATTTATTTTTGAATATAAATTTAACATATTTTTTTGGTTGGTATTGTAATATTTTGAATTAGCCACCAATGATAAAATTATGCAAACTAAAGAGACATGTGCAAGATAAGTACTATATCAAGTAATATAACACTCTTTTTATTTTGATGTTACTTAAATATTTAGGACAATTATACACTTATTTATGTGGTAGTGTTTTGATTTTTAGAAAATCCGTGTTGAGCTTTTAAAATATTAATTTAAAAAAACTTCAGTTTTTTTTAATTTGTGGGTGGAGAGAATTTATATGGCTGATTAGTTGATCATTTTTTTTTTTGTCTTATTTTTTTGATACCAAACAAAATGCTAACTTATATTGAACTTGAATTGTAGAAACATTTCAATGATTTTAATTAGCAAGTATGAGTGCATCATTTTTCTACTTGTACTGTTTTTTGAAAAAAGAGTTTTGAAAAGAGGAATAATTATATGTGTAAGTTAGCATAATTATATTTATATGAAATTTTCTATTATAATACTCATACATTATTTGCCCATATCATGATAAAATCATATTTATATGACCTTAATTCAATTTGTTCTACCATGTTGAAAATACTATTTAAAAGTAACATTTACCATTTCATGGACATAGCATGAAAAAAAATGTATATGTCATTTATGTTTTTTGCTTAAATTTGAAGGGCGCTGCATTGAATCCTTAGAAGTACGGAAATGGAAAATGAGTGGAATTGAATCTCCTTGCATTAAGCTTGTGTTTATAATCCTTAGAATTAGTACCATGTATGTATGGGTGAACATCATATATAATATATATTTCCATCATATAAATAGGAATACAAAATTGTGGTGAAATAGAAAAAATGTGTATATCAATATGTATGGATGAATAATAAGAACATGCTATATGTTCAACTGAATATTATCCCTTGATATAGAATCTGAATATTGGGTACTAAGCAATTGTTTTTATAACAAGTTACCACCAGTTGCTTTTTCATTCGTTCATTTCTTTTTTTTTTGTCCAATTTTTATTGATCACAAAGATCCTCGAATTTACTATCCATACATTAATAGAGTGTGGTATGAAAGTTTGCTTATGTGGTTCTTGGTGGGTATAACGTGGTTTCCAATTGCTTAACTTAAATCACCCCATGTGCTGAACATATATAATTACTTGCACACATATAATTGAGAGAAATATTTGTGAAATGAAGCAAGTAAAAATAATACATTTATATTATCTTCATGCCTTCAAGTTTCATATTTTATTTTGCTTGAGGACAACCAAAATTTAAAGTGTGTGAGTTGATAGACTTGATAATTCTCAAATTTGGATTACAATTTCGAGCATCAATAATATGTGCTTGTGTGTTATTTGCTAAATATATATTGAAGTTCATAATAATTGTTTTCTTGTTTCACGTTGAAGAAGATCTAAAAGATTCAAGAATAAAGCATGTCTAATTAGATCATTTCTGACCAAAAAAAGGTTTAAGGAAAACATTAGGCAAACATCATCAATGGTGCATGCATGTTGTGTAGAATTAAAAAAAATGATAATCACACAAAATTAAGTATTGTAACTAATAATTATGTGCTATCTGAAACCATGAAAGGAAGTACTATAGAAAATAGGTATCATTCTTGGTGCTTAAGTGTTGGCTAGATGATGGGATGTTCAAAAACTTCAAGAATGACATGCTTTACAAAGTAAGTTGTTCTTTCTTTAAAGTAAAAGAAGATGGACACAACCTTCAACATCACACCCCGCACTTAAATACTCCATAGTTTGTAGAAAAGTTGATATGATATTGTGATTAATAGGTTAGGATTATGAATATGAAAAATAAGTGTTATGAAATGCAATAGCAAAACCCTGAGTGATTGACTTATTGGATGAATGCTTTTGGAAGAGAAAAAGAAAAAAAAATGCAAGGGGCATCGAGGAGTCAGACAAAGAGTCTATCTTAATTGTGTGAATCAAGTGAGAGGCATTTAAATTAACCTCGTGATTCTCATTCTTAGAGGCAAAATGCATTCTTGGTAGAGAGTTTTAGTGGCCTAAAAATATATCAATATTCATATAAAAATGCTTCATCATTAGAACATTTTAAAATTTATTTGTCTTTGAAGTAAAATGTCATGAGATAACTATTTGGTGTTATTGAACTAGCCTTTTAATTTTTTTTTAATTATAAAGACTAATCAATCCCAATCATCATGACCATCAACATGTGATTAACACCAAGGAATATATTGTGGTTTTTACTTGTATTGATACTATGCACCTGCATCAAAAATGAAATTCAGTCATACACCTTTCAATGAATATTTGAATGGTAATAATATGTTTTAGAACTTGTGTTTTTAATTCATGTAATAATGATTATGGTTATGATATGCATATGATTTTACAAGTTTTATAAAATAAAGTTGTAAAGCTAATGCAAACACTTGTGCTTATTAAAAATCAAAAATGTTGAGATTTAAGAGCTAAATAACTTGGAAGAAAAAGTTCAACATGAGAGGACCAATGAATATGAAATATTAAGGATTCTGATAACATGGAAATAATATTGCACAATAAGGTCCTATTTATATAGTAATTCAAAGTGAACATTTTTATTGTTTATTTATTTTTTGGTATGCCTGCTATAATTATTCTAATATAGGTCAACATGCACATTGAGATTCCTTGTTAACTAGGCAAGAGTTTCTAATCACATGATAAGTCTAGATATTGAAATATTGAATATATAATTATGAGTGTTTTGAACATGAATAATATTTTTTATATCAATATAAATTATTTATTTGGTATGTTGAATGTTGTATATTTTTATTTAAATTAAGATTTTCCTCAAGTTACCTTATTAGATCAGAAGGGGCATTATACTTTTTGTGATGTAAGAGTGTTAAATAACATTCTTCAAATACTATATTAATCAAAAAAATTCTATATTTATAATTTTAACATCTACAACATGTTACTCAATGCTATTATTTAAAAAAAAAACTTATGTCAAAAATTTTAATTTGTTTTTGTTGTTTTGGAAATCTAAGTGCGTTAGTTTATGCTTAATTTTATTTTGAGATTTTAAGAATTTGAATGGTTTTATTGAATTAAATGAGCTATAAATATGGATGAGACTGGACCCTTATACATAGGATTATAATATTTTATTTATAACCAAAGTTATTTGTGAGTCATGTTATATAACTAGAGTGTTTTTTTATTCTTGATCTTCCTTAAAAAATCAACTAAATTCTAACCCATATATTCTCGAATAGTCCATGATAATCAACATGGTTATCATATAATCACATACCTAGAACATTAGTTGTATTGACGATTGACTATGTTGCAAAAAGATTTATACATAGAGTGCAACCTTCGAGAAAATTTATGAACAAGAACATATAGCACCTTTGGGACAACAATAAGAAATGTTTCTGCATTTAATAACATTTATGATAGAATTGGATTCAATATGATATTTGACAATCTAACTAGATTCAAGGAGATGAATTTATGTTAAAGAAATTAGTTGATGAAAAGCGTAAGCAACCCTAATAGAGATGAGCAATAATAATAGAGTTTTCCGAAGAGTAGTGGCACCAAACCTTTTAGTAACTTGCAACATCACTTGTACTTATTAATCCATGCTGATGAGTGTCAAGAATTCTAGTTGAAGTCATATAATTTCATGGAAACTTGTAGATTGATGAATTCCAATGTTGCCTTCGAGTATTTTTATTAACAATATCATATAGCAATTTTGGGTCAACATGAAAAAATGTTTGTGCAATTCATAACATTTATGGTAGAATTAGATTTAGAATGATATTTAACAACCTAACTAGATTCAAAAAGATGAATTGAAATTTAAATAAATTAGTTGATGAATAGTGTAGCAACCCTGATGGAGATGAGCAATGAAAGTATAGTTTCTAAAATAGTAGTGGCAACAAACCAATAGCAATTTGAAGTAATAGAATGGCAACAAACAGTAATGGCAACATCACTTGTATTTTTTAATCCAAGGTGAGAATGTCAAGAATTTTAGTTGAAGTAATAGAATTTCATTGAAATTGCAGGTTGGTAATTTCCTTTATTTCCTTGTAGACATTGAAGATGTTCAATAAATTAAAGAAGCATTAGAAAATCAAATGGCATGTGTATATAGTTTCTTTTACATAATTACATATGAATCCTTGGAGATCTACATCAAGGTTTTCTTAATTTACTTAATTTATTTGATATGATTTTTATTTTTGAATGCTTGAATGCATTGCACATTAAGTAATAGTAAACTCGATGATCCATATTTTAGATTTTAATTATTATTAACAACTTGAATAGTATTCTTTACACAAAAAATGGTGCTAATATTGTTGCTCAAAATGAAGTTGTCTAAATTAGCATGCCCTCAACACTTCCTCTAGTTAATATAGGCCATTAGGTTTATGAAGCATTTAAACTATGGTGAAATAAATCAATTTTAACAAAATTCCAAACAACATAGCTTAAAATTCACATTTATCATTTTGGAAATAGAAGACGTTGAAGTAGTGGAAGACATGAATCTTGGCATATTATATGTTGGTATAGAGACATGCATCAAAGTAGTCCACATTGAAAAAGGGTTTGATCTCTCTTTATCATGCAATGTTCTTTCTTTGCTCCAAAGTGTGTGACATGATAGGTTATGAAATCATATTTTTTAGTCATGCTATAACATTGATGGCAAATTATATCGATTTATGATCTATAGTAATAGTCATGAAAATATGTTGCTAGAGAAGATCATATTAAAAACTAGAACTCATTGTTGAAAAACATTTCAAACTATACAAGCCCTGGCCAACTTAAAAAGGATAGGAAGGTAACTTTTTCAAATGGTTTTTCATCTCATTAGAAAAATCACATATGTTTTGACATTGTACAAATTCTTGTCATTTATTTGTGGGAAATCAATAGCATTATTGTCAATGAATATACCATGATGTGCATATTAATAGATTTAAGATTATGTATAATTCCAAGTGAATCATGTTGAGGCATAAAGGATCATTATTATGGTAAAACCAATAATAAGAACAAATTTATAATCGTTAACACATGTCAGAAAATATATGAATTTCAAATTGGAGGATTATGTCTATATAATGTTTTGATGAATGATCATTTTTCATTGACAAAAATTATAATATTCTTTTCCATCAAAAATTGATGTAGTTGAGATGATTAAAAAGATAAACCCTTTAAGCCTTTCATTTAAAACTACCAAGTCACATCCATAATGTTGACATTGCAAATAATAATCACTTATTTTCTTGTGTGGATTCTCTCTAAGAAAACATTTGAAATTATGAAGACATTTTTTCCCATCTAGAAAATGATGATACAATCAATAATGGTGTATTCAATAAGACTAAGATTAATGGCTAAGTTGGAAAATCTAGAATCTTGAGTTTATTTAAAAGAATTTATATTGTTAGTTTCATGTTCTAGTGATATTGGAATTCTAAAATTGTTGCTTTTTAAAAAAATTTATTTTGCATTTTTTGAATATGAATGCTTTCAATGAAATGTGTGCGAGTGTGGGAATATAAACTTATACATAATTACTCTCAAATCCAATATTCCTTGATATTTCAAGAGAATTAATAAGTTGATAATTTTACCAAGTTACCACTATGTATTTCTATTTTATTATTGGTAGGCATATTGTGGCAATCTTTTTTTTCTTTTTTTTTTTGTAACTCATGATATCTACTTTGTTGTACTTTTTCATATCATCAATCTAATATGTTTAACTTTCAATGTGAATCATAAAAGATAGATTAGTCTTTGTTCTTTTGTTAATACTTATTCATGAAGATATGAGAATGCATGTGTACTATGTGTCAAACTTGAGGGCTGGCCTATTGAATTAGCCCTAAAATGCCCATACTTTGCTATTTTTTCATCACACTCATTCTCTAATGGAGCACATTTACATTAAGGGGGACCCAAGTCCTTCATAAAAATCATTAGTCTTTAGTTGTTAACTAAAGTATTTTATTAGTTGTCATCAGATCATTACACTTATCTTTTATATATACTCCAATAATGCATATATAAATAAGTATTTAAATAAACATTCATATTTAAATTACTATAAATAAGTACCTAAAGCTTGATATAGTTATATTTCAATTAATACATACTCAAACACACATACACACATGTTTAGATTAATATTGATTTTTTTTACTCATGTCTTTTTTAGAATTTTTTTTTCCTTTTTTTCAAAATTTGCAAAATTATTATTATTATCAATAATTAATTTTAAAAAGTGTTGTACTTCATTTTTATATTTTCATTTAAAAATTTTGATTTTGTTATATGAGATTTTAAATGATTAAACAATAAAAAATTTGTTTTGATATTATTTTTTAATATTATTTTTTAAAAATTATTTTTTTAATATTGTTTATAACCATAAATATTTCAATGATTAAAGCAACCACAAATTAATAATCGAAAATTTGTTTTGATTGAAGTGATAATATAAATAAAATAATTATTATATTATTTCTTACAAAATGAAATAATAATTATGATAACAAATTGTTATTATGAGTAAACACTAATTAATTTTATCATCTAAAAAAAGTTATGGTATTTAGAATAAATTAATTTAGAAAACTAATTTCAATAAGTTTTCTAATTGGATTTAATATGATGAATTTAGTTTTCAAAAATAAATTACACTTAGAAATTGTTATGACTTTTATCCACATAAATATAATTATTTTGAGAAGCTCAATGTAATATCAAGAAAAAATTGGATATGTTGATTCTTGATTTGACATGTAAGGAATGATTTTCTACAAAATATTAAATTTTAAAAAATGGAAATTATCATATTTGAAATGTTGTATTTAATTTTGAAAATATCATACTTTGATTAGGTAAAAATATTAGGATAAGTTATGATTAAATTGTACAAATATATTAGATTTTAAATGTCAAAAAAAGGTATGAATATATTGAAATATCATATAAAAATAATTTTAAAGAATTTAATTTCAATTTTATAATTCAATTTCATCAATGAAAAACAATAAAATGAAATAAAATTAGCAAATTCTCTCAAGATATAAGATACATTAATATTATTATTATTTTATTTATGTGATTTTTTTATTTGTCATGTGTTGGAGCTAGAGGTGTCAAACGGGCCGGCCCAGCACGGCACGGCCCGTTTTTCACGTGCCCCTCCGTGCTACCGTGCCGGGCACGGCACGGCACGGTTTTTTAAAGTCGGGCACGGCACGGCTCGTGGGCACGGCGAGGCCATGCCGTGCCGTGCCCGGCCCGCTCGGGCACGGTTGGCTTGGACCTGGTCTCCTGGACCGGCTCAACCGGGGTCCGGGTCCCGGGAGCCAACAGCCAAGCACGGGCACGGGCGCACGGCCCGTGCTTGGCACTTGGCACTTGGCACTTGGCAGATTATAAAAAATTTTTTTTTTTTTTTAATTTTTTTATTAAGTTTCTGTTTATCTATTTTTAAGTTTATGTAATAAATAAAAAATAAAATTTTTTGTAAAAAATATTACATTTAAAATTAAATGTAAGTATGAAAAAAAAAATTAGAAAATTTATTTTTTTTTTCAATTAAGTTTAGCATATTTTAATATTATAATGTATTAATTAAATATTAAGATTTAAAGTTAATAAATTTTAAAATAAAATTTAAATCTTAAAATAATAAATAAATACATTAAGTTAGTAAAAATTTTAATTAAAAAAAATTTAAACTACGCAAATAAAAATTACCATTCATGCTTTTGAAACCAATACTCTGAAAAAAAAAATATAAGTTTCAACTTCAACACAACGTATAATACAAAGTACAAACAAAGCGTATAAATAAAAAAAATAAAAAAATATCGAAAAAAAAGAGCAGATGAGCATCAATCGTCAAGCGGCATATAATGAGAATCATCAGCCGCAACATCAAGATCAGTATCATATGGGTCATCATCATCGGCAATCAGCTCCTCCGCCATCGTAGTAGATGTGGATGCGACTGCAGTGTCTGTCACAGTCTCAGCTTCAGCACGATCACTGATGCTAAATCTCGATTCCTCCCAATCCTTCAAACATGTCAAGGCCTCAACCATATCTGGACGTAATCTCGATCTCCTATCCGAAATCACGTTCACTGCAACAGAAAAAGCAGACTCCGATGCTACGCTCGACACCAGAGGAGTCAGTAGATCCCGTGCCATCCTAGATAGCACGGGATAGGCGGACTCATATGATTTCCACCAATGTAATAAATCAAGATTCTTATTGTCAGAAGGTGATAGGATTGAGCAGTAATCGGTATCTAAGTACCGAGACAGCTCGCTCCTATGTGAAGGTCCACCCCTACGTTTCCCCCTCGCTAGGTTAATAGAATAATCGTCATCTCCGAACAAGGTATCAATGTCCATAATCACAGTCTCACCACCACCATACCTAGTATCGTAGTATGTGAACAGGTCTGTCAACTTCTCGTAAATGAACCCTTGAGGTGGCTCTTCCAAGTTCATGCACGAGGAAATGAAAGTCAGGGTGTTTTCAACCCCTTCCACCTTAGCCCTAGGGTCCATGCATGCTGCGAGGCAATAAAGAGATGGAATGGTGGACCAGTACTTCAGGTACTTGGTCTCCATCTCTGCAACCATATGGCTGAGCGTCGGGTCCGCTCGATACATCCTAAACATGCTACTAATGTTGCATATGCAACGGAGTGCAATGCAAGTGGTGGGCGTATAAACCGACGAACACATGTTCGTCGTGTCATAAAATATCTTCAGGAATTTCATAAATGAAATTCCTGAATCCCAGTCAGTGTCGTCAACAATAAGTTTGCCACTCTTACTATTGACGTAGTCGGATATCACGTGTTCGTATCCAACACATGATTCCAACATCAGGTACGTGTAATTTCAAAGATGTCTCACATCTGATTGGAATTTCTTCTTCTTAAGATTCGCAGACAAACAGAGATTACCAAACTCTTGTAGTCTGCGAGGAGTGCGAATATACTTGAGTGCATTGCGTATATTTTCCAACGCGGGGGAACACACCTTCATACCCGCTTGAACTATCAGGTTAATAACATGACACATGCATCTGACATTAAATATCTCTCCTAAAGGTGCGTCTCTAATATTCCTAACAAACATATTGATCGCTACTCCATTATTCGCAGCATTATCGAAAGTGACACTAAAAATTTTATTTTGAATTTTATATTCCCTAAATATTTTCATCATACACTCAAAAATGGCCGGGCCATCATGAGGATGAAGAATCTCAGTGAATCCTAATATTTTTTTATTTATTGTCCAGTTTGAATCGACATAATGACTCGTGATACATGCATAAGAAGAATCATCGTGACATGTCCATATATCGGATGTCACGGACACCACTCCACTAAATGCCAAAAATTCCTTAATTATTTTTTGTTTTTCTAACTTATATATCTTTAGTATGTCACTCCTAGATGTGGACCTAGGAATCCTACGATAGGATGGCTGAAAATAAGTCTGCATGATGCGGACTACCCTCGAATCTTCCGAAAATCTGATCGGAAGACCCATCAATGTGATGAGCCTGGCCATGCCGTCCCTACCCAACTCGCTGGAGTATACGAAGGGAGTAAACTTTGAGACTGAACTCGATCCAGTCTCAAAAAATGTAGTGCCAAGTTGGGTTTGCCTAGGATCTAACGGTCCATGTTTTTTGGAGCATATTTCAGCATGCCTCTTTAGGTGCCCAGTCCCACATGTACTCTTGCATGTTAAAAGTCGCATACAATATTTGCAGTGTGCCATTTCATGTTCCTCACCCCTAACATCTAATTGTGTTATGATTTTAAAATGTGTCCAAACTACAGAAGTCCTCCTAGTTTTTTGTTTTTTAGAACTTTGGGCTGAGATGACAGGAGAAACCAAAGTTTCAGGAGCCACAGACGTTTGTGTAACACTAACATTTTCATTTTCCAAATTTAAATATGTGTTAGGTGAATTTGTCATTTTTTATTTTTCGTACGTTTTTCTAGAGAGAGAAGCTTTAGAGAGAGAAAATAAAAAAAAAAGTAAATTATATTACCCGGTAAAAGCAATGAGGTCACTCACGTGCAAGATGCACTGCAGGAAGCTTTGATGTTCAAAACTCAAGTTGAGTTTCACGAAAATCCAAGCCGAAATCAAAATCACAAGGGCCGAGAGAGAGAAGCACGGTTTATGTGAGAGAGATAAAATATTGAGAGGATTTATGTTTTTGAAAAACATAAATTGTATAGGGAGGGGGGTAGATTTTATAGGCTAAATAAAGTTTTTTTTTTAAAAAAAAATTATTTTTTTATTATTTTTTTGAATTTTTTTATTATATTTATGGGGCAGAATCACGAGGACCGTCGGATTCTGCCCCCTAGCCGTTGGAGTCGAATCCAAGAGCTGTAAATCGCTCAAAGTTTGAAAAAATTTTTTTTTCCATTAGAAATTTCGAATTTCTCGGTTTTCGGCAGAAAAGACCGCGGGTCGGGTCGGTTTGGACCCGACCCGCGGTCTTTTTACCGGGGGGGCCCGGGGCCCGGATGGGTCGAGTGACCGAGTCATGACTCACGACTCAGTGAGTCGTGACTCGTGACCGTGAGTCGCGACTCACGCCACGGCACGCGTGGCACGCCGCCAGTGCCACGCGTGCCTGCGGGACCGGCATGGGATGGACCCGTGCCGGCGTGCCGTGCCGGGCCAGGCACGGCACGGCTCGTGCCATGCACGGCACGACACGTGACTTGCTTCGCCCGAGCACGGCATGGGCCCGGGCACGGTTTTTGAACGTGCCTGGGCGGCCCAGGCACAGCCGAACCGTGCCGTGCCTCGTGCTGGGCCGGGCCGGCCCGGCCCGTTTGACACCTCTAGTTGGAGCTTTGCTCATTTAATTCTGGTGGATGTGATATTTGTGTTTCACTTCGAGGTAAATTTAAAATAAGATATAATGGTAATTCATGATCATGCTAGAACTCAAGACTTGAAGGAGGGCACTCTTCCCAGAATTTGCTCATGGATCGCCATATGAGGTACAAAGACTTATTCTTTATTCATGTGTTTTTTATCTTTGCAATGATTCTTCTAGATGGTTTTCTATGGATGATATGGGTGTTGTTGGCCCTCATGTTTTTCCTATTAAAAAAACTCTTGAAATTTCTACCATAACTTTCATAAAGATAAGAAACAAATGATGAAATTAATAAAATATTGACACAAATCATAAAAAGTAAAACAAGGTCTGAATGCATTTCTCATTTCATAACTCTCACACTCATGACTTGCCTTCAAATACTCATCACACATTGTATGAATTTAATTTTAGGAATGAACTTAGTCTTAGTATCAATTATATGATATGAGATTGTCCATTAAATATATTTTTTTTCATTACAGAAACACCCTATGTAATCAAATCCCTGATTAAATACATTATGAAATTAATATCATTGGCATGTATTACCCTAACATGTGAGATGACATTTTCTTTCTTTAACTATTTAATTTCTCACATAGTATATATATATATATATATATATTATGGATTCTGATATCTGAAAAATGTTAAACACATGGGATAATTTCTATATGTGCACATAGTTTTGCTTTAAAAAGGAGAAATATTAAAGTAGGTTTTGGAAAAGTGAGGTGAGTAGGGTTGTTGGACAAATTGTTAGATTACATATGTTCACTTTCTAACTATTTAATTTGTCACATAAAACTATTTAATTTGAAAAATGTTAAACACATGGGATAATTTCTATAATTGCACATAGTTTTGCTTAAAAAAGGAGAAATATTGAAGTAGGTTTTGGAAAAGGGAGGTAATTAGGGTTGTTGGACAAAATGTGGACTGATAGGTTTTTCATGATTCACTCCATGTTATCAAAATACTTTCCTCTCACTACATGATACCAAAATATTGATAGTGAAGATGTCATACAATATAAGAATGACAAATAAAAAAGGCCAGATGATATTGTTGGATATCAAAACTATGCTTTCATTATTTGAAAAAAAATGAACTTTGAAAAAATATCAACTTGTATATTTGAATTTCATCGGTTGATGTTAAAACTTTCTTATTATTATTTTGGATCTATCATGTAACTATGTGTTTATAAAAAAACTATGATGTTGAGTGATCTTGGTATCAAAATAGTTTCAAGATCTAGCATCCTTATATGGTCTTTATGGAAACATTAACTACATTGTTCATGTTGACATGTTTAGATTTGAGATATTGAATGATCATTATAATTGAATTCATAATTTTCATATTTTTCGTATGGTATGGTCTTGACTAAACCTTCCATAGAGATTTTATTATTTGTTCAATGGTGTGTATAAACATTGACATACTTGGATTTGTGGTGCATTGTAATTTTGACAGGAAACATGCAACTGCTCATATAGACATACTTTGTGTTATTTGTAGTTGTTATGATTGACCTAATTATTAGATTTGTGCAAGTCTTTGCATGTATTATGTGAATTAATATGGATCATGTTAAAATATATTATGAGACAATAATAATAATTGCTTGGAACTATTTGGTTGGTTGCTCTATATTTAGAATATTACTTTGAATGACACAAATGAAGTAGAATAATTCAAATTATTTTTAGTTTCTCTATATATCTCTTTATTTTACTCTGATTCCTAATGTTAGATACCTTGGTTGATATTTTATTTATTAATACTAGGAAGAACCAGACATACATACATGTATCACTTTAAACATTATCACTGCAAATCATTATGATTGAGAACTTTTTGATTTACACTCACTATTTTATTTAATTGATATCTTATAATTTTACTATAGTATCCATTGAAGTCAAAGTAACTATGTCATCCTTTTAACTTTTTTTGATCACTATCCTCAATTTATATCATATTGACATATCTTAACCTATCCTTCATCAAGCATTTGTCAATCTTTTATAGTTTCAGATTCTATTTCCTTCTTTTCAAATATGTTTGATTCACTCATAAAATATTTGATTTTTTGATTAGATGTATGTTTGACTTCTTCCATATAGACTAAATCACTCTCATTTGATATTGTCTAATAGAGATTATAAATGTATTTAGTGTATGACACTATAAGTGTACAAGTCATACAAGTAGTAAAAATAGATATAAGTCTATTTATCATTCTCATAGAGATTAACAAGAATTGATTTGTCAACTACTCAAACTACTAAAGATTTCATACTATTTGAATCACTAAAAAATGTTTTTAACTATTATTTAAAAGATAATAAAAATAAAAGAACTAAAACTCAAAGCAAAAAATTTAAAATAAATCTATAAAGATAAATTGCACTAGATCAGTTTTCTTATAGAAACTAATAATGGCATAAAATACTATGAAATAGCCAATTCCTATATACTTCTCTATTATGACTTATTTCTAGAGAAAGCTTAAAAACTATCAAATGTAATTTATCATGTAGCCTTGGATCTCTTCCTATGACTACATATTTCACTACTTAGATCACCTTACTTCCCTAGAAGTCAAAGATCTAAATGGTTACTAGTGGTTTAGGACTTCTTATGAGAATTGAGTATTTTTCTTTCTCAATACTTCATACCCATTTCTAAAGACTACAAGTATCTTGCTTCTCAAGATGTGAGTGTTGTAAGTCTCTGCAAATTGTTGGTGTCCTTCCTTAAAATCTTTGAGAGCTTTCGCTTTCCTTGATTGGATCTAAGCTAACATGGAGACATCAATCACTCGAGAGAATAAGATGATATCTCTGATTATTTATCTAAATATTTGCTTCATTTTCTCATCTCAGAGTAAAATTAAGACTTATCTATATAAACTAGTAGAGCTCATTTGTTCATCATAAATAGCCTAACATACCCTACTTAATTGATTGTTCATTAACCCTCATGAATCGCCTTCTTTATGTAACTTAAAGGGACTCCAAGAAATAAGGGTCGGATATAATAAATTAATGAATATTCGGTACTAACATTGGGAACAAGTTAATTGATGTTCAATACTAGCTCATTAGATTTCATCTATGCTTCATAGAAACTTTCAATTATTTCTATAGAAGATACCATGCTTAATAGATATTTCAATCCAAAAAAAATTATATTTCTAAATTATTGGATCACAATCACCAATGGACTACAGATCAGGGAAGAATATGTTGATTGTGATTATCTGGATCATATGATTTCCAAAAAATATAGCCAGAGATTCATAAGAAATGAGTAAAATTGTTTATATTAATGTTTATGATAAGGTATGTTTCAGATCCAGAAAAATAACAAAAAAACAAAGAAAATATCTACTAATCTGATCTAGATCTACTATAAAAGAAGAAAAGAAAAAAATTATGGAGAGCCATCATCTACAAGTCTCTTGGTTTTGAACCAAACTCCTATTTCTGAAAAAGATAAACTTGATGTATTTTTGTGAAATCCAAAAATATTAGCCCAAGAAAATTCCTTGTCGCAACCTCCACTTCTCTAATTATTCTTGTTTTTATATGACGACCTATTTCTGGTATCATGACTGAGTATTTTATTATTGCTTGAAGTTGTTGTTTTTACCATAAGTTTCTGTCTTAGGATTTTCAGCTAAAAGAATTCATTGTCGCAATATTATTTTGCTTGTTGTAATATCACACAATTCATTCTCTTTTGGTGCCTAAAAAATTTGTCATGTGTACCTTTGTTTTTATTTCCTTGTACTCTATCTTTGTCATGACAAATAATAATATTTTCATCTTCGTCTAGTGTTGTGACTACCATCCTTTTTTTGGAGACTTAATGAGTAGCAAGAAATTTATCTTCCTCTATTTCTGTTGTTGGTTGCAACAAAATTCACTTTTTGTGACTTAGATTTTTCAGTTCTGCTTTAGATTTTTTGTTGTGATAATGTTGTTTTTGTCATGGAAAATTTGACTTAACTAATTTCCTAGATTTCTGCTACATATTCGCTTCTTTTAATTGAAACATGCAAACTATGAGAAGGCTACATTTTTATATTTTAGCAATGTAACAACTCTTTTGGATGTAAAAACATGATATAAAAATGGACTAAAAATAGATGACTTTCAAGCTCATCAAACTCCTCAAACTTAAAGTTTTGCTTGTCATCAAGCAAAAACAAAAAATGCAATATTTGTCCTCAAACAAGTTAGATTTATTTTTAAGGTTATTTTTCTATTCTAACCTATAATCTTTTCTTGTTCTATCCATTATTTTGAAGTGATTCAGTTGCAATTTTTCATAGGACTTAAGTATCCAATCCAATTTTCCTAATTTTAAACAAACTCCATGATAGAAAATAAAACACAAACAACAAAATTTTTGAACAAGTCATTACATAATTTAAGTCTTTGAACTTGTTAACTTTTATTAGGAATTTATGTTTCAAAGAGAGAAAATTTTTTTGGGAAGGTCTAGAAGCTCATTTGCTTCTTTTGGGAGGAAGTTTTGACATGATGTCATGAGATTCATAGTCCATGGTGGAAAGGCTGTGAATGAATTTAGGGAAGGTTGTATCAGGTCTCTTCTTCATCACTAGCTCCTTCTTTGTCATCTAGATAAATTCATGAATCATGTCTACCATGGCATATGGAGTATCTTGTCAGCTTTTCAAAGAGTTGATAGCACATTATATATATGTTAAACCTTCAAAAAATATTGTTAGGGTTTTGTTGATTAGATCCAAGTTATCATGCCATACTTTTTTTTTCTATACACATCATTGATTTCTGACTCCACATCTCTTGCTCTAATTTTTTTCTTAAACTCTTTAAATTTTTCATGGTAGAAGTATTTGAATCCTTTGACTTGTTCTATCATTTTAGCATCTTATTCAAACTCTCTTCTCATCACGAAAGTCAGATATTCAAAGTCTCTGTTGCTCTATGGCTTCATGAATGCTTCGAAACCCAACTTTATTTGTTGTAATAGACCCATCTCACACTCCTTCATTTCTTTCTTCCAGGGTTTCTCCCTTTTATCCTAGACTTTTTTCCACTTCTGATCTTTTTGACTTAATACTTCCTCCCATTGTTGATCTCTTCTTTTGAGCTATACTTCCCAAGTATCTTCCCTGAGTTTCTAGTTGATTTTCCATTTCTTTTCTCTTTCTTCCATATCTTTTTTCATTGAGATTTGCATCTCTATTATTTCTGGTCTTCTTTCCTCCCTTCTTAGGCTTTCACCCTTTTCCATGTACTCTGGGTGGTGAGTACACAAAAGGACTTCACTCTCTTAGTTGTGTTAAGCTATATTCTAATGGGAGTAAAGGTGTCAAATGGGTTGTGTCGGTTTTTAGTGAGCATGACCGTGCTTTCGTGCCAGGCCAGGCACGGCACGGTTACAGTTACGTGTCATGCTTGGCCCAGCATAGTTTCAACAAGCTAGGCCCGGCACGGCCCACCAGCACGGCAGTAATTTTACCATGCCGGGTCAAGCCCGTATGGGCCAAATCAAGCCCACGGGCCTATTTAAAAAAATTAATTTTTTTTTTGTTTTTGCAATTTATGTATTAATAAAATATATATTATATTAGATAATGTTTAAAAATTTTAAAATTACAACTTTAAAATTTTTGAATAGTTATAATGTATAATTTTTTTTTATTATGTTTTATTAAATTTAGATTATAATTTATTAGAATTAAATTATAGAATTTTTAATGAAATTTTTAAACACAAAAATAAATTAAACACAAAATTTCTTTAATAAAAATTACAAAGTCACAAAACCAAATGCAAATAAAATATCCAATTGGTCAATCCCAAACCAAAGCAAATACAAAGTAACATAAATAAAAAAGTGTACAATACAAAACAAAACATCAAAATCAAAAATCAGAATCAAGAATAACACAAATTGTCGACTGTGTCCGTGAGGCATGATCCTAGATGCTAAACCTCGAATCCTCTCAGTACTTCATGCATGCTAAGGCCTCAACAATATTTGGACGTAATCTTAATCTCCTATCCAAAATCTCATTAACTGCAACAGAAAAAGTAGACTCTGATGCTATGCTCGACAGCGGAGGAGTCAGTAGATCCCGTGTCATCCTAAATAGCACGGGAATGGTATACTCATATGATTTCTACCACTGTAATATATCAAGATTCTTAGTATCAGAATATGATAGGATAGAGCAGTAATCGGTATCTAAGTACCGATAAAGCTCGCTCCTATGTGATGGTCCACCCCATCGTTTCTCCCTCACTAACTAAATGGAAAATTCATCATTTATGAAGATGGTATCTATGTCCGTACTCACAGTCTCACTACTACTACCACCATACCTAGTATCATAGTATGTGAATAGGTCAGTCGACTTCCCAAGAATGAACCATTCAGGTGGGCCTTCCAGGTTCATGCACGAGGAAATATAAGTCAAAATGTTATCTACCCCTTCCACCTTAACCCTAGGGTCCATGCATACAGTGTGACAATAAAGAGATAAAATGACAGACCAATACTTTAAATACTTAGTTTCTATCTCTGCAATTATATGGCTAAGTGTCGGGTCAGCATGATACTTCCTAAAAATATTACTAATGTTGCATATGCACCTGAGTGTAATGTAAGTCGTGGGAGTATAAACCAAAGAACATATGTTCGGCATATCATAAAAAATCTTCAGGAATTTCATAAATAAAATTTTTGTAGCTTAGACAGTGTCATCGATAATAAGTTCATCACTCTTACTATTAACGTAGTCGGTTATCACGTGTCTGTATCCAGCACATGACTCCAACATCAGGTACGTGTAATTCCAATGGTGTCTCACATTTGATTAAAATTTCTTATTCTTAAGATTCACAGACAAACAGAGATCACCAAACTTCTATTGTCTACGAGGTGTGCGAATGTATTTAGTGCATTGCATATATTATCCAATACATGGGAACACACCTTCATACCTACTTGCACAATCAGGTTAATCACGTGGCACATGCATCTGACATTAAAAATCTCTCTTAATGGTGCATCTCTAATATTCATAACACACATGTTAATCGCTACTCCATTATTAGATGTGTTATCGAATGTGATACTAAAAATTTTATTTTGAATTGTATATTCTCTAAAGATTTTCATCATATACTCAAAAATAGTCGTGCCATCATGAGGATGGAGAATCTCAGAGAATTCTAAAATTTATTTAATTCATTGTCCATTTAGAATCTACATAGTGGGCGGTGAGACATGCATAAGATGTATCATCATGACTTGTCCAGATATCGGACGTCATGAAAACCACACCATTATATGTCATAAATTCATTAATTATTATTTGTTTTTCTAACTTATAAAATTTTAGAATGACGTTCCTAGATGTGGACCTAGAAATCCTACGATAAGCAGGCTAAAAATATGTCTGCATGATGCTCACTACTCTTGGATCTTCCAAAAATCTGATCGGAAGACCCATCAATATGATAAGTTTGACCATGTCTTCCCTACCCAACTCATTGTGGTATATGAAGGGAGTAAACTTTGAGACTAAACTCGATCTAGTCTCAAAAAATATACTACTAAGTTGGGTTTGCCTAGGATCTAATGCACTATGTTTTTTGGTGCATATTTCGGCATGCCTCTTAAAGTGCCCAGTCCCAAATGAACTCTTATAAGTTAAATTTTTCATACAATATTTGCACTGTGTCATTTCTTCTTCCTCACCCCTAACATTTTTTTGTTTTATTATATTAAAATGAGTCCAAACTACAAAATTCCTTATCGTTTTTTTATTTTTTAGATGTTTGGATTAAGTCGATTGGAGAACCCAAAGTTTCAGCAACCTCAGACCTTTGTGTATGATTTTTCTATTCTAAATTTAAATATGTTTCATTAGTATTAGTCTTTTTTTTTTGGTTTTTGTTAGACAAGAGGACAAGCCTAGATGATAGAATTAGATTAAAGATTAGAGACTAGAGAGTAGAGACTGGAGAGAGAGAGAGAGAAAGAAAGTAAACAAAATTACTAATTATGTTTAAATATTAATTATTAAGTTAACAATTTTAATTAAATAATAAACAAAAATTAAAAATACCCGTAAAGTGGTGAGGTAGATGACGTGCACCACAGTCCACACTAAGATTCAAACTTTCAAAGCCGAGCCCGAGTTGTGAGTCTTGAAAAGCCGAGCCGAATGACGAAATCCTGAGAGAGATAATAGATTTGAGAAAATTTTGAGAGAGTAAGAATAAATATTTTTGAAAAACATAAAATTTATAGAGGGATGGGGGGTTTTATAGATTAAAGGAATGAACTTTTTTAAAAAAAAGTAATTTTTATGTTTATTTTTTATTTTTTATTGATAATTAGGAGGCAGAATCATGAGGGCCATCAGATTCTGCCCCCTAGTCATTGGAAGTGAAATTCAAAGGCTAACATTCAAATTATTTTATTTTTTTTTTGAACCATTGAAAGGGGGGGAGAGGATTCAGTCGATCCCACGGGTTGGGTCGGGAGGGGTTGAGTGGATTTGAAGTTCGAACTCATGCTCACGTAGTTTCTGGATGGAAGTGTTGCCGTGCCACTGGTGCAATGTGGGACCATGGGTGGGTCGATGTCTCGGGTCATGCCGAGTTACCATACCAATAGGCCACGTAATCATGCCGGTCCAAGCATGGCACAAGGCCCGGTTGGCCTCGACATGGCACGGCACGATTGGTGCCATTGTCATGCACGACACTGGCCCAGGCACGAAAAATTCCCATGTCGGGCTAGCCCAGGCACGGCCGAATCATGTCGTGCCTCGTGCCTGACCAGGCTGGCCCGGCTCGGTTGACACCTCTAAATGGGAGTGGAGGCTTCTTCCTCTACTTGTTGTCTAGTCTCTATCATCATAGGATTATGGGTCTTTTTTTGGGAATTGTTGAAAGCCTCTCAATATCTCCTTCCTCTTTAGATTCTTCCTCAGCCACAACTATTTTTTTTTTGCTTTATATTCCTTGGCCCCTTGACTACCTCTAACAAAGTTAGAGGAGAAATTCTTGGATAGATTTATTTTTTCTGCTTCTCTTTCACCCCAGCTACAAGGCACAACTTAATAGTCTATGATGGATGGGGGATCAACCATCTTCTGTTACCCCTATGGTACCCCAATAATGAGGTCTCTAGGATCACCCCAATATTTATCTTGTATCCCTTCAAGATTGCATACAATAGCAATGCTTCTGGTTCTTTGATTAAGCACATATGTTTGGTTTGGGCTATGACAAATAAAATGAAATGGAGGCAAACTTTATCCTTTTCTATAAGATCTCTTCGATTTATGGACTCATTTACTTTTTGCTAGCTACTCTCCCATTCCCTTTTCCATCTATCAATCTTTTAATAATTTGTTTATGGTATGGGTTGTCCTTCATCTTCTTGAGTTTGGACTCATGCTTATGATGCTCCAGTTGCTACAATACATTTATGATTTTCTCCCCAAACAGAACCCATACTCCTTGAACATAAATAGTTTTATTCTTCCTCACCACAAAATTTGAGTAGAACTCCTTACCATAGTAGCGTATTTCGGCCTTTGATGCTCAAAAAAGAATCTTCAACCTAGTTGCTCAATTTTTTCTTCAAAGAATGGGATAAACTTCCCAAATCCTCTCTCTAATAAAACCTTTCTGAGAGTAGTTTTTTTGTCCGGTTGAGTATGCTTCATCAAAAATGAATGCTTCACCTTCCAATTTGGACTCATCATTTGTCTCTACACTCTTCCTCTTTCTTATTCCTTCTATCAGCAAATCTAATTTAGCTAGAGCTTCTAGTTTAGCCAACGAATTTGTCTTGGAAGTTCCAGTTGAACTTCTTCCTTTTGTTGCTCGTGCTCTTCTATGATCTCCGTTAGGTTGGGGATGAAGCTTTGGTTTTTAGCCATTTGGATTTGGAAATAGGTTGATCATTAAATGTCATGATAAAAATAGGAATGCTAGGGTTTTAGGTTCGAATGGCATGCAATGAGTGATGCATTTGTTGGGTTGGAAAGAGAAGAAATAGAAGTAGAATTGTTTAGGGTTTTCAAATTGAAGTTCACATGTTGGGCTTGAAATTGAAGTTCACATGTCGTGACATAATTCCAGCCCACAAAATTTATTTATAATCATAAGCCTTATATTTAAAATTACATCATTCATTAAACTAAGAAAAGTTCATTTAATTTTCTGCTATAAGATCATTTTTTATTTTATGTCATGACATACCTAATTTGGTTGTTAAAGTAACCCTTGAGACATAATTTTTGTTTGTTGAGACTTGCTTAATTTTTGTTTGTTTGTTGTTGGGACATAATGGCTAGGTTCTGACATTCATTCTTTTGATTACTACATAGTTTTCTATCATTTTGTATTTAAAATAAGTGATCTAACTCTATCATGAGAACATGAATTTTGGCACAACATAAAACTATTTTGAGACCTAGAAAATAGTGTCACATCATAATTTGTATTGTGACATGAGTTTACCTTGTTTAAAATTTTTCAAGTGTCTCTTTTCTTAGTAGCATTTCCAATCATGACCTATGCCAATCGTTGCAACAAAAAATTGTCTCTCCTTTTGATTGATTAAATAAACAACACAATTTCATTCCTTTAAGGATCTGCATGATCCATTTATATTTTCCCAAACTTCAAATTATGCATTTATTTAAAATTTAATTCTAAGGGAAAGAGAATACTCTCCCTTTTAGTCTGATCTTCCCTTGGTTATTTTTCAGTCAACTTTTTATTTTTTCTGATTTGTCCTCAGTTCTTTAAAACTCTACAAAGAACTCAGTAAGAAGAAATATTAACTATAAATTCTAAATTACTGAAAAGAAATAAGAATAAAAAATGAATTAAAACTTTTAAAATAAGCTCTTCTATGAGTTGCCTCCAATAAGCTGCCCGGTTTTTAGTCCCTAGCTATACTTTGCTGCTAAATGCTCCTTTCTTCAACAATATTTCTCTCTATAGAAATTCCATCTATTCTAAACTCATTTACTACTAAAGTAGTACTTTATCTTTGACCATTCACTTTAAACTCTTCTCTAGCACTAGTTATTACCATTAATAATCCTAAAGGTTATACTTGTTTCTACTATATATAGACCGCTTCATTTTGACTTCAGTTTTTCTGGAAATAGTTTTAGTTTATAGTTAAAAAGTGAAACTTAATTTCCTACCTTGAATTCTCTCCTCAAAATCTTTTGATCATATCTTTTATTTGTTTTATCCTTGTAAATTCTAGCACTTTTATAGGCTTCATTTCTCAACTCTTCTAGCTCATTAATTTGGAGTAATCTTTCTTCTTTAGCAGCTTTGAAGTCAACATTCAATTATTTGATGACCCACATTACTTTGTATTCCAATTCTAAAGGTAGTTGACAAGATTTCCCAAAGACAATTCAGTATGGGGACATTCCAATGGGAGTTTTAAACGTAGTTCTATAAGCCCATAGTACATTATCCAGCCTTAAGGACTAATTTTTTCTACTTGAGCTAATACATTTTTCTGGAATCCTTTTAATCTCCTTATTAGAAATTTTAGCTTGATCATTATTAGAGGATGATAGGCCAAACTTAATGTGTGTTTAATCTCATATATGCTTATAGGTTTTTCAAAAATCTTATTGGTAAAATAGCTTCCTTCATCACTTATCACAGTCCTAAGTGTTCTAAATGTGCTCAAAATATTACTTTGAGCATCATTCATTGCTCAAAATCTACAACTAAAAGTAGATATACATTTCCATAAGAAGGTGGAAAAGGTCAAAAAATCTATCTCCTATACAACAAAAATTTGCACCACAATATACCTTGTAGGGGCATTTCTTTCCTTTTGCTGACATTCCCAATTCTTTTGTATTGATCATATAACTTGATCCATCTAACAAAATATTTAAAGATAGTGGGCAAGTAGAAACCTGATTGAAAAATTTAGTGAACTATTTTGTCCCCTGAAAAATGCCCCCATATGGTGATGTATGACATTCCTCCAATATTTTTTTTTATTTTTTTTTAGCACACACCTTCTAATAATTATATCAGCTTATATTTTGAATAATAATGGCTCATCCCAAATGTAGTATTTAGTGTTAGTTTTTAGCTATATCCACTACTAGTAATTAAATTATGGTAGCATAACTCCACAAGCTATATAATTCACTATATCAATATACCAAGATATCTATAATGACAGCTGAAATAGTTGTTCATCTACAAAATTTTCAATGACTTCAGATTCTTCTTCATTTATAGCAATTGTTTCCATTCTTGATAAGTGATAAACTATCACTTTGTCGTAATCTTTTTTATCATTGAATTCAAGATAATTCTTATAGTAACAATATTCATTTGATTAATCTTGGCTTACCTTTTTTCTCTGTCATTATATATTTAATTGCCACATGATCAGTATGGATGATAACATGGGAACCCAAAATATATGGCCTAAATTTTTCACATGCAAATACCATGGCTAGCATCTATTTTTCAGTAGTAAAATAATTTTCTTAAGCTTTATTAAATGTTTTACTAGAATAATAGATGGTCCTAAATATCTGGTCTATTTTTTTGTTCTAGTACAACCTCAATTGCAAGATCACTAACATCACACATGATTTCAAATGCACTATTCCAGTCTGGTGTGGAAATGATTAGAGCTTCAACTAGTCTAATTCTAATCTTTTCAAATGTAGTTTGGTAGGACTCATCAAAATTAAACTTGGTATCCTTTTCCAATAATTTGCATAAAGATCTTGATATTTTTGAGAAGTCTCTAATAAATCTATTTTAAAATCCAGCATGTCTTAGGAAACTCCTAATTCCCTTGATTGTTGTGAGAGCTAAAAGTGTCTTTATTATGAAAACTTTTTCTTTGTCAACTTCTAAATCAACTGTAGAAATTTTGTGCCCAAGGATAATGCCTTATATTGCCATAAAATGAAATTTTTTTCTAATCCAAGGCTAAATTTTTGAAGAATT
Organism: Sapria himalayana; assembly: GCA_029783825.1. Taxonomy (NCBI): domain Eukaryota; kingdom Viridiplantae; phylum Streptophyta; class Magnoliopsida; order Malpighiales; family Rafflesiaceae; genus Sapria; species Sapria himalayana. The sequence goes on from JAREIK010000009.1 coordinate 213,941, forward strand.
GTTTCTAAATATCACAGGCAATGTTCAAAACTAGATTCAAACACTAGGAAGTCTTCCATGAATATTTTCAGAATCTCCTCCATCAAATTTGAGAACAATTGACATCATGCATCTTTAAAATGGAGATGGAGTATGATATTACCCAAATGGTATCCTTCTAAAAGATAAAGGTGCCATAAGGGCATATAAATGAGGGTTCAGTCAATTTGGTTATATCTTAAATATCCATCAATAAATATAAGTGAGGATTTCCTACAAACCTATCCAACATCTGATCAATAAAGGGAAATAAAAAATGATTTTTCCTAGTTACATTATTTAATTTTCTATAATCTAGGCACACTCTCCATCATGTCACAGTTCTTGTAGGAATTCACTCAATTTTTTTTTATTTCTAATCATACTCAATCCACCTTTCTTAGGAACCAAATAAATTGGGCTAACCCAAGGGCTATCTGATATTGAATATATAAATCCAACATTCAACCATTTTAAAACTTCCTTTCTAATAATATCCTTCATTATAGAGTTCAGTCTTCTTTGATGCTCAATTAAAGCCTTTGCATTATCTTTTAGTATGATTTTATGCATACAGATTGATGAACTGATATTCTTCAAATCTTCTATAGGCAAAGAAATTCTTTCCTTATATTCCCTTAAGACCTTCAAAAGATTTTGTTCTTCAAATTCAGTCAATGTAGTAGCTATAATCACAGGATTAGCCTTTTCGGATTCTAGGAAAGCATATTTCAAATGACTGAGTAATTCTTTTAAATTCAACCCTTTTATACTTATCTTTTATTGAGTTGCTTTCTCTTTACTACTATAGAAATTTTCACTACTATTTTTTATTTAGATTCAAAATAGTTTCTATAGACTTAGAATTGAAAGTTAGAAAACCAGAATTAACTAGCTTAGGGTACTAGAGATTCATCTCATTTTTATTGAATAAAAGTGGAACATTATGATTATTTTTCAATTCATAATGGCTGGGGCTAATATTTTTTACTTACATGTCATCATGAACATCAATATCTAGTTGGTCAAGGATCTTGTTAAGTTTGAAATGAACTACTTCATTTCCAACCCTAAGAGTAAGTACTCCCTTTTGCACATCTATCAAGGTAGCTCCATTTTAAGGAATGATCTTCCTTGCAACATTGGAACTTGTGAATCCTTTTCCATGTTCAGTATAATAAAGTCTACAAGAAAAATAAACTTTTCCACCTTGACAACCTCATCTTCCAAGACTCCTTTAAATTTAGCCATGATCCTGTTTGCCATTTGTAGAGTGACTAAATTGGGAGTAAGCTCCCCCAAAGTTAGCTTTTTAACCACAGAAAAGTGAGTCAAATTAATGCTGGCACCTAAGTCACAAAGATTTTTCTTGAATTAAACTTTTTCTATGGTACATGGAATGGTGAAACTTCATAGATTTTTTATTTATTATAGTAGACTTCTTTGAATGATTGCACTACAAGTGGTAGTCATGTTCACCACTTATTCTTCAGTATATTTTCTTTTTTTACTTAGGATGTTCTTTAGAAACTTGGCATAGAGTGATATCTAAGCTACTATCTCTAGAAAAGGTAGGCTAAATTTTAATTTCTTGATGATCTCCAAAAACTTAGAGAACTACACCTTTACTCTAGACTTTTGTAGTCTTTGAGGGAAGGGAACTTTAGTATTGGAAAGTTGAGCTTTTTCTTTCAGCTTCTTGGTCACTTTCTCATCCTACTACTAGTGTTGCACTAAAATTGTATCTTCTTTTGTAGTATTCTATGAACTATACTTTTTATTTCCAATTTCTTCTAACTTCCTAATCTTCAATTTTTTCCCATTTATTAGATGCATAGCCATGTATTCTTTCTGATTCTTCTTGGTGTCACTACCAAAAGCATCTTTATTCTGACATTATAAATTTAGGGCTAGCTACCCTACTTGTTTTGCTTGAAACATTTGTGTGTTGGACTTGAAAGCTTCCAACTCACAAATTTTTGTTCATGGTGGTTAAGCATCCTCTTGTTGTCTCCCATGAACTATAACAATTTCTCCTCAAAGGATCGGGTCCTTTTTTGACCTTGATGCCCAACCCTGTTCTCTAATCCTTGTTGTTGCTATTGCTACTGGAGCCTTGGTGGAGCATACCCTTAATGATTGTGTAGCCCATGCCTTGGGCCTTGTGGTCCTCCACTAAAAGAAAAGTTATTATTGTTCCTCAGTGATGCTATGTAACGTGTTGGCAGATTGGGGTTAGGCATGAATTAGCAATTTCTTTATTCATTCAGATAGTTTTCCTCCTCAACTACATAGGTACCTTCTTCCAATTGTCACTCAGAACTACTTTTCATTTCCATCTCTTTCCATGGCTCTAATCCCATGAGTAGAGTATATTCTTCTCTCTTATTTATTTAGCCTATTCATTAGTGCATCAAGCTTAGCTTCAATAGCAATGATTCGATTCATCTCTATCACTCAACTACCTCTCGCTCTATTACTGCTCCATAATGATTTAGATGGAGCTCTCATGTTACATCTAGCAAGGTCTTTGATTAGCTTCTTTGCTTCTTCTACACTTCTTCTTTTAAAAGCTCCACACCAAGCTACATCTATTATACCCTTAAAAGTATAATTCATCGAGTGGTAAAAGATGTCCATCTAAGTCTGAGTCTTCAGATCTATTTCATACAATAGACACCACTTCAACAGCCTCTTATATCTTTTCCAATGAGTGTATAAGCTCTATTCATCCAAATTCTGAATGTTGTGATCTCTTCTCTTAATTCAGATGTGAGGGATGAGGGAAAGAACCTATACAAATATGCTTCCATCAACTACTCACAAGTGTTCACTGAGGCATATGGTTGAGATTCAAACCATGTGGCTTTTATATCTCTTAGGAAAAATGAAAAAATCTGCAGCTTGATTACTTCTAGCCTAATACCATTTAACTTTATAGTATGGGTCATTCTCAGGAATCTACCTAGATGTTCATTAGGATACTCTGATGGATAGCCTATAAATTGATTCTACTGGAGCATTAATATTATAGATGGTTTAAGCTAAAAATTATTTTCCTCAATAATTGGCTATCTTACTACTGAATATTCTTCCTGGATGACTAATCTCCAGAAATCTTCCATGGCATCTTGTCTTAGAGGTCTTTTTTGTTATTTTTTTTGTTTACCATTGAAGTGATTCTTTCATCTGCTATTTCTATTATTTCTATACTTCTAAATTTTTTTTGGCTTCTTAGTGTTCGTTCAATCTTAATATTCAATGGAAATAGACATACTTCTTACTTCCTGTACATAAATTACTTCTTAAAATTGAAACACACTAAGATTAAATGGGATTAGTAGCACCAAATAAAATTATATATATATATATATATATATTAAGATTAAAAGGTTCAGTATCTTCATAAGACACTACTGTTAAATCATATTTTTGTGATTTTTTTAAATATATTCAAACTAGTGTTTCTCTCTTTTTTCTGAATATTAGTTTGACCATTTTATTTAATCCACGGCAATGATACGATAAAACTTATTTTTCTTCTTCCATTTAGATTAAATCACTCTCATTTGACATTGTTTAATAGAGATTATAAATATATTATGACACAACAAGTGCATAAGTCATACAAGTAGTAAAAATAAATGTAAATCCAAAACCATATATCATTCCCATGGAGATTGATAAGAATTGATTTTTCAACTACACAAACTACTAAAGATTCACACTATTTGAACCTTTAAAAATATGTTTTCAGCTACTATTAAAAAATAATGAAAATAAAAGAACTAAAACCCAAAGCAAAAATTTTAAAAAAATCTATAAAGATAAATTGCACTAGATTAGATCTTTTGCAGAAACTAACAATGGCACAAAATACTATGAAATATCCAATTCCTATATGCTTCTCTATCATGACTTATTTCTAAAGAAAAATTGAAAACTATCAAGAACATGTATCATTTAGCCTTGGATGTCTTCTTGTAGCTACATATTTCACTACTTAGATCACCTTGCTTTCTTAGAAGTCAAAGATCTAAATGGTTACTAGTAGTTTGAGCCTTCTTATGAGAATTATGTATTTTTCTTTTACAATACTTTATACCTATTTTTGAAGACTTCAAGTTTTTTGCTTCCCAAGATATTGGGTGTTGCAAGTCTCTACAAATGGTTGGTGCCCCTTCCTTAAAATCTTTGAGAGTTTTATATTCCTTTGATTGGATCTAAATCAACATGGAGACATCAATCATTCGAAAGATTAAAGTGATATCTCTGGTTATTTATCTAAATAATTTCTCTATTTTCTTATCTCTGAGTAAAATAAGGATTTATCTATATAAACTTGAAGAGCTCATTTGTTCATCACTATTATCCTATTATACATGCTTAATTGATTGTTCAATAACCCTTAGGAATTGCCTTATCTATGTCCCTTAGAGGGCCTGCAAGAAATAAGAGTCAAATACAATAAGGTAATGAGTATTTAGTGCTAACATTGGGAACAAGTTTATTGATGTTCAACACTAGCCCATTAGATTTCATCTTCTACTTCCTAGAAACTCTCACTTATTTCTACAGAAGAAACCTAACTTCATAGCTTTTCAATCCAGCAAAAATTACACTTCCAAATTATTGAATCACAATTACCAATGGATTACATATCAGTTAGAACATGGTGATTGCGATTAACTAGATCATATCATTTCCAAAAAAATATAGCCAATGATTCATAATAAATAAGCAAAAATTGTTTAAATTCATGTTTATGATAAGATGTGTTCTAGATCCAAAAGAAAATAACTATAAAATAAAGAAAAGATCTGCTAATTTGATCTAGATCTACTCTAAAATAAGAAAAAAAAAGAAAGAAAAAAATTTGCAAAGCCATCGACAACTAGTCTCCTGGTTTTGAACTGAACCTCTATTTCTAAAAAAGATAAGCTTTTTATACATTTTTTTATGGGCCCTAAACTTGATTTATTTTTGTGAAATCCAAAAAGATTGGTCCAAGCAAATTCTTTGTCACAACCTCTAGTTCTTTGTTTCTTCTAGTTTTTATGAAACGATCTATTTCTAGTGTAGTGAACAAGTATTTTTTTTATTGATTGAAATTGTTGTTTTGACCAGAAGTTTCTATATTAGGATTCTTAGCAAAAAGAATTCTTTGTCCCAAAATTATTAACTTTTCATGATATAACACAATTCATTCTCTTGTTTCACTTAAAAAACATGTTGCGTCTACCTTTGTCATGACAAAGAATATTTTTTTCACCTTCGTCTAGTGTCGTGACTATCATTCTCCTATTGGAGACTTGCTGAGTGGTGATAACCCCATCTTTCTCTCTTCTTGTTATTGATTGTGACAAGATTCACTAGTTGCGAGTTTCGACATTGATTTTTCAGTTCTGCTTCAGATTCTTTTCTTGACAGAGTTGTTTATGTCACAACAAATTTTACTTAGCCAATTTCCTTGATTTTTGCTACATTTTCACTTCTTTTAACTAAAACCTGCAAAACCATGAGAAGAGTAAATTTTTATATTTCAGCGATGAAATCACTCTTCTGAATGCAAAACATATCATAAAAATGAACTAAAAAATAGATGACTTTTAAGTTTATCAATGGACAAAATTTTGGCCATTATAATATGTAATATTCAATTCCATTCTTGTTTTAAGATTGAATTGACAACCAAACTCTTCAATAAAATAACTTTTTTTACTTTTTTTGTTGATGCCATGTATTGTACTTTAGTGGTTTCTAAAACAATTATAAATTATAAAATTATCAATTAATTAATAACACCATCACATAAAGATATACAAACCTTGTTAGAGATCATTTGTCCATATCTCCAACATAATAATAATCAATATTATGCATCACTTTCCTATATCAATCACATGGTGGTTGGATTCACTAGATGCAAAAATTACAACTATTAGGTTGCGAGTTTAAATCCCACTAGCTATCATCTATAGTTGGGATGGAAATTTCTGCCTTTTCTTGTGGTCCAAGTGGTTGGCCCATGTTCTAATTAGATTTTGCGCCCCACCTACCATAAAAAAATTAACTTTTTTATAGAAGTTACTTTTTCTATGATATACTAAGAGATCATCTGATCTTGCTCATGAATATCGAGAGTTTCCATTTCACTACTAACCAACACATTTTTTCAAGGTGATCTATATACATACACATGAGACTAATAATATATGAAATCTCTAGACTATTACATATCATGATATACATAAAAATTCCAACTACACTAGAATAAAAGATATGAGATGAGTGCTCCCTATTCTATGTTGTTTGTGTAGATGAAACATGTGAAAGTTTAAAGCTACCTACTAATAGACTTGTCACTAGCATTGACCTTTGCATTCAAAATCATTTTAATACATCTTTTGCGTATTTTTTCCTTACAATTAGAATTTTAATGTTTCTTGGTCCTTATGAAATTTTATATGCAATATTTTATGTGATGCTCAAAACTCTTATATTTCAAACTCTCATGATGTTGGATTTTCAACCAATTGATTTGAAGTGAATTCTTAATGTCAATTAACATTCCATTAACATATAATAATTGATAAATGAAATATTTATTTGTAGTCATTAACAATTTGTAGAAGATTATTTTCATAGACCATAATAAGATTTCTTCAATAAATAAACATGATCTTCCTTTCTAAAATAATGAATCTCTTAGGGTTAGTCACATAGTAGTATTTATCCAAATAATGTAAGAAAATTAATTTTGATATCAAGTTGCTATAACTCCGAATAACAAAGAAATCATAGAAAGTTACACTGATTAAGCAATGATTCACAAATAGAAAAAACACTACATTGAAGTTCACTTTTTCCATTTTATGGGCAACACTTTGTCACTACGTGTGCCATGAACCTTACATCATTCACTCCCACCAATCATTTCTCTCATTTGAATGCTCATTCATAGTCAATAATCATTTGGTCTCCAACTTTCTCTAATAATTTCCAAGTATGGTTCTTTTGAAGAGATTCATTCACTTCATTCATAATAATCATCCATCACGTGTAGAGTCTTCACAAGTAATGCGTTCATGAGATCCTCTTACTTGATGCTCAGTTCAACACCTAGTGCATAAGCAACTAAAACTTCATAAACATATCTTTCTTGAGGCTTAATTTATTTTTTTTGTTCTATCGCTTATATACTAATGTTGTATTTCTTAAGATGTATTTAACACTTTATCAATGTATTTTTTAGTAATAATTACAATTTCCATGCTTCTTGGGATCTTTATAATGTCATATGCAATATTTATTTTAATGTTCAAAGCTTTTTTTTCAAATTTTTTTTGATGACGAGTTTTCAACCTACTATTTGAAGTACATTCTTGAAGTTAATTAGCATTCATTTAAGATATATTAATTGATAAATACAATATTTATTGGTTAGGCATTTCCAATCATAGAAATATCAACTCTTCTATGCCACTTTCTAGAAGATAATAGCTTTAGAACCATTAAGAAATTTCAATAAATAAACATGTTCCTTTCCAAAATAATGAATACCTTAGATTCACTCATGTTAGTTTATTTATCCAATTCACTATATATAAAAGAAATCTTGATATCTTTTTTTTTTTTGAAAAATAATGTTGTTCCCTAGAAATATAAATTTTATAATCAAAATATTATTCATTCTCCAAGAATATTAGGCACAGACTCTACCTTTTCTTTTTTATTACATTTTTTTATAAGAAGTTGCTTTTTATAAGGACAACATTTATAACTCATTAAAAGTTACATCCCCAATAATAAAAAATTTGGAAAACATTGAATATGTTTACAATAACTTGTATTATTTCACTCCAGCTGCAAATCATAAGAATCTTCATTTCTTCATCATTGGTTCCAAATTAATTTCATTCATTTTAGGGTAAGCAAGACAATCAAAAATCTTAAATTAGTATAAGCAAAATGGGAACTAAGCCACAACCTCTCCAAGAGTCTTACAATCAATAAGAAAGGAAAGATAATTATTCACAAGATAACCAACTTGTATTTACTAACCTAGTCTAAATGTTTTTGATAATCATGTGTATGAAAGAATTCATTGAATTCTTTTAAATTATTTATATTCACATATTCATGTCAAGGTAATGCACTTTATTATTGATCAACACACTTGCCCCCATTTTGTGTTTTTCATGGAAAAACTAGCTAGTAGATAAACTAGCCTTCCATGGTGTTCATTTGTAGGGGTGCTTCATTGTTGTTTCTTGTATCTAAAAAATATTTTTTCTTTTTGAGTCATAGTTTTTTTTCCTATTATATTTTTTCTAGTCAGTTTTAAATGAGAAATATTTGAATATTTATCATAAAGATTGAAATAATTTATTTCGAGGTGCATGCTTTTTTGTACCCATGAGGATAGTTTTCCATTTTCTTTAGACTTAACGTGTGTCCATGATTGCATTTTATTTTATTTTATTGAAATCATAAAAATAGTAATATTTTTTGGTATCTATTCTCTTCAAGTTAAATCGGAAAAATTTTAAAATCACAAATACATGATACCAACTTTCACTAAAAATGTATTTTAAAAGTGTTGAAATTTGAAAAATAGTTTTAAGGAGTATTTTATCTAAAGAAAGTTCTAGTCGACTTCTTAAAATATTTTGATAACTAATTGATTTTTGTTCTTTGGTCTATACAATATTGGATTACTATGTTTTTTTTTTTGAATTCTAACACACACACACACACACACACATAATTCATTTGAGATCTTAAAAAATCACATGAGAATTGGTGACATTTAATTATAGCTTTACCTAAATTTATCATCTCTAGCTTTTAATAATACTATGTTTCATATTATGAAATAAGATAATCAACTTATATATTTGTTTATTTGAAAAGCAAAAATACATCCAACAAAAATAAAAAATATGCATGTTTCACTGAATGTTGAAGAGATACTATACAATATAATTTACAAATTAATTTTTCTAGAGCAACACAATATAGTTTCATAGTTAAATTAAAAATAGATTCATAATAAAATTAAACTTGATGTTATATATGCACTTTTTGAATTGTGGTTAATGACCACATTTATGAGGTTTAAATATTGTTTTTATTCCACATTGCTCATCTTTAAGATGAATAACATAAGGACACTTTGGAAGCATATAAAATCACTTTTCATTTTTGTATGCAATTCATTTCAGAGAATGAAAATGCTCTTATTTCTTTTCTTCTCATTCTCTCTCTCTCTCTCTCTCTCATGCGTGCACACACACACAATCTCTCTCTCTCTCTCTATCAAATTTCTTTGTCTTCAACTATGTTATATATATAGACACAAAAAGAATAATACAAATATAAAGTTTTACAACATGTTATTTGCAATAATTTCTATGAAGCACATATTTCTCAAAAAGTTATTCTATACTCTAAAAGTTGTTTAAATCTAGCATATTTATTATTTATTATCGGGGCTAGAAAAAATTAATTGATTTTGATTTTAAGTCAAAAGCTATATTGTTTCTATCAATTTATTACAATTTATTTTACTTGTTTTTGTCATATATCATAAGTTTGACAACATTGTCAAATCTTACAAAACTCATATTTATTGCACTTTACATTTCAAGAAATTTTTTTTTATAATCTTGAATCTTTGATATTGAAATATATTTTGATGTAATGAATCTTTGAGCTATAATTAAATATGGAAATCAAGCATCTCAGTAGAATCATTCTAAGACATTAATTTTTCATAAGCATCATCTCCATGAAGATTTAGAACATGAATGTGTTTTGGTAAAAGACACTCCTACTATATGGAATGAGTTAAAGGAAAGATATAAACACAAGAAAACTGAGATTCTTCCAAAAACTTGGTATGAATAGATATACCTAAGTTTACAAAATTTTAAATGATTAATAAAAACAACTATGCATTATCCAATTAAAGCTGGCTCTCAAATAAAGTTGTGATGAGAAAACATCATATATCATTAGAAAAATGTTCAATACATTAGATGCCTCAAATGTGTTCCTATAACATAATTATCAAGAGCATATATTTACAAAACATTTTAACTAATATCATGTCTCCTTGTTATAAAAAAAAATGAGATTTTGATGAGAAATATCTAATCCCATCCAATAGGATCTAAACTATTCCATATATTAATTGTAATATCATCCCAAAATCCAAATTCATAGACATGGAGGAGGATGTGGCCATTAAAGGAATTCCTGATGCCATGGTGCTCATGGTAGTATTCCTTCAAATTCCGATAAAATAAAGTCTTATTACACTAAAAAAAGTAGAATAACATTAAAGTAAAATAAATAAAAGAGATGTATATACATGATAAAATTTCCAAAACCCCATGAAAATAATTGTAAAAAATGTGGCATGCAAAGACATTTATCACATAATTATCGTGTGCCTGGATATTTAGCTGATATTTATTGAGTATCAATGAAAGAATAAAAAAAAATATATTAATAAAATGTACTAATAATAGTGGGCTAGACTTAACATACAATGAAGTGGATTTCTTTAGTGATCTTAGTGAAAAAACTAACTCTGATAAAAGAAGAAAATGCTAGATTTGAATGATGTTTTTTTTATTAGATTAACATTTCATCTATTATATTATTATTCATAGTATGTCTTGGTTTCATATTAGTTATATCTAAACTCAATGGGTTATTGAATCTCAAGATAATTAAAAGTTATATATGTCTTGTTGATTGTGCAACTACACATAATTTTTCAAGATAAAAGATACTTTCTCGAGTAGAAATAACAAGTGTCAATTTAAGTATCATATTTGGTACTACAAACCTAAATGAAACCTCTGGAAAAATAACATAATGCTACTAATTAAAACTAGATTACATATCATTGATGTCTTATATAATAGTAAATACACAAGTAATTTACTCAACTTAAAGATATTCATAGAAATGGATATCACATTCAAACAATGAATGCACGTAGTGTAGAATATCTTTATATTACATCTATTAGTTTTGGAAAAAAACTTGTAGTGGAAAAAGTCTCAACCTTTTTCTATGAGTGATTTCATATAATTATACAACTAATTGAGTCATATATTTTCATAAACTAGAATTTAAATGACACAAATAGTTTTATTCTTTCACAAGACATGCTAGGTCACTCTGAGTTTTGATGGTGTGGTGAATCATAAAACACTTGAATACGTATCCATTAAAGAACCAAAAGATTCTTTTTCCCAATGAATTATCTTATGTTACTTGCCCACATGATAAGTTGATTGTTTTACCATTCTTTACTAAATTCATCTCTGTGTCACCTTTATTTTTAGAAAGAATATATAAGGACATATGTGGAACTATCTAGACTTTTTTCATTATTTTATAGCGTTAATAGTTTCCTCTACCATGTGGTCACATGTTTGTGGTTTGTCTATGTTTCACATGTGATGTTTCATTTGCAAGATTCCTTGCACAAATAGTAAAAATAAGAAGCATAATTTGCTAACTATCCAATCAATACAATAAGACTCAATAATATTGGCAATTTTATCTCACAAAACATCATTGACTATTGCATGTTAGTTGGGATACATTTCAAACATATTGTTGATCATACAAACACATAAAATGACTTAGTATAATCCCTCATCAAGCATTTCCAACTGGTGGCTCAACCTCTACTATTGAAAACCAAATTGCCTATTTTTTCATAAAGGCATACTTTTACTTTTATATATGTTGCAAGCTTAGTTTATATCCAACCAACTACTTATCATGAATATTCTCCTCGACAACTTGTACATGAATAATAATTAAATATTTCTCACTTATGAATCTTTGGTTATGTAATATATATGCTAATTATACCTATACATTGCTTAAGATTTGTCCATAATAAAGATTTGAGATTTATATGTAAGATGTGATTTTCCATCTATCATATCATATATTGAATGCTTGATGTGAGATGTTTTTACCACCCACTTTTTGGATTATCATTTTAATGAGTCTATTCCAACAATTAGATGGAGAAAGTAAATTCAAAAAAACAATGTGAAATTACTTGAAATATATCTATGGTGTCTCATTTTAATCATCATATAAATTAATATGAACTAGAAGTTCAAATGATCATTTATTTGTATAATCTTTCAAATTAATTACCAAATATATTCATTGATACACATAAAGTGAAAAAGTCACACACCCCAACTATAAATGTTTAAGCATGAACTAATGTCCCTATATGACAATTAGTAGTTGGATCTATGATATACTTGAGACATGAAAAATATATTAGCTCAAATGAAATAACTCTTAAGGATGAGAAGAACATAAGGAAAACATGGCACTCATGAAGAGACACATATAAGACAAAAGGCTCATCAAGAGGCACATATTGAACATGACTCTCATGTAAGGACACATGGTTAACAAGAAGCCCTTGGGGAGGTATAAAATGAATAAATAGCCCTTGAAGAGCCACATGTACCTAAAATTTTTGTGGTCTTAATGAGTTATGTGCACAAGAGATATAAATGGAATTACAATAATAATATTATTATTATTTATATATTTTCTTTCCCAAGTGACCTTATACATCATAAGAAATAATAAAGATCTAATGCCACAAAAAGTGGAAGATAGTCAACTTAGAAATGATTGCCCAAAATATAAAGGACATATGCATGCAAAGTTAAGCTCCTTAATAAAACAAGAAATATTTTCACTTGTAGTCAAAATATCTAAAAATATAAAACATGGTGGGTATAAATAGATATTTGTATAAAATTACAATTACAAAAATGAGATCGTAAGATATAAAATATGATCAATAACACAAAATTTCTTCTAGAGACATGATATTGACTATGAGGGAATGTGCCATCATACCATATATGCAATAACTTTTTTCTTTTTAATAAACTTGACATTCTCTAAAGGACTATATCTATCTTATGGATGTTATTACTATGTATTTATATAGATTCACAAATAATGAAATGTGCATAAAAGTTGTTGAATGATTTAAATTGTCTGAATCAAATAGTATTGAGCATTATAGCATATTGGGCAATTGCACTTCCATGACAGTGATATTAAGATACAAAAGACAACACAAACAACAAAAATAAGCAATATATATCCAATCCAACAATCCAACCGCGGCAGAATCAAAAAACCAGAAATAAAACACAAGAAATAACGTGGTTCAATAGTCTCTCAGTACGACTTGCTGCATCTACCAGAAAATACTTATGCATTACAGATTAAACCAACAAAAACATTCTTACCGTATGTAGCGCATAGAGCAGTCACAATAAATCACGCAGAGAGAGAGAGAGAAGATGATGAATAGTTCCCCGGGTCCAAAAATAGCAGCTCGAAATTAAAATTACAAAACATTTTATATTAAAAATTTTCTCGGTTCATTTAACCGAAGCAGGTCGGATCATAGCGGGACCTCCGTTATTGTGCTACTGCTGCATCCCCGGCCTCTTAATATTTCTTTTCCTGCACTTACATTAAAATATTAAAATAAAAAAAAATATTTGGTTATACAAATAGATTATCAAAAAATAAATTACATATGCAGCATAGCACATACTCAATCATGTTACAATGATCGTATATGCATTTTTATTAAGAAATAAAAAATTATATTTATTCTTATTATTGTGTATGTTGATTTAAATCATGTTGGGGTTTTTAAAGAGCTTATAAGAACAACACAATATCTGATCATGGAATTTATTATACATACAATTTTATAAAAATAAAATTTTGTTTTGACCTACCGCTTTATCACTTTCCTACTAGAGGCTTTGTTTATCATCAATATAAATATTATGAAAATCTAGAAACATTTCTACATGGATAAGATACATACTTTGAGTTCTATGATGATAGTCCAATTACTTGATGTCAAAATTGACTCATAATGTTTCCTTATGAAAAGGTTGAAGAATTATATGGGCATAAAACATAATGTTTTAGTGTTATTGGTACACTTATATATATTGCAAACTATATTAATCTAGATATTATTTTTTTCTATCAATTTATTAGTAAGATATATTTTCACTTTAACCTAAAGATATTAGAATGATATCAAATACATTTTGTGTTATTTGTGCAGAACTACTTATATTAGTCTATTTAATCAAATGAATCAAAATAATAATTATGTGTATATGTAAATACAATATACTATTAGAATTTTTTTATCTATATATGTAAGTGATTATACTGAACATAACATCAATGGATTGTGCAACACATAACACAACATCTCAAGGAACAATAACATAACACAACCACAACAAATAATAGTTTCGGTGTGATTCACCAGTCGTTCAATAAGATTAGCTATATCCGCTAGAAAAGTGCATAGTGCTTACAGATTTATTAACCTAAATATTTTAGTACATAATCGAGAGAGAGAAGAAGAAGAACAAAGTACACACTTTTTTTATTATGGATAATATATATATATATATAGTTAGGGTTTTACATAAAATAGAGCGGGGCCATGTTATTCTCTTAATACCACGTATCCAATCTCTCAACATATTAGTATCTGCACCTAAAAATAAAATAGCGAAACACAACAGAGGGTTAAAAAATAGATAATAAAACATATTATATACTATAAATACCATTCAAATCCACATAAAGCCATGTCACAACTAGTGTAAGTGTTTAATTGCAATTGAATTGTTATTTTATGTAAATATGTCAGGCAAATAATGATGATCACATCATTTACTCATTTAGATAAACTCACAATGCACGAAACAATCATAAATATATATGCCTAAGATTGATGATCTAATATATTCAAGAATTATGTGAATTCATTTCAATCAAATATAACTCGACAATATTATTTGAAGATAATGCTATATACTTTGTGCAAATTAAAAGAATTTTTATTATAAAAGATTGAACTCAACATATTTTATCAAAATTCTTTTACTTTTACAAACCATAAAAGAATAGTCAAACGGTTACTCAACAAACATATTCAAGTGATAATGAAGCACATTTATTTACAAAGTCATTAGCAACCTCAATATCTAAGAAGCTAATACAAAAGTAGAATACTTTGATTAACTAAGAACAAATTTATGGTTCTGTCTAGGTTTTGTCTCATTGAGTTTTATTTTCAAGGGTTTTTAATGAGACTATTATAAACAACTAAGAAAATTTTGAATAATTAAAAAAATATTATATATTTTTTCCTTTGCTAAGTTTTTTTCATAATTTTTTTGCTGAATAATTAAGTAGAATGCATATTATTTTAATATGTTGGTCATTCAAGATGGAATATCATGCATGATGCACTTTGTGAATTGTGTTGGATATTCACATTTGTTCTATTTAAATATTTTAACTGGCAATCTTCATTACTCATTTAGCATGCGTAAAGAAAAGTTATTTGAGAAAATTATAAAGTGCTTCTCACTTTTGCATGCAAACTATCTTGAGAGATAAACTTTTCTTATTTTTCTCTTTCATCTATTCATTTAGTAAATTTCATTCACTCATTTACTTCTCATTCACTCAATCTCTCTCTTTCTCTCTCCCCTCTCTCATTCTCCCCTTCTCTATCTATATGTCTCTCTCTATTATATATATATATATATGTGTGTGTGTGTGTCATTCATCACTGGCTTTATTGAGCTTTATCTTATCTTCACTTGGTCTCTCTAGCTTTATCTCATCATCACAAGCTCTCTTTAGCTCTACCTCATCATCACTAACTCTCTTTAGCTCTACCTCATCATCACTAGCTCTCTTTAGCTCTATCTCATCCATCACTTAATGTCTCTAGCTCCATCTCATCAATCACTTAATATCTTTAGCTCTATCTCATTAATCACTTAATATTTCTAGCTCTATCTCATCAATCACCTAATCTCTCTAGCTCTATCTCATCAATCACCTAATCTCTCTAGCTCTATCTCATCAATCACTTAATCTCTCTACCTCTATCTCACCAATCACTTAATCTCTCTACCTCTATCTCATCAATCACTTAATCTCCCTACCTTTATCTCTTCCTCCACTTGCACTCTCAACCTTTATCTCATCCACCACTTGCTCTCTCTAATTCCATCTCATCTATCACTTGCTCTCTCTAATTCTATTTTAGCCAACACTCTATCTATTTTCTATATATATATATATATATATGTGGGTGAATTGTGTCTTGTTGCACTTACCCCAAAATATGTTAAAAAAGATAACTCATCTTTTAATATTTGGAAAAAAAGTCACCAAATTATTAATTAATTGAAATTTGGTGCATTGAAATACATTAATCCTAAATTACTATTTATTACATCAAAATATAATTTCTAGTAACATTTCTATCCTCTCTCCTCGCCCTCCCCCCTCGTCCCCACCTCTCTACGAGCTCCATCATGGAGCTTCGTCGAACTCCATGATGGAGCTAGAAGAGATATGTCGATCTCTGTCAAACTACATCAAGCTCCGTTGAGTTCAGTCAAGCTATGTCGAGCTCTGGCGAGCTCCGCCGAGTTCCAGCGAGCTCTGTTGAGCTCCATGATGGAGCTTCGTTGTGCTCCATGATAGAGTTTGTGGAGAGGCGAGGACGAGGGGAGAGGGGCGAGGGCGAGGAAAGACTGGTGAGGGCAAGGAAAGATTGGCTAGGGCAAGGGCAGATTAGTGAGGGCGAAGAGAGAGGGGGTGAGGGAAGAAGAGTTACTGAAAATTAAGAGTCTGATGTAATTTTTTTTCAAATAATAAAACATAGGTTATCTTTTTTTTTAATATTTTGGGATGAGTTTGATCCAAAACACAATTTCCCCTATATTTTATCTTTATATCTATCAATCTCCTCTCTTTTATCTATCAATTTCATCCACTTGCCTACTTTCTTTCTTTGTAAATTTTCTCTTGTTACACACACACACACACAGGGAATAATGCAAATTTATTTTCATTTGATTTTATTTTATTTTATTTTATTTTATTTTATTTGATATTGGATATTTGATTTTATTTTATTTTCCACGGTGCTTATAGACACACAAAAGAACCCATGTCGATTCTTAGGGTGGTGTCATCTTATTTTCAGTCTCTTGAATTCTGATCAACAAGAATTCGAAAACAGATTAATTTGCAAGCATGCTATTTGCCAATTAAGATTTTAGTCTTTCTTTTGGGGCCACGGTTCGGCTAACGCACAGTCAACCCAATTTCGGAGAAGTTTGGTATGGTGACCATAACAGAGGAGGTTAAATTGAATACTCTGGAATGTCAGCTAGATAACGGCGGAGGAGGAGCATGGGAGTATCTCTGTTTGATCAGGAGACTCAACCTTAGGCGTTCAGAAAAAGTTCTAAAGCACGGATTATCCATATTGAATGATTCCAAGAAGCGGTCCACCCTAGGGCCTGATGGTGAGCGTGAGAAATGTTCACTTAGCTTATTAAAATCTGGGTTATACTATCTTCCATATATCTAGCTTTCTCAACGTTTGAACGATTCAATCTAGCTTCATCCCCGTTTTATGGGATAACTAAGGTTTTGCTTAGTTTGGCTAAATTTAAGTGGAATACAAAGGAACATAATGTATATATCTCATACAAGATCAAAATGAAAAATACGAAATGTCTATTAGATCATATATGCCATGGGCTCTCTTACAATTTTATATTCTTTGGTAAGGTAAGTTATAAAATTTTATCTTGACCACTATTTTTATATGACCATTATCTTATTATTTATAACTTGTATAACATTAAATTTATAACTTTTTAAAGGGGAAAAATTATAAATTTATCAAAATTTAGGGAAAAAATATTTAAATATTTAGCTTCATTGAGGAATCGTAGGAAGTTTGTGTCTGAACAGTATTGTAGATAATTATTTGTACCTCGTTAGTATCCTGAGGAATGTGACATGGGCAAAGTTGGTGACGTCAAGGAAAGATACTACAACGTTCCGACCCTTTACTTTTTTTTTGGTGTGGAACTCAACTCAATATTGGATGTTTCCTGACTCCCTATTTGTCTCCTCCTCCTCAGCTTGCACTATGATTATAATCTCATTGGCTTCCAGTTTATCATGAGTTGCTTCTGCCTCATCAATTGATGGAGCAAATAATTGCGAACATGTAGCTGCAGAGAGGAACTAGTCATGACTACTTCTAAGCTGGTCCTCAACAACTTGCTCTATATGAGCTGGGATTGCCTAACTAATGCCTAGTTAATTGGTATGGTACTTGTAAAAATATCCATAATATGTATATAAATATCAATCAGCATCTATAATATGTAGCATAATCACAGTTCTTTATTATTGGTCTTGGGTCGAACACATCTAGAAAAGCTAGCTCAAAGGGAGAGAGGACTCAAACCATATATAAATACCACAAACACTTAGATTTTTTCAATGTGTTACATTTTAACACTCTCTCTCATGCCTAAAGTTGAACATCTAGAGCATGAAGTTTTTTGCACAACTAGACATCAACTAGTGGCTTATAAACTTAACTTTGATTTTAGAAGATGAGAAAATAATATGATAATAGATAACCTTGTTTTTAGTCGAATATATGATGAAAAATAAATTATAATGAAATTTTGACATATACATAATATGCGTATCAAAAGAAAATGTCTAATATTGAAATTATTATGTTTCATGACTTGTACAATATTATTCTTTCCCATAACAATATCATAAATTCTTAACTCTATAAAAGAAGTACAAAATATATAATTAATATCCATATTATGTATATAAATTTCAATCATTATCCATAATATGTAGTATAATCTAAGTTGTTAAGAATTGAGCTTGAATCAAATTTATCCACAAAAACCAGCTTAGAGGGAGAGGCAAAGAAGCATGGATACGACAATGGCATGGAGTGTCCTTGTGTCGGATACGTGGATATACATATTGGATGTGTGTCTGATACGCCATGTAACGTATCGTTGATCAAATAGTTGGTCAAAGTTATAGATACGTATTAGACACAGCTCATATATGATTTAGACATGATTTAGACATGATTTTGATTTTGTGGGGTGGGGGTGATTTCAATTCTGTGGGGCGGGGGCGATTTCAATTCTGTGGGGCGGGGGCGATTTCAATTCTGTGGGGCGGGGGCGATTTCAATTCTGTGGGGCGGGGGCGATTTCAATTCTGTGGGGCGGGGGCGATTTCAATTCTGTAGGGCGAGGGCGAATTTGATTTTGTAGGGCGGGGGCGAATTTGATTTTGTAGGGTGGGGGCCAATTTGATTTTGTAGGGCTGGGGTGAATTCAATTTTGTGAGACAGGGAGGGGGAAATTTCAGTTAAATAAAATAAAATATTTTTATTTTATAAAATAAAATAATATTTTATTATAAAATAAAATAATTATTTCATAAAATAAGATAATTATTTCATAAAATAAGATAATTATAAAATATTATTTTATTAAATAAGATAATTATAAATATTATTTTATAAAATAAAATAAAATTTAATAACATATTTTTATTTTATAAAATAAAAATATCTTATTAAATATTATTTTATTTAATTTTATAAAATACCTAATATTTATAAAGATAATTATAAATTTTATTTTATTAATATTTTTGATGAATAATATTTATTTAGATAATTATTTTTATATTTAATTTATTTTTATTATGTCATGTCTTAGTCGTATCCTTATCTTAGTTTTTTAAAATGCATTGTGTCCTCATATTTTATCGTGTCATATCTCCATGTCTGTATTCGTGTCCGTGCTTCTTAGGAGTGAGGGACCCAACTTATATATAAACGCCACAAACACTTAATTTTTTTACTGTGTGACATTTTAACCCATCCTTTTATCTCAAAAAATATATATCTAGCGCATGAAGTTTTTTATGAAGCTAGATTTCTATTGGTGGCTCATAAACCTTGCTTTGATATTAAAATATGTGAGAATAATATCACAACTATATTTGTTAGTAAAATAATTAATAAAAAGTAATTCATGATAAAACATTAGTACATATATAATGTGTCAAAAGAAAAAATTTAATATTGATATTGTCATATTCCATGACCTGTACAATGTTGTAATTGTCCATGTTATATCAAAAGTTGTATACTCTACAAAAGAAATAAAAATAGTATTTGTATTTGGTTATTGGCTCACAAATCAATGATTTAAGAATTTGAGTGAGGTGGTGAGCAAAAAAATGATAAACATAATAGTGTCTCAGTTGAAGTCATTAGTACCCAAGGAAAAAAGTCTAGAGATTATTTTTTTGAGGAAGTATAAGTGTAATAATACTCGTAGATGTTTGATCCTCAAGGATACCTAATATAATTTTTTAAGATGCTTGTTAGATCATCTATCATCCAATTAAGATAATGGCCTTAGTTGCTCTGATCTCAGGGCCACAAGATTCATTTATGGGTTAATAATAAAATATGTTTGGTTTGCAGGGTGAGGTAAACAAAAAAAAAAAAATACCAATAGATGTGGTTATAGAGAATCTAGTCTGAATGAATCTTGAAAAGATTGTTGTAACTCAAGATGTAACGTCCATCAATTATTCTGAGTATGCTTCAATCTCCTATAGCAAAAACAAATTATCACTAGCTTTCTCTTTGTTGGAGTACCTTTGCTATCTTTCTCAATTCTCTCACTTTCACTACTTAATGAAGATACCATAGTTTTATGATTAAACATTTCAACCTCACTTAATTTATTTGTAACTATAAATGATTAAGTCATTTCAACTTCACTTAATTTAGTCTGTCCTAATCTCTCACCTTCACTACTTATGAAATTATTTTTTTACTAAGAATTTGATTTCACAAAATAATTCATTGCTCTTCTTACATATGCATGGAAAGAATATTGTAAATTTGATTGCCAAACCTCATTAATGCAGTTTGATCTGTCAATACATGTAGCACTCTAATTATTTTCTCACAACTTTGTTTAAGTCACATAAAGAGTCCTTTCATCCATGTCAATCAATTTGTATGCTAAAAATTGAATATTACTATCATACAAGTGGAATATTCTAGAAAATATATCATTGTATCCAAACTATAATTTTTTTTTTGCATTTATCATAAGAATTAAATATACTCGGATCAATTGACTACTAGAGAAGTACTAATAGTTATGTATCAATTATATTTCACATACCATACTTGGTTTGAGATGACTCTTTTAATAGGTGACTCTCCCAACCTTGTATTAATGGCAGAGTAGGTGGATTGTTAATTGTTAAGATTATGGCAGAAATTATGACTCAGATTTAAAGGTCTAAATTACAGCTCATTGCTAAGATTATGACAGAAATTATGGTTAAGATTTGAAGATCTAAATTATCATAATTTGTTGTACAACAATTCTTATTTAAAGGAGAGATTATCAAAGAAAGGGACATTCAGCTATTTTCTCAAAATTTGTTATGGTATTAGAGTCTGGCTTTAAAATTTATAGTTGAATCTTTGAATCTCTATTTTATTCTTTTTGGAAGAATGTCTACAGAGATTTTGACTATTAAATTTACAAGAAAGGATTATGTAGCATGAGAATTTTAGTTCAGAATGATTCTAAAAGGGAAGGAGCTTTGAAATCTCATTGACGGGTCTACTCTTGCTTCTAAAGAAGATACAAAACTTAGTCAATTGGAGGCAAATGATGCTCGAATCATCTCTTGGATTTTAGGTTCTATTGAAGCTCATATGGTGAATAATTTACGTTCCTTTAGTACATCTAATGAGATGTGAGATTATCCGCAACAGATATATCATCAAGATAACAGTGCAAGGCGATTTCAACCAGAATGTGAGATTGATAACTTCAGTCAAGGTAATCTTTCTATTGAATAGTATTATTCTGAATTTATTAATCCGTGGAGTGAATATTCTGGTATTATTTATTCAAAGGTACTTAAAGAGGGCTTAGCCAGCCTTCAAGCGCTTCAGCAAGATTGTAGGCGTGATCAGTTTTCAATGTAACTGAGGCTAGAATTTGAAGTTGTACGGGCTGGATTACTGAATAGAAATCTTGTTCCTTCCTTGGATATATGTCTTGGTGAATTGTTGCTTGAAAAACAAAGAATGGCCACACAAGCTATTCTAGGTTCATCCATGGAGACATCTGAGGTTGTTAATGTTGCTTATGCTGCTCAAGGGAAAAACTGAGGGAAGGGACAGATGTAGTGTTATAGTTGTAAGGAGTTTGGGCATATTTCCCGCAATCGTGGTAAGAAATCTTGTAATTATTATAAACAGAATGGACACATTATCAAGCATTATCCTACATGCCCAGAAAACCAACAAGGCCAAGCTTTTTAGGTTGTTGTCTCAGACTCTACCACTTTCAGTTCTACAGTCATAATTGCTAGCACAAATTAGTCTTTTGCTACTCCAGAAATGATCCAACAGATGATCATCATATCATTCTCTACCCTTGGACTTCATTGTCAAGGTAAGATTGTTTCTTATCATTGGTTTGTTGATCCTGGGGCATTAAATCATATGACTGGATCAATTGATTGGCTGCATAATCTTCGGAAGTATACTAGTAAACAAAATATTCAGATTGCTAATAGAAGTAATCTTTTAATTACAGCCATTAGTGATATTGGACCTTCCTTTCGTCATGTATTTGTCTCTCCGGGATTGTCTACGAGTTATTTTTCTGTTGGATAGTTGGTAGATAATAATTGTGATGTAAGTTTCTCTCGTCATGGTTGTTTTGTGCAGGATTAGGGGTCTGGGAATGTGGTCACGACGGGGCCTAAAGTGGGCAGATTATTTCCATTGTAATTTATTATTCCTAGAACTTTGTCTTTGGCTTCTATTACTATTGAAAATAAGATTGATGTTTGGCATAAATGATTGGGCCATCCAAATAATGTGATATTGTCTCATTTGATGAATTTAGATTTTCTTGATAATAATAATCAGTGTTCTAATAGTTTATCTCTTGATTGTTCTGTTTGTAAACTAAGAAAGAGTAAAGTGTTATCTTTTCCTACTTATGGTACTCGTGCTAATACATGTTTTGAGATTATACATTGTGATGTTTGAGGTGTTACTTTTATCATTTTCCATGTGCAGTATAAATATTTCGTGCCATTCATAGATGACTATAGTCGTTTCACATAAATATATTTTATGTGTACTAAAGCTGAAGTGTTAACTATTTTTAGAAGTTTTGTGACTTATATTGAGATTCAATTTTCTTTTACCATTAAGGTTTTATGGTCTGATAATGGCGGTGAGTATATGTCACATGATTCCAAGTTTTCTTACAACAAAATGGCATTATATCTCAACGATCATGCCCTTATACCCCTCAACAGAATGGGAAGGCTGGATAGAAAAACTGTTACTTACTGGATATGGTTGGCACTTTACTCTTAGAGGCATCAGTTCCACCTAGATTTTGGGTGGAAGCTCTGTCGACTGCAGTTTATCTGATTAATCGGCTACCTTCTTAATAATTAAATTTTGATTCTCCTTACTTTCATTTGTTTGATATGCAATCTAATTATCATATGATACACATTTTTGGATGTATTTGCTTTGTCCATTTGTCTTCACATGAACGTCACAAGCTTACAGCTCAATCAGTAAGGTGTGTATTTATGGGTTATAGCAATACTCACATAGGATTTCTGTGTTATGATTAAAGGTGTCAAACGGGCCGGGCTGGGCCGACCAGAATTTTTTGGGCACGAGCGTGCCGCCGTGCCGGGCCAGGCACGGCATGGTTATTGTACCGTGCCTGGCTCGGCATGGTTTAAAATAACTGGGCCCGGCACGGCCCGCAGGCACGGCCGGCCGTGCCATGCCTTGCTTGGCCCACTCGGGCTTGCCTGTCCGAGCAGTTCGGGATACGGGGGACCGCGGGTCGGGTTAAATCAGACCCGACCCGCGGTCTTTTTTTGCGGGAGGGGGCATCGTGGGGTCGGGCTCACGAGGCCCCCGTCACGGGACAAACCCATGCCGGTGTGCCGTGCCACGGGCTGAACCGTGCAGGGTCAGGCACGGCATGGCACGGCACGGCTCGTGCCTATCCCGGGCATGGAATTTTTCCGTGCCGGGCCGGCCCAGGCACGGTTGACACCTCTAGTTATGATGCTGCCACTAATCGACTGCGTGTTTCTAGAAATGTGGTTTTCTTTGAACATGAGTACTATTTTCAGCAGAAGGATCTACTTTCACATGGTGTTCTTCTTCCTAGCTTTGATGATATATTTCTCTCCATTGAGCATTTTAAACTTGGTTTTGTCTATCAGCGATGACAGCCCCCATCATCGCAAATCCTTCCTGACCTTGATCTAGTGCCCACTTCAGCGGTTCTTCGAAGATCTAATTGTATCAGTTGTCTTCCTGATAAGTATGATTTTTCTGCTACTGTGGCTGATATTATAGTTCCTACCTCTTATTCTCAGGCCACTAAACATGTATGTTGGGAGAAAGCTATGCAAGAACTTCAAGCTCTTCAAGAGAACCATATTTGAGATATTGTTCCCCATCCTATTGGTGTTAAACCCATTGATTGTAAATTGATCTATTCCGTTAAGTTGGGTCTGATTGGTCGACCGATACAAAGCAAGGTTGAGGTCTGATTAGTCATTTGGTCATTTGCACCTGTGACAAAAATGACGACTACGACTTGTTCTCACTATTACTGCTTCCAAGGGCTGGTCATTATGACAGATGGATGTTAAAAATGCCTTTTTACATGGGAATCTTAAGGAAGCAATTTATATGACTCCACCACTAGGGTTATTTTTTACACCCTTTTCTGATGTTTGTAAACTAAAAAAGTCACTCTATGGTTTAAAACAGGCTCCACGTGCTTGGTTTGATAAGTTTTGATCCATGCTTATTAGTTTATATTTTGTTCAAAGTTAATATGATTTCTCTTTGTTTCTTTGAAAGACTGCTAAATGAATTGTTTTGCTTCTAGTATATGTTGTTGATATTATTATTACAGGGACTAACTCTGAATTGATTTCTCAGCTTCAACAGTGTCTTCAAAGCTTTTTTCATATGAAGGACCTAGGTCCTTTAAGCTACTTTTTAGGCCTTAAAGTGAACTTTACAGTGGCTGGTATTTTTTTAAATCAGCAGAAATATATTTAGGAGATAATTATAATGATTCGTCTTCAAGATGGTCAATTTGTTGATACTCCCTTAGAAGTGAATGTTAAATATCGTCGTGATGAGGGTGAATTTTTGCATGATCCCTCCTTACATAGAGGTTTAGCGGGGAGCTTGAATTACCTCACTATTACTTTGCCGGACATTTTTTTTGCTGTCCAACAAGCTAGTCAATTTATGCAGGCTCCTTGGCACATTCACTTGGCTATTGTTTGTCGCATTGTTCGCTATTTGCAAGGTATTCCTATTCGAGGTCTTTTCTTTTGATGTTGACTAGGTTGGTTGTTCTGACACTTGACATTCCATTACTAGCTGGTGCATGTTCATTGGCAACTTTCTTGTCTCTTGGAAATGCAAGAAGCAAGATCATGTATTGAACTCCTCCACTGAGTCTGAGTATCGTGCTATGTCCTCTGCATGTTCTGAGATTGTTTGGCTTCGAGGATTGTTGGCTAAGCTTGGGTTTCCTAAAATGGAGCATACTCCACATCATGTGGATAATACTAGTGCTATCCAAATTACTGCTAACCCAGTGTTCACGAGCGCACCAAGCACATAGAAGTAGATTGTCACTCAATTCGTGAAGCATATGATGCCCATGCCATTCTCTACCTCACATCACCTTTGATCAACAGACTGTTACTATATTTGCTAAAGCTCTCTCATGATAACGACATCATTTTCTGGTTATTAAATTGATATTTTCTGATCATCCAATATCAATTTGAGGGGCGATATCAATGGCAGAGGAGGTGAGCTGTCAATTGCTAAGATTATGGTAGAAATTATGACTTAGATTTGAAGATCTAAATTATAGCTCATTGTTAAGATTATGATAGAAATTATGGCTTAGATTTGAAGATCAAAATTACCGCTCATTGCAAAGATTATGACAGAAATTATGACTTATATTTGAAGATCTAAATTATCATAATCAGTTTAATTCTTATTTAAATGAATGATTATCAAAGAAAGGGGCATTCAATCATTTTCTCAAAATTTGTTTCATTGGATTATAAATCATATCCTCACCTATGTAACTTCCATGCCCTTAATATTTTACTAGATTATTCTTGTGATTTTAAATTAATTTTAACCATTTTTATTTTTTTATAAAGGCCTCACAATGTGATATATATCTAAAATAATATAAAATAGATATAAATCACATAAATCATAATGATTCTATTTAAACTTTTGAAAACAAAGGTTTTACATAATTTTTATCACATAGACACTCATTGTACTGGACATGTATTAGTTTCGTCGTGTCAGCTATCATGGAGACAACCACCATGAGCCATAATTTGGTTATGAATCACTAGATTGTTGCTGCACTTTTGATTGCCACAACACACCAATAATCTTTGAGAAACACCCATTGGGTGTTGATTTCAACCTCCACAGTAAGATGATGCAATCATCATTGCCACCAAACTCCAACGCACATTGTTACGACACTGGTGGAAGGTGCATGACCAAGCTCACAACCCAATTCCACCACTCTTGTGAGTAACGGAGGCCCTTGCCTTGATACCATATTAAGTATTGGGTTTCGGGTGAGCTCTCTTATTCCAATGTGACATTTTTTAATGACTAATAAAAACAAAATGAAAAAACTAGAATATGTAGTCTAGAATTAAAATAAGAGAGTACTTGTGATCATGAATATTGAGTAGAATATATTCTTGGTTGATTTTGTAGAACAATTAGAATTTAGAAAATCCAAGTTATACTATGAATTGAAGCATCTAAAGTGATAGAGGACTCATTTGGAGGAGGTTGTGGACATTTTTATCTAATATATACTTTTTAGTTGGGATTATCAAGTCTTAAAATTCTTATCTTCCTTTACATAGAGGACTTACTTCTTGTGTCTTATGGGATACCCATGCTAGGTTTTTCTTTTTGACACAAAGCTGCAAGGAAAGTCTCATGACTATCATGAAGAGAAGTCTCATTATTTTTTCAAAATCAATTGTACTATTAGTATCAGGTGCATGGGCAGGAGCACCAATTACTTTGTTGTGTGGAGTAACAATTTGATATGGGAATGATCCTACTATTATGATGTTTGATGATGTGTTCTTTTGGATTAAGTCCTTAAAAAATATTGTCTTCAAAGAATATTACATCCACACTCATAATGATTCTTTTGATCTTTGATAAGTAACACAAATGCCTCTTTTGAGTACCAAACAAAACATGTACACCCTAAAATCTTAGGTGGAAAGTAAATTTTTTTTTATCTTTGATATAAAAGTTGATATGAGATACAATATGATGTAATAAAAAGTGATATTCGATTGATAATCGATTGACAATAAAAGGTTAGAATTGCTTCTCCCCAAAAATATATACGAACACTCCTATGTAGTATAAGTGTTCTAACTATATCAATTAAATATTAATTTTTTTCTTGGCTATTATATTTTATGCATGAATGTTAACACATGATATCTGATAAAATATCACATGTTATAAAAAATGAAAAAATGAGGAAGAAATTTATTTTTAAAAATATTATTATTTTTTAATATTTTAATATTAAATTCAAATTAACTTTTTATTATTTTATAAAATTTTATAAGTATATATAAATTTGAGATTTTTTTTTTAAATTTAATCATGTATATCAGAGTATAATAATCAATGACAGTAATAAAGTATATTAAGTCATCATGCATGATCTTCTTACATGATCCCAAAATATCTGAATGAATAAATTAGAATGAGTCTCTCCCAACACTCTTTTGACGTGCTATATATAAGGTTTAAATATATTTTCTTAAGTGATATATTTTATAGTTAAAAGAAGTGACCTTTTGATGTGCGATTCTAAAATCTTCAGCCTATTTAATACTAAGTATCTAAGTTAAACATATATAATTAGTAGATCAATAATAGTCAAACACCTAGAGTAACTTTTGTGATTGGATAAAAATCAGCATAATTTGTTTCGCTCGATTCATAGAGAAGATATCCATTTGGTCTAGTGTTTATGTACAAAGATATGAGATGAATAAAAAATAATATCACAACACAATTATGTAGTAAAATAAATGACTGAAAATAAATAATGATGAAATTATAATATAAAAAAAACACAAAAAAAAAGACCTAATATTGACTTTGTTATTTCTCTTGGTTGGTAAAACGATGTAATTGGTCATGAAAATATTAAAAGTTTTAGATTCTATAAATGAAGTAAAGATAGTTTGATAATCCATGATGTGTATTGATTCCTGAATATATGATATATAAATTCGGAGTGAGGTAGTGAAAAAAAAGATAAATGTAGAAATGTCTTGACTAGATCTAATAATGCCTAAGGAAAGAAGTCTGAAGTAATTCTTATGAGTGAGTACAATGATATGCTGTACAACTTCTCAATCTTGAAACATCCCTTATAACTTAGGATGTAATGTCTAACTTTTTTTTTAAGTGAGTTCCAACCTCCCTCAAAGATAATATGTTACCATTGGCTTCCTTTCTCTTGGAGCATCACTATCAAATCTCTCATTGTCACTATGTGATGATTAGTGATCTAATTGATTATATTAATTTTGCTCGATCTTGGTAAAGCCATAGCCATTTGAATTTTTTTATTATAAATCTTTGATAGGATGAGGAGCATCTTCTCCTAAAAGATATGATTCTGCAAAATAATGTATTTCTATCTCAATGCACTTTGTTTTCTCAACACATGCATCACCATACAAATATTTTTTTATTATTGTGTTAAGCTGTATAATAAGTTATATCATCTTGATCAATTAGTTTGCATATTAATAACTGAGCACTAATGGTATATAGGTGTGAAACATTCTTGATGAGCAAATTGATGTAACCAAATCTTACATCTTAGTGTACACATGCAAGAATCAAATATGTTGGACATACTCGAGTGAATTGATTGTCATAGATGTACTAGCAATTGTGCATCAATCACCACCTACTTATCAGTTTCAACTTGTGGTGACTTATTTAACAAGTGACTGACATATCAATGACCCATACACCAAATCCTCACCTACATAGCTCACAAGAAATATGTGAATACTTATAATTTTTATTGTGTTATTCCTAATGGTTTTATACTAGGCATCATGCTTCACTCATGATTCGCATTCAAATGGCTCTAATATCATGTTGCTTTGCTATCGTGGAATCCATTAGGATTTCTACGGGATTTGGGAAGAGAGAAAGGAGGAGAGAGAGGGGGGAGGGAAAAAAACTATCTTTATTTCATTAATTTCTCAAACAAAAATTACAATCAAATATATATATGGGTTGAGATAGCTAAATGTCAAGTGCTTTCAAATAATATAATATTAAAAAATGAAATAAATAAACAAAAAAGGCTACAAGTTAAATTAAATTTGAACAAAGGGAAATATTATAAATTAATTTAGTTCTTTTTGAATCATTTGTGATTTTATTTTGTATGTATTTTGAAATATTTTTATTAACTAAACATCATATTTATGAAATTGCTTCACATTTTAGTTCATATAATATTGATTTTGAGTTGAAATAAATAGTAAAATGTATAATAAGAAATTTCATAACATCGAAGAGAAAATTTTTATTTTTATTTATTTAGTTTTCTTTTAAAATTTAAAATCAAAGATGGTCTTGAATGTATTATTAATATATTATGTTTACCATTCATTATTAATTGCAATGCATGATATATTCATTCATGTTTTAGATTTTTTGAATTATTTTTTATATATAAGAATAGATTCTTAATGCAATAATGCAACTTAATTTTTGTGGTGGTTATCTATCTTAATACTATTCATATTTAATTATTTTTAGTATTAGAATTCTAATGAGATTTAATACATTAGTAATGATTTGCTTATATTCTATATTATGTAGAAGAATATATTAAGTGGATTTTCATGATCTTCTTTCTTACTAGTATTATTCTTATTTAATCAATTTTAATTTTGAAGTTTAATTTTTTTCTAAGATAAAATTTATATCTCTTGAGTTTTTGATATCAATATCTAGGAAATACATAAAATGTTTTAAAATAATTTTTGTTGGGTTATATCCAACTAATCATCTTATATAATCATAATATCATTAATATATACGACTAACGTCACATAATGATATTTTAATCTATATTGAAAAAAAATAAAAATAGTATGATATGCATCTTTTAAGACCAAATATGGTCAGTACAAAAAAAATATGCTAAATAATACCCAAAGAGACTGATTCAAGTCATAAAGGGCCTTCAAACTTTTGTAATTTATACTTCACACCTAAGTTTATAGGAATAGTGAATGTGAATCATGATGGTTAATACATAAATATTTTTTTTCTCGAGATCATTATGAATGAATATATTCATCGTATTTAGCTGACACAGTATATTCATGAGAATTAATAATAAAAAGTAGTGATCTATTTGTGATAATATTAACCATATGGGAAAAGGTAACCTAGCAGTTAATATTATAAGTTCGTTTAAATCCTCTCGTTGCCAACTTGACCTTGAGCTAATTGATATTTTTTTTGATCTTGCTTTCAACATGTACACAATATACCTATCTACATCTTACTATTAATTTGCCTAAAGGTTTTGAAATGATATCTCAAGTATGGTTAAATATGATTGTGTATAGTTCATCTAATATAGTTTATTATTGTTTTGAATGACTAAATGTCTTGGAAAGAGTGTTGAGATTTTATAACAATCAAAGGAGGACAAGAAATTATAATATGTAGTATTAAAAAAAGAATAAAAGAATATTCACGAATCACGACAATGTGTCATGAGTAGAGTATGTGTATATTTCCTTCTATAGCATAATTGGAAGAACTAAATTATTATTATGAATCATATCAATTGATAGATAGAAAATTAAATAGGGAAAGGTTGTAGATGTATTTATTTTGTATATATATATTTAGGTGAAGATCAACAAGTCTCTCAACCTTTATCTCTCTTTCCTAAGAGGATTTATGTCTTATGTTTAGTGGGATACTAATTCTAGTCTTCTTTCTTTGGCACAATGCCCCAGGAAGCCATGAACATGAGATGTGTCATTATTCTTTTTAAAGTCAATCATGTTAGTCGTATCAGGTGCAAGTGAAGGAGCAGGGTCATGGCTTCTCCTCCGCTTTGTGTGAGGAGTAACAATTGGACACGGATACATATTGACTGCTATTGTGTTCGATGACGAGTCCTTAAAGAGTAACTTGCCTTCTAAGAGCTTCACATTGATATCATTAATGATCCTCCTAGTCTTATATGAGTAATACTTAATTTTTTTTGAGTATTAGAGTATTCAATAAATGTGTACTTGATGATATGCACAATTATCATCCATCTACCTGAAGATAGAGATCATGAACAATATAAGTACCCCCAAAGACCTTAAGTTTAAGGTAAAAAATTGTTCTTAATATAAAAGTTGATATGAGATATAACCTAAAAGAATATAAGATGATTATAGTTGATTAGGAAGTTGATGGTTAATACTTACTACTATTATTTTCTAAAAATATCTAGGCACACTCTTATAAATTAGGAGTGTCCTAACCATTTCAATCAAATATTAATTTTTCCTGTTTGTTATCTAATTTTGTATAGGAGTGCTGACATAATATATCTGATAAATAATTTTATTTTTTTTAAAGAAACAAGAAAAGTTTTTACATGTGTATTTTAAAACATTGCCATTTGTCAATATTTTAATGCTACATTGAAATCAAGTTTTTATTTTTTCATAGAATTTTATATAAATAGAAAAAACTTATGATATTTTTTTTAAATACTATCAATCATATGTATCAGATATAATTATAAATAAAATAAATAAAATATTTCAAGTCATTATTTGTAATCATTTTATAGAATCTCCAAATATGTGAGTTAATCATATTGTATGTGTCTTTCTTAGTATTCTTTTAATATGTTGGATATGAAATTCAAGTATATTTTCATAATCGATTTGTCTCATATATAATTAATAGATGTCATTTCCTTGATGCTCGACATTAAAATCTTTTGTTTGTCTAATAATAAATGTTTTAATTGAGAGTATATCACTAATAGATTAATAATTAAAGGTGTCAAATGGGTCGTGCCGGGTTGGCCCGGCACAGGTTTAGGCTGTCCAACCGTGCTATCGTGTTAGGCCAGGCACGACACGGTACAGTAATCGTGCCGTGCCTGGCCCGGCATGGTTTCTTCAGACCTGGCACGGCCCGCCAGCATGGCTGGTTTTTTACTGTGACGGGTCATGCTCGTACAGGCTGGTTAATAAAAATAATTTTTTTTATTTATTTGTTTATAATATTTATGTAATTATAAAATATAAATTAGATAATATTTAAAAATATTTAAATTGTAAATTATAAATATTTGAATAATTATAAAGTTTTTTTAATATAATTTGTTTTAATCATGTATTAATTAGATTAATAGATTATAATTTAATAGAATTAAATTTTAGAATTCTTAATGAAATTCTTAAACATAAAAATAAAATAAATACAAAATTTCTTTAACAAAAGTAATAAAGCCACAAAGTCAAATGCCCAAACCAAAGCAAATATAATGTAAAAAAAATGAGTACAAAATATCGAAATCAAAAATTAGAATCAAACATAACTCATAAGCATAAGCATAACTGTAACATAAGTGTCGCTGTCAGCGTGTTGAAATCTCACAATTGTCAATCATCAGGTATCAAGTGGCAACCTCATCAATTATCCATTGGTGTATCATTATCATCTTTAATCTCAATTCAAAATCACTATCATATGGATCATTATCAGCAATCAACTTTTTTTTTTTTACTATAGTCTATGTCCCAGCACGATCATAGATACTAAATCTCGAATCCTCCAAATTTTTCATGTTTGCTAAAGCCTCAACAATATCTGGACGTAATTTTGATATCCTATTTGAAATTATATTTACTGTAACATAAAAAGCAGACTTTGATACTATGCTCGACACTAGAGTAGTCAGTAAATCTTGTACCATCTTAGATAATATGGGAATGATGAACTCAATTTTCACCACTGTAATATATTAATATTCTTAGTATTAGAATATGATAGGATCGAGCAGTAATCGGTATCTAAGTACCGAGAAAGCTCGCTCCTATTCGACGGTCCACCCCGTCATTTATTCCTTGCTAACTAAATAGAAAAATTATCATCTCAGAATATGGTATCAATGTTCGTACTCACAGTCTTACTACCACCATCACCACCATACCTAGTATTATAGTATGTGAAAAGGTCAGTCAATTTCTCATGAATGAACCCTTTAGGTAGGTCTTCCAGGTTTATGCACGAGGAAATGTAAGTCAAAATATTATCTATCCATTCCATTCTAACTCTATGGTTCATGCATGCAGCGAGACAATAAAGAGATAAAATGGTAGACCAGTACTTTAATTATTTGGTTTCCAACTCTGCAATCATATGGCTAAGTGTCAGGTCAGCTTGATATTTTATAAATATGCTACTAATATTACATATGCATCTGAGTGCAATGCAAGTAGTGAGTATAAACCAACAAACACATATTCGTCATATCATAAAAATTTTCGAGAATTTCATAAATGAAATTCCTGAAGCCCAGTAAGTATTATCAATAATAAGTTTGTCACTTTTACTATTGACGTAGTCAGATATTATGTGTTCATATCTAACACATGACTCTAACATCAAGTATGTGTAATTTCAATGGTGTTTCATATATGATTGGAATTTCTTCTTCTTAATATTCACAGACAAATAGAGACTACCAAACTGTTGTCTATTAGGCGTGCAAATGTATTTTAGTGAGTTTTGTATATTTTTTAAAGCGGGGGAACACACTTTCATCCCCGCTTGTACAATAAAGTTAACACGTGACGCATACATCTGACATGAAAAATCTCTTTTAATGGTTCATATCTAATATTCATAACATGCATGTTAATCACTATTTCATTATTAGATGTATTATCAAATATGATACTAATTATTTTATTTTGAATTTTATATTATATAAAAATCTCTTTTATACAAAAATAGTCGGGTCATCATGAGGATGGAGAATCTCAGATAATCCTAATTTTTTTTCATAGTCCATTTAGAATCTACATAATGAACGATGAGACATGCATAAGATGAATTATCATGATTAGTTCAGATATCGAACGTCACAGACACCTCTCTATTATATGTCATATATTTATTAATTATTATTTATTTTCTAATTTATAATATTTTAGTATGTCGTTCCTAGATGTGGACATAGGAATTTTAAGATAAGCAGACTGAAAATATGTCTGCATGATGCTCACTATCCTTGGATTTTTTAAAAATTTAATCGGAAGACTCATCAAGGTGATAAATTTGGTTATGTCTTTTCTATCCAACTTGTTGTGGTATATGAAGGGAATAAACTTTGAGACTGAAGCAGGGAACACATCTTCATCCCCGCTTGTACAATTAAGTTAATCACGTGACACATACATCTGACATGGAAAATCTCTCTTAATGGTTCGTATCTAATATTTATAACATGCATGTTAATCACTATTCCATTATTAGATGTATTATCAAATATGATACTAATTATTTTATTTTGAATATTATATTTTATAAAAATCGCTTTTATACAAAAATAGTCGGGCCATCATAAGGATGGAGAATCTCAGATAATCCTAATTTTTTTTCATAGTCTATTTAGAATCTACATAATGAATGATGAGACATGCATAAGATGAATTATCATGATTAGTCCAGATATCGAACGTCACAGACACCTCTCTATTATATATCATAAATTCATTAATTATTATTTATTTTTTTAATTTATAATATTTTAGTATGTCGTTCCTAGATGTGGACATAAGAATCTTAAGATAAGCAGACTGAAAATATGTCTGCATGATGCTCACTATCTTTGGATCTTTTGAAAATTTAATCAGAAGACTCATCAAGGTGATAAATTTGGTCATGTTTTTCCTATCCAACTTGCTGCGGTATATGAATGGGATAAACTTTGAGACTGAATTGGATCTAGCTTCAAAAAAAGCACTGCTAAGTTGGTTTTGCCTAGGATTTAATGTATCATATTTTTTGGTGCATATTTGGCATATTTCTTAAAGTGCCCAGTCCTAAATGTACTCTTACAAATATTATTTTTTTATAATATTTGTACTATGTCATTTTTTCTTTATCATCCCTAATATTTTTTTATTTTATTATATTAAAATGAGTTTAAACTATAGAAGTCTTCTTAGTTTTTAATTTTTTAGGTGTTTGGGTTGAGACGACCAGAGAAATTAAAGTTTCAGCAGTCTCGGACTTTTGTGTAAGATTTTTTATTTTCTAAATTTAAATTAATTTTATTAGTATTTGTCATTTTTTGGTATTTTAGACGAGAATAAATTAAGAGTAGAGAGAAAAAATAAAAAACTAATTATTTTTAAATATTATGTTAAGACTTAAAAGTTTTAATTAACTAATTAAAAAAATAGAAATACCCGTAAATCAGTGTAAATGTAAAGTACGTGCACCAAAATTTCAACTTTCAAAGTCAAGCCCGAGTTGCAAGTCCCAAAAAGTCAAGTCGAAATCCTAAGAGAGAGGATTTTAGGAGAAAGATTTGAGAGAGCATGAAAATTTATGTTTTTGAAAAATATAAAAATTAGAGAGGGGGGAGCTTTTATGGAATAATATTAAGAATTTTTTTTTTAAAAAATATTTTTTTATTATTTTATTGATTTTTGGGGCATAATCATGTGGATCGTCGGATTCTGCCCCATAGCCATTGGAGGGAAAATCCGATGGCTAAAATTTAATTTTTTATTTTTATTTTTTTTTAATATTTTGAACCGTTGGGCATTTGGGGGGGGGGGGGTGGAATCGGACCCTGCTCCGGGTGGTTTCCGGAATCGTCGGGCTTAGCTTTTGTCGTTGGGGTGGTTTCTTGGCTCGTGCCTGATCAGGCATGGCATGACATGGTTAATGCCGTTGACATGTATGGCAAGGGCACATGCATGGGAAATTCCCGTGCCGTGCTGGTCCAGGCATGACCGAATTGTGCTGTGCCTCATGCCGGCCCAGCCTGACTCAGTTGACACCTCTATTAATAATAAACATATCTAGAGGGGTTCCTATGACTAGAGAAAAATATGTACAATTCATCATGCTCAATTATTTGAGAAGTCATTTGCTTGGTCTACTAATTTTGCATATAGACACTAGAAAAAAAAGAAAATAATATCATAACCTATACCTCATTGCTCATATAATGGTGTTATTAGTCATAACAGTATCATGAGTTCTAGACTTTACAATGAAAGTTAAAAAGTATAATTATATTGGAATTAGATATTAGATCATGAATCTAAGACCCACGAATTTAGAGTAAGGTGGTGAGAAGATATGATAGTTGATGTAGAAGTATCTTTGCCTAAGCTAGTAATAATCAAGAAAAGAAGTCTGACATATTCCTCCTAAGAAAGTGTAAGTGTAACAAAACTAGTAGATGTAGTTATAGAGAATGCAATTTGAGTGGGTCTACTATCCTAGTGTATAGTTTATGAATCTCAAAAAGTCCATTATAACTCAGGATGTAATGTTTAGTATATCTTTTGCATATGTCCTAATTGCTTATAGAAAGAATAAATTACTACTGGTTTTATTTCTCTTGGAGTATCTTTGTTAGTTCTCCCACTACCACCCTGTGATGAAAACATTGTAGTATTATGATTGATTATGCCAACTTCCGACTTTTTTTTTCTTGGAGTATCTTTGTCAACTTTGTCACTATCACCACGTGATAGAGACATTGTAACATTTTGATTGATCATACCAACTTTGCTTAATTTAAATATCAATGTAGATGTATAAGTCACTTTTTAATATATCTATGAAAGGAGCAAAAGTATTTTTCATCAAGAACGACTTTACAAAATAGTACACCATTCTCCCAATACTTGCATGTAAAGTATGTTGTAAATTTGACTGTTAAATCTTTTCATTGCTATCTGATGTGTTAATATATATTTCAATCTAATGATTATCTTCCATAACCATGTTTAAGTCTTATCCTGGTCAGTCAATTTTTATGCTAGTACTGAGTAACACCCTTATACAAATGAAACCTATTTAGAGAATACATCAATGTGACCAAATTACAAACCTTTTTGCATGTGTCGCAAGAACCAAATATATAAGATGTACTTAGAGGTATCAAATAGACCGTGTTGTGTGGCACAATCTTTTTGAGTGTGGCAATATCGTTCCATCATGTCATCTTGGACACGACATGATATGATTCTCATGCCTTGTTTGACATGGCATGGGAACCAGTTGGTTGGCCCGGCAAGACACGGTTAGCCCGCATAGTGCAGGGCTATGCTGGGTCGACATGGATAGCAACAAGCACGGCTTGTCGCGGTCCCTGTCGGAAGCTCGTTGCATTTGTGGCCGGTTTACATGGCCAGCTAGTGCAATTGGCTACCTAAGCAAGATTTGGCTTATGTGGCTGGATTTAAAAAAATAACTTATCCTATCAAGCATTTACCCATAAGGACTTAACTCGTAACTCATGACTTAACCATAGCTAGTCATGGGTCTCGAGGCCAGTGGACCGTGCTACTAGTCCAAACATGTGGGTTGTGCCTGGCACAACATGAAGCACGACTTGTGCAGGCCCCCTTAGGCTTTCCAATCATATCTCACGCACTTGCACTCCTAGGAAAAATATATATTAGGATACTTACAGCTCTAATACCATGTAAAATTATTAACTAAATTTTTTAATTTATTCAACACAGGATACACTAATCATTCTTATATAGAGAGCAAACTAATTGGGGTAGTCTATAAGTTGAGTATTCTCATAAAAATTAAATATATGAAAAAGATAAAGAAATAACTTTAAATAAAAAGTTGTGAAGCATCAACAATGATTAATATTAGTAATTAATTTATGTATGAGTTTTAGGGAGTCATCTTTTTTATAAGGATCATATTAAGAGGTTATATTATTCTTCATATAAA
Organism: Sapria himalayana; assembly: GCA_029783825.1. Taxonomy (NCBI): domain Eukaryota; kingdom Viridiplantae; phylum Streptophyta; class Magnoliopsida; order Malpighiales; family Rafflesiaceae; genus Sapria; species Sapria himalayana. Next base: position 252,210 of record JAREIK010000009.1, read on the forward strand.
AATATTTGTGAAAATATAATTAGAAATGATTTAATATAATTATATAATAAGACATGGTGTTCTTAAAAAAATTAAATTGTCCATGCTAAACTAAATAATTATAAAATAAAAATAATAACACTCAATAATATTAATGTACAACTCATGATCTTATATAATGGGCAAATATGATTGAGATAAATCACAAGTTAAATACTCATCAAAATATAAAAAAGGAAAAATTGAATAAAAAAGTGCAACATAAACCACAACACTCTTGTATCCTTCAACTTGGTATATACAAGCCTACAATACTTAGTTTGGAAAAAAAAAAAGTAAATTGAGGTTTCATTAAAGTCTTCATGAAGATATCTGTTAGCTGTTTTACTCTTTGAGCTCATGTTATAATAATAATTTTATTCTAAATTTATCTTAATGTGCAAATATTAACTCATAAAATATCAAATTAAAAGCTATATATCTCATCTCTTGATTGTTATAGTAGAAGGCAATGTGAGAAGAGAGTTGATACCCAAGCTTCTCGAGTAGATGTCACATTCAAAATATCTCACAGGTGACTATCATCATCATTCTTAACTCTAACATTGAAATAAATATTTATTTTTTATATTTTAATGAGATATGGTTGTATTAAAGAAAAATATAAAATTATATCATAGATCTTCTTTTAGTGCTTGCTTGTGTCCAACTCAACTTTGAATACTTGGAAAACTATAAGTATTCATGAATTTTGAAAGATATCTCAAGTTTTGAAGACTTGTTCACATAGCTCATTATGCAATATGTTGCAACAAGACGAATTTGTTGAGGAAAATCTTAGAAATGATTAATTATATTGACTGCGTATATTTTATCTGATCTGATTAGAGTTAGATAGTTAATTTTTTTTATAATTTTTCTATTAGTAGTATAGTCAATTAGAAGAATTATATTAGAAGTAAAGTTAATATATGGATTAATAGGAGTGTCTACTAGATCACAACTCAAAAGATCAATATCTACAAGAGAATAATGTACATATCTTTTCTATGATAAGATATATTTTGTAGAATAAATTATATTTATGCCAATAAAAATATATAAACCTCATAAGACTTCATCTAAATTGTATTTGAAGGTATGATTTGAGTTGAATGATTTATAATTTATTATCTTTTATAATTAAAACATCATTCAAGGTGACAATTAGCAAACTTATCTTATTATTAGGATTCTTTTAAAAGAACAAATAAAAATCAGTAATACATGTATAACACAAATTAGGTCACTGCCTATAAAAATTTTGTAAATTAGGCTTTTAGTGACTACTTGAGGTTATATAATATCTTTCATAATTTATTGGGAAGAAATATATTTTTTATACCTAGTTGTTATAACTTTTAACTGTAAGATATTGCAAGAGAAATGAGAATATACCCTAAGGTCATCTTGGTCACATACGAGTAAGTCTTTTGGCAGTTTGCACTCCATATCTTAATGTATCTTTTTGCTTCAAATTTTATTTTAAGGTGATTCATCTTCTTATCTAGATATGTATTTACAACGAACACCTACTTTCAATCAATAACAAATCTTTCAAAAGATTTTGATACTAATCCCTAAGCCCATTAGTGTTAGAGGTTTCAAATGGGCCTTGTTGTGTCGACATGGCCTATTTTTGGGTGGTCTAGTTGGGCCACCGTGTAGTGCCAGACCTGACTTAGTTAGGAAGTCATGCCCTGCCAGGCAAGGCACGACTTTCATTATGTCTGGCCCGGCATGGCCTGACCGGCATGAGTCCAAGCAGTCTCATGCCTTTTGTGCTAGGTCAATTTTGGGTGGTGTTGTCGTGCCGAATCATGATTTTTTTTGGGCAGTCAGCAGCTTGTTGCCTGTGGTGGCTCCGACATCATACCCACCTAGCTCCAAATTCCAATGTCCATCACCCGTACTTGATCATTGTCACCATAATTAATAAAAAATAATTTTTAATTTATGCTTTTAAATGAAAAAAAATGATAAACAAATATAACAATAAAATGAGAAAAAATAATTGTTTTTAGTATCATTTAAAAAAATGTAGTGTAACAAAAGTTAAAATATCAAAAATCAAAATCAAAAGATACACGCAAGCATCAATATCAATTCTAATGTCAATCGGTGTATATATTTGTATGCAAATCATCATCATCATGTAAACATCTAATAATATTGCTAGCGGTGGGGGTGACCTCAATATTCTTAATGTCTAATGAGTCATCATTTGTCTCTGCCAGCAACTAGTGTGCTCCTACTCTCGGTCCCGATACAGCCCTATCTTGGATGTTCATCCTTGAATATTTTCAATTCTTTATGTATGCAAGTGTCTCAATGATACTTGATTGTAATTTTGATTTTTTATTTAAAATGTTATTGATTATAACAAAAAAAAGTAGATTTTGATATTTTGCTTGATATTAGAGGAGTCAGTAGATCTTGTGATATCTTAGTCAGTACGAGATAGGTGGATTCATATAATTTTTATCATAATAAAATATTAAGTTTCTTGTTATCAATATGTGATAAGATTGAGTAATAATCGGTATCAAAATATTGAGACAGCTCGCTTCTATTCGATGGATCATTTTGTTATTTTTTCTTTGCTAACTGGATGGAGAAGTCATCTTCTTCAAATATGGTGTCAATCTCTGTACTCGGAGCCTGATTATAACTACTACCATACCTAGTATCGTCATATATAAATAATTCGGTCACTTTTTCGTGAATGAATCTTTCAAGTTAAGTGTTCTTGGTTTATGCACATAGATATGTATGTGAAAATATTCTATATTCCTTCCACCTTAAACTTAGGATCCATGCAGGTAATCGTACAATAAAAAGATGAATTAATACTTTTAATATTTGGTTTTTAACTCAGTCATATTACTAAATATTGAGTTATCTTTAAACTTGCTAAATGTGTTATTAATATTGTGTATGTACCTAAGTGCAATGCAAGTTGCGTGTGTGTACACAAACGAACACATATTCATCGTGCCATAAAAATTTCAGAAATTTCATAATAAAATTTTATACAGTCTCTATTATCGATAATAAGTTTGTTATTTTTTTTATTGATGTAATTGGATATCACGTGTTTGTATTCAATACATAACTCTAACATCAGATAAGTATAATTTTAATGGTGTCTCACATCAATTTGGAATTTCTTTTTCTTTAGACATGCAGACAAATAAAGACTAATACTTCTTTTGTATGCTGGATCTTCCAAGATATTTTAGTAAATTTTATATTTTTTCTAATACGGAAGAAATAATATTCATCAATGTTTATACTATCAGGTTAATAATATGACACATGTATTTAATATGAAAAATTTTTTAATAGCCAATCTTTAAATATTCTAACAAACATATTAATGACTACTCCATTATTAGTTGTGTTATCAAATGTGATACTATATATTTTATTTTGAATATTATAATATTTAAAGATTCTCGACATGCACTCACATATATCAAGACCATCATGAGGATGTAAAAGTTTAGGAAATCTTAAAATTTTTTTATTAAATTTTCATTAAAAATTTACATAGTGAGCGGTGGGCATTCAAAAAATGTATTATCATGATTAGTCTAGATATCCGGTATTGTGGATATTATTTTACTATATTTTCTAAATTTATTAATTATTAATTATTTTTTTAAATATTTTAGTATGTCATTCATACATACAGGCCTAGAAATTTTATGATATGCAGTCTGAAAATAAGTATGCATAATACTTACTACTCTAGGATCCTCAGAAAATCTAATTGAAAAATTTTTCATGGTAGTCTGTTTGATCATGTCTCTCCTCCCTAACTTATTACCGTATATAAAGAGGGTCAATAAAGAAGTACTACGTTCAGCCTCAAAGGTTCCATCGCTTAGTTGAATTTACCTAAGATCTAATGAATCATATTTTTTGATACATTCATCTGCATGCCTTTTTAGATGACCCATGTCATCTGTACTCTTACATGTAAATACTTTTTTATCATATATATATTATGTCGATTCTTCATTGATAATCCTAATATTTTTATTTTTTAATATGTTAAAGTGAATCCAAACTATATATATTTTTCTAGTTTTTTATTTTTTAGATGTTTGAGCTTGAGTCGAGGTCATCAGAGAAAATATGGTTTTGGCCTTGAATCTTTCTGTAAGATTATTATTATTATTATCTACGTATACGTCAAGATTAATTTTGTTATCATTAAATTCACTATTAGTTATTTATATATTTTTTAGTTTATTTTCAAAGCTAATAAATAAAATATATTTAAAAAAATAAAATAAAAAATAATACCTGATTTATGGAGAGGAGAAAGAGAGAGAGTGAGTGAGAGAGAGAAAATCATAGTTGTAACCCGTACCTTAGGGTTAGGTAATGATAATGAAATTGAAACAATAACATCAAATCTTCACTCCATGTTCTTTAAGATTTATAAAAAAACTTTTAAATGTAAAAATTTTAGTTTTACAGATGAGAGAGAGAACCGAGAGGAGAGAGAGAGAGATAGAAGAGAGTTATGCTTGAGAATTGAGAATGAAAAACTCAATTCTCTAAAATTATTTATATAGATTTTTTATAATTTAAAAAATATATATTTAGTTTTTTGACTTTTTTATTAAAATTAAAAAGGGCAGAAACTAGTCAGTCATTAGATTTCTGCCCTATTGTTGGAAAAAATTTTTATGACTAGAATCATCTTCATTTTTATTTTTTTTCCCCATTACTCGTTAGCCATTACTTTGCCCTTGACAATCAAAAAGACCATCGGACTAGGGGGCACGTTCACGTGTGCTTGGGTCATGCCATGTGGATGCTTACCACCTACCACATGGCGGACCCATTAAAAAAATCCACCATGTGTACCAGGCGGGGTTGGCACGGGCCAAGTGGACTCTGCTTGCTTTTTGGTCTGTAGTCCTGGGTTATGGTAACTATGCTGGTGGACCATGGCAACGGGCTAAGCACTCGAGTCATGCTTGGCCCGAGACGAGGCATGGCACCTCCTAGCCCAACACGGCATGAGCAGTGCCTCGGGCCGGCATGACCCAAGTCTAGGCATTGTCTTGGACCGTGCCATACCTAGTGCCATGCCCAGGCCTTTTTGCCCGCTTGCCATCATTAATTAGAGTGTACGACATGCATCTTTTTTATTATGGTCTAATGTTATCTCAAGTAGGATAATATTTTAGAAGAAAATTTGAGTATATTAGTATTATCAAGATAAATAATAAAAGAAAAGAAATAATGAACTAGATGAAGTTCAATAGGACATGTGAAATTGTATGCTGAGTATATCTCTTCTATCTTTTTTAGAAAGCAATTGAAATGTTAAAATCAAAGGGATTGACTACAAGATCATATGACTCCTTGGTAGGTCATTTCTGGTTTGAGAAGGTCGAGTATGTTTCTTTTTCTTGATATAGATTATAAGTCCTATGTAGTCAAGTCTCATAGTTGCCGACTCAATGTGAGTTTATACTAGAGAAGACTCATAGACTACCTCATAATCTGTATTTGAATGAGATCTTTTTATTTGAGAAACACCACTATTTAAATTAGTTATTATCTTTATTTTTAGCATGTGTGTTGATTTCATGAGAATAACATTATATTGAGTACAAATATACCTAGATTTACTCGATGAGTGATTCTCTTTACTAATTGGTGGTTTATGCATGACTCTAGGTAAAAGAGAAAAGATAATAGATTTATGTGCAATATCTAGATACACACCCTTTCTATGCTTATTTAAAAAAATAATTATAAAAAATATAATATTTATGCACTAAAATTATATTATTCTCTAATAAAAAATATTTATATTTTTTTGGGTACTAGAGTATCTAAGGAAAGTAAATATTAAAGTCCAAGATGTCAATTTGTCTTGTCTCTAAGAGGATCAAAGATAAAATAAGGATATTCAAAAAATTTAGGAGTTAAACTAAATAGTGTATCTTTATAAAGTAGAATCTGAAAAGGTATGATTGAGAAATAACAAAAAGTATATTTGAATGATGAGTTAGATTGATATTAAAACTGCTCATTCCTAAAAATATTTTGGATTTCATTTTTCAAGTTGGAATGTCGGAACTGTCTCAATCAAATAATTTTTTTAGCAACTTCATTTTGTTGAGATGTGCTAGTGTAAGAAGTTTGGTGTATAATCTTTTGATTTATATAATATTTGATATATTCTAATATATAGAAATTTCTTATTTTTAAATATTTTTATTGAATTGAATTTTTATTATTTTATGAAAAGTTTGAAAAATAAAAAAAACTTATGATTTGTCACAAAAGAGATATATTTATATTTATCTTGAGCAATCATTAATTAAAATGATTTGATTTCTAAATATTTTTTTGATCATATTTTTTTTTGTTTTTCATATGTCTGAGTGTATGAGATCGAATGATTTCTTACTCAAATAAGATTGATATGTAAGATAAGAAATTATTCTAAGCTTTCTTAGTCGGCATGTCTTACATTATAGGATTGAAATACCATAAGACTAGGATAAAATATTTTCAACTTGGTTATTGATAGGTGACCAAGTTAAGAATGCATGAGTAACTCTAGCATATTCAAATATATAAGAAATTTTACCGTTGAAGATAGAACATATAATTTAGCTTGCTCAACCTCAAATAAAGTTTTTTTTAGAATATCCCAATCTTACAAATAAACATCAATAAAAATAAAGATAAAGTTAGAGTTAAGGTGTGAAAAAGTAATTCATAAAGAATAAATTACTAGAATAATTAGGAATAAATATGATACAAGGATGTAACAAAAATTCAAACTGAATACTATTATATCCAATGACTTTTGAGTATTTAATATTGGCTACAATAATATTTTTAGAATTAGAAAAAAAATACAGAGAATTGATTATAATTATCAGTAATATATATATATATCAAGTAGTCATCAATATATTCATAAGATAACTAGATTTTACTCTAGTCACGTCTCTAGTATATTCTCATATGTTTGATTGTATGAGATTGAATGGGTTCACACTCAAACAAAAATTAACATGTTGGATAGAAAGTTCTAGTAAGTTTTTTTAATTGACATGTCTTACACTTGAGGGTTGACATACTCTTAAGACTGATAAAATATTATTAACTTGGCTAGTGATAACTGACCAAACTAAGAATACAAAAGTAACGAGTCTAAAATATTCAAATATGTAAAAGGAGATCTTATTGTTTAAAAGAGAAAATATAATTTAACTTTCTCAATCCCAAATGGAATCATACTTTTTTGATCTTGGAAGTAAATTTTAGTAAAAGTAAAGATAAAGTTAGAGTTAAGTTCTTGAAAGATAATTCATGAAATAAATTATTAAAATAATAATGAATAAACATAACACAAAGATGTAACAAATATTCAAGCTGAATAATCTTTTATTCAATGACTTTTGAGTACCGTTATCAAAAACATATGATTCATGATTTAATTTATGATTCAGGAGATTAACGATTTGATTCTTTAAAAGAATTAAAAATATACATGAATCGAAGACTAAATTGCTGAACTGAGAACAATTCACATGAATCAATTTAATATTGATTCTCAAAGAACCAACATTCTAAAAAATCAAAAAAATAAAGACTAAAATACCAAAAGAAATTAACTATAGGAATTAATTAATGTGAAAAAAAGCAATTCTAGCATTTTGTATTAAAAATTTAGTGTGAAAAAATAATAAAATATCAAAAAAGTCAAAAATAAAAATTAAAATACTAAAAAAAATTATCAGCTATTGAAAATAATAATTAATTAACACGAAAAAAAGTTACAAAAAATTTAATTCACGATTTGATTCAATTCTCGATTCTTGATTTACTAATCAAGTATTTTAATTTTTGATTCGAATCTTGATTTAATAATTATACTTTTGAGCATATAATATTGATTACAATAATATTTCTAGAATAAGAAAAAAATATAGAGAATCGAATACAATTACCAGTGATGTCAATCATGAGTTGTTGTCTATAAAAGTGATTTGATATCTAAATCTTTATTTGGTCATGACTTTACTAGGTTTTCATATGTTTGATTATATGAGATCGAATGAGTCCATATACTTTAGGGCTGGCATATCCTTAAGACTAGAGTAAAATATGCTCAACTTAGCTAGTGATAGATGACTAAGCTGAGAATACACAAGTAACGAGTCTAAAATACTCAAATATCTAGAAGTTCATATCTTTGAAGAGAGAACATATGATCTAATCTACTTAATTCTGAATGAAATTTGCCTTAGTCTCTTAATCCTATTTATAAACATGTGTGAAAGTAAAAATAAAATTAGAATTGAATTATCTAAAAAAATAAATTAATAGGATAATCATGAATAAGCAAGATATGAGAATGTAACAAGGATTCAAGATGAATAATATTATTTTTAATGACTTTCAACCATTTGATATTGACTACAATAATATTCTTAGAATAAAAAATATATATTGAAAATCTTTTGTAATTATCATCGATGTGAATGTTTGCTCGTGTGTTCATAATTAAGAGTCTGAAGTGAAAGTATGAATGAGATAACAATGACATAAAAAAAAATGAATGATATCATATTATCTTAGAGAAAAATTTTGTATAATTTTTTTTTCTAGTAAGTATTATATTGAATGAATTATGTGAAAAAATTTAGACAACTTTGTTACTCAGGTTGTCTCTCTCACCACTGCATAATATTCTCAATCTCATTGAAAATAATATTTAATTATTTATTGTGTGGCCTATCTTTTGGTAATTAATACATTAGATTGAAACTTTTTCCACATATATATCTGTCATGATAATCTATATTGATTCTCATTTTTTTAAAACTAAATCTATCAAAAATAACAAAGGAAATACATTTAGGGTTTTTGCTTAATGCTATAGTGTGCATCATCATATTTGCTACCACGTGAACTATTGCATGCACCAACATGTGACTGTACACTTGTGTGCACTATTAGCCGCACATTGTGATTGTTTGACTCGTGCAATATGGTGATGGTGTGCCTTATTGTTGTGCACTCCTGCTACAAATAGAAAACAGAAGATTAGGGGGAGGGGACGTAATTTAGGGTTTATAATGCTAGCTTTGATACTATGTTGTACTAAATAATTATAAAAAATTATAATAATAATACATAATAATAATAATATACAAATCATGTCTTTATATAATGGAAAAACATAGTATCAAAAATAAAATTGTTTTTTTACCTGATATGAAAAATTGTTTACCTGATATGAAAAATAAGTAATTTTTTATCTACATTGAAAAATATTCTACCATATAAAAATATAATTTCCTTTGTTTATAATTATTTAAATAGTTCACACAAAAATATGATGTTAATCGATTCAAATAAATAAATGGTTTGAATTCATAGAAGTTATTTATGAAAGTTTATAGTTTTATCTTGTATATATTTTTCTACTACTTCATTAGCATCATATTATTTATATGGAATAATATTATATATTTACATATATAATGATGCTTTAGATTAAAAACTAATTATAGGCTCAAAATCTAATGTTATTTTATAAAATAATATATATTATTTTCTTGTCATCATATATCTTCCTAGTATAGATTAGATTGATGTATTTTTATAAATTCCATGAATAAAACTTAGTTCACTTTTTTTAACCTTGTAGAAAATTGTGCCACCAATGTGAAATGATGCTCCAATATGGCTGTTTATGTGCATTGCATGTCCTATAGTACTCATAATACATGTTATAGTAGTTCAATTGTTATACTTTATGATTTTTTCATTTATAATCCTTATTTTGACAAGTGGTGTCAAAGCTGTATATGGGTGGCGCAAAAAATTTGTTATGATGCAGGGGATAAATAAACAAAACATTTTTGAGGATGAATATATATGCGCTTCCATTGTATACAAGTAACTTAAAAGGATTTGATTTCCTTACTGTTGGTACTATTCTGTGTTTTATATAATGTGATAAATTTTGATATTTCTCACAGTATCTGATGCTATGTTTCATCTAGACACTTCCATTTGAGATTTTGAGTTCATTTTTTTTCATCAATCATGTATTTGTATTTTATTGTAGAATGGATTTTACTTGAACAAGTTTCCCTTGCAGCAATGGACTGCAATAGTCTTCAAGTTGCGAAGGTATTTTTTTTTTAAATTTTTAATTTTGAAGTATTTATTGTTAACTAAATTCTTATAAGTGCACAATGAAAATTGTTAGGACTATCATTGAGTTCTAAATGCCAAACCAACTGCAATGATATCTTTATGTCTAGTTTACGCAAACTATGTAAACTAGATTTTGTTCAAGTTAAATTATGCAACACATTTTTACACCTCTAACAAAGACTTAGTTTTGAAGCTAGTAGAACTGTGTTGTGCAAAATAAAAATAGGCAAGCAGGTCAAAATGCTTATCTCAACATAGTTTGAGCTTTGTTGTGTGTCGACCTATGCTTGTTTTAGGCATGGGCCATTTTATGTTGGGCAATGTTGCAGGTTGGGCTTGAGCTGCATGACTAATTTTTCATCTCAACGTAGACAATAGCTATCGAATTATTTTGAATATTCTCTCATAAAATAATAATTAATTTTAATATATTTTGTTTGCTTGTAGAACTTTAGGTTGCCAGCAATATGTTGAGTTATATGGCTGTCATATTAAATTATTTAGGTTAAGTTACATTTTTGTGACATATATGGATTATCACATAAAAGTAGATGGAGGAGAATCACAATCTTATGTACTCATTGCAAGAGAAAATGACACACCAAATAGAGTTAAATTTTATTTTTAGAAAGAATACAAAGGGCATTACGTAGTAGTGAGATAGACAGGCTAACTTCCAAAGCAATCCAAGGGTCTTTAGAGAATTCTTCTACCACCATACTTACTAGAGAGGAATATATAATTTTTTTTTAAAATAGTAACATATTATTTCTTTCTTTCGGATATTATTAATTATTTTATTTACTCTTATTTAAGATTTTTGGATTATCATCAATGACTATCATATTTTATTTTTTTTCTTCTGAGAATATTATTGTCATCAACGAAGATTACTCGAAAATCATTGGCTATATTACTATGCAGTTTGAATCCTTGTTATTTTTTCACGTCATGTTTATTCATGGCGTCTTAGTAGTTTTTTTTGTTGTGAGTTGCCTATTTAGATAAGTCAATTTTGAATTTATCTTTATTTTCACCGATATATATTTGTATGATTGAAAAATTCTGAGAAAGGCTATATTTGGAATTGAGCAAGCTAGATTATATCTTTCTTTTTCATGATATGATTTTCTTCTAAATATTTAAATTTTTTGAATTGTTTACTTGTATATTCTCAACTGAGAATATTTTATCTTTGTCTTAAGGGTATTTTGATCATAAAATATAAGATATATCAATTGGAAAGTTTACTAGAGCTTCATTTCCTACTTGTCAGTCTATTTGAGTATAGACTCATTTGATTTGATATACTCTAATGACTAAAATGATTTCACGTTGACCTTGAGAAAGAGATGTATTTGATGTCATCATTAGGATTTAATATAGTACAGTTAGGCATAAGTTGCAGATTATAAAAAATATTATACTACTTGACGTAGTCACTAAGAGCATGTTTTGTGAGATTTTTATATGCAATCATTTTGCTTGGGTTATAAAAGTATATTATTGATTTTTTTTGTTCTTCTTGAGGAGTATTGATGATAGAATAATTTTGTTAATTATTTACGTGGATGATATTTTGATTATGAAAGATGATATTTAGAAAATTATCCAATTTAAGGAGTACATTCAGACTTAGTTTCAAACAAATAATCTTTGGAAGTTTAAATATTTTTTTGATATAGAGGTAACTTATTATACAAAAGATATCATTTTGTCAAAAATGAGATATATACTTAATGTTTTTGTAGATATTAATTTTTTGGATTGTACTTTAGTAGATATTCTTAGTGATTCATGTACCAACTTTACTTTAGATGTGTTGTATTTAATTGACTCTACTACTTAATTATATGAGAATTATAAGAAAGATTGATTATCTGATTGACCATATTAGAATTAACTTACACCATTAGTATAGTTTGTCGTTTTCTAGATTTTTCTTATAGGTTTATCTTGAAACAAATTTTTTTATGTAACATTTATGTATTTAATCACGTTTATTGATGATTGTTCGAAATATAGTTGGATATAATTTTTCCATGATATATCACATATTTTTTTAGATTTTTTATAAAATTATAAAAACTCAATTTAATAAAAATATTCAAAAACTAAGAGGTTATGATATATTAGAATATATATCGAATCAAGTTAGCACATATTTTATTAATCAAATGTGATTAGACTTTGATTAAAATGATTTGGATACTTCTACTTGAAAAGTATGTTCTAAAATATTTTTAGGGAGAGAGTTTTAATTGTAATTTATTTTATCAATCGGGTTTTATTTTCTATCTTTTTTTTATCAGATACCTTTTTAAATCCTATAGGTTGAAGAGAGGTTATGTAACTTGTGTCAGAGTTTTTGGGTATATTTATTTTATTTTTGTTCATTCTCTAGAATAAGATAAACTAGCATCTAAGACATTGAGTTGTATTTTTCTTGGATGTTGTATTACTCAAAGAAGGTACACTTATTTCTCACTAGAGTTGTTAGATTTTAGTGAGTATAGTTTTTTTTTAATTATAACTCATTCTGTAATGAGCTTAGGAAGAGTGATTTATATGTTGCATCTGGATTTATTATTCTTCATCTCTTCCCTATAGCTTTGCCTCAATTACCAATTGGTAGAAAGAATCATTTGTTGACTGCATCTAATCATGATGATATTGAGTATGATGTTACTTCATTAAAGTTGTTATATCTATAAACAAATTCAGATCATATTAAGTCGAGAAAAAGTGAGAGTTCTCAAATAGGGGGGTCTCATTCAAACCAAAGTAACATATTATTATACAAGTCTGTGCTAGTATAGACTTATATTGAGTTGGTAACTAGGACATTTAATCACCTGTAACTTAAAGTTTGTACCTAGAGAGCAAGACATGTCTAGCCTAATCAGACTAGAGATAAATTTATTGAGGAGCTAGATGATCTCTGTAGTTAGTTTTTTTGATCGTAACCTTTCGACTGCTCTCTAGAAGAGATCTGATTTTAAAGGTTTTTTTGTACTATTATTTTATTCACTATTTTATTTTTTTTAAAATTTTTTTGTGAATGTGCTAGCATACAAAAATCTTCATCTAAGGGATTATCATATCCAAGATAATATCAGGTCATGGTAGATGAGATGTATATCATCTACTATAATGGGACTTGAGAACTAGTACCATGACCTTTAGGAAAGTTTGTTGTTGGTTGTAAGTGGATGTTCACTAAGAAGACATGTTTAAATGAGAAGGTAGATTGCCTTAAGGTAGACTTGTGATAAACAGATACACTCGGACATTTAGAGTGACCATTAGGATACTTACTCTTTAGTGGCTAAAATGGTATTAGTATATATTCTTATTTCTTTTGTAATATCTTATAGTTGGATAATATATTAATTAGACATAAAGATTATATTTTTTTCATGGTTACCTTGAGAATGAGATGTATTTGGAATAATCATTGGGATTTTTATATAGTACAATTTGACATAATTTATAGATTTTGAAAAGTAATATATGATTTGTAGTAGTGACTAAGTGTCTGATTTGAGATTTTTACATGCAATCATTTTGCTTGGGTTATATAAGTGTATTATTATTATTTTTGTTCTTCTAGATGAGTTTTGATGGCAAAATAATTTTGTAAATAATTTACTTGGATGATATTTTGATTATGAAAGATGATGAGTAAACAATTATCCAACTTAAAGAGTACATTCAGACTTAGTTTCAAATAAATAATCTTTGAAGACAGATATTTTCTTGCCATAGAGGTAACTTATTATATGATGGGTATCATTTTGTTATAAATAAGATATACAATTGATACTCTTATAGATAATAATTTTTTGGATTATACTTCAACAAATATTTTTATTGATCTATGTACTGACTTCATTTCTGATGTGATGTTTTCAATTGACTTTAATATTTATATTAGAATTATAGGAAAGATTAACTATCTTATTATGATCAGATCAGATATAACATACACAATCAGAATAGGTTAACATTTCCTAGAATTTTTTTGTAGATTTATCTTGATGTAATTATTTGCATATTGTGATATGCAAAGATGTCTACGAGACTTGGAATTTCTTTTAGAGATCATGGACACATATAATTAGTTGAGTATTCAGATTTGAGTTGGACTCCAACATGTATTGAGATGCGATCTACTATATGATTTAGTACTTTTGTTGGAGGCAATATCATCTTATAGAAAAGTAAGAGATAAATCTTTATTTCTAGATCTAGTGTTGAGGTAGGTGGTTATTTCTAGATTCAATGTAGGGATAGAGTTTACAGTGTTGGTGATAATTACAGTGAAATACTTTGGATATAGTATCTGCTCAAGAAGATCATGTATGCACTTTTTTTTGTTATGCTTTATCATGATAGTTAGACAGTGATACATAATTTCTAATCCAATATTTTAAGTGTGGACGAAATATATCTAGGTGAATTGCTTCATCCTCATATAGAAAATTCAAGATGGAATTATGACTATAATATACATTTAGATAATAGAGCAGCAAACAAATATTTTTACAAAGATCTTAAAGATATGTCATCTTTTTTTTCCTCCAAGTTAGATATTGTGGGCTTGTATGTATCGATTTGATGGAGATTTTTTGATATTTTCAATTTTTTCATATTTATTATTTGGTATATTTTTTACCTTTCTATATGCTTTGATAAGAGTACTCAATTTATAGGTTATTCCAATTTTTTTGTCCTCTATATTAGGGCTTGTGTATAGGTTATTCCAATTTAAATATTTTATTTCATTTTTGTTAAATTTTACAAATGTTCAATTGTTAATCAAAATTTTGATCACTTACTTTCATTTCACGTGATTTTGATGATTGAGACTCAATAGGATTAAACTGTGATAAATGTCTAATCGTTATCACTCATTTGATTGTCAATAGAGTGCAATATGCCAATTGTGTTTACTAAAATGTTAGTGGTTTTGATCATATTCATTGAGTGTAATTTGTATATATGGTGCTATTAGTTAGTTGAAAAGTTATAGATTGATAAATTGGGATGAAAGAATTTATTATGAATTTCAAAACACTGTCTAGGTTTACTTTCGAGGAGATGGGTGAAAGAGAAGAAAAGGAATAGAAAAACTTAAAATGAAAAAAAGAGAATTCTATTAAAATGAA
This sequence comes from Sapria himalayana, assembly GCA_029783825.1. Taxonomy (NCBI): domain Eukaryota; kingdom Viridiplantae; phylum Streptophyta; class Magnoliopsida; order Malpighiales; family Rafflesiaceae; genus Sapria; species Sapria himalayana. The sequence goes on from JAREIK010000009.1 coordinate 267,620, forward strand.
AAAATTAATTTAAAATATAACACAATTCATACACACACTCTCACACACACACACACACACATGAATTTTGGGCAGCCAATAAGTCGAGCGCACCCAAATAATGAAAAAGAAAAAAAATAATAAAAAATAAATTAAAACTTAGTACTTCTTCAAGATGAAGTATACATGTCATAAATTTGCATCTTTGAAGAAAGAACTATAATTTTTAGTTTTCTGAGAGCTTTTATGCATATGTATGCAGTTTATTTGTTGATAAGTACATAAGGTGTAACGATCAAATCATTTTGAATCTTCTCTCAAATGAATAATAATTAATCTCAATATTCTTCATTTATTCTTGAAATATCAAATTGACAATAATGTGGCATACTGTATGATTGTCACAGTAAAATATTAATCTTTGAATTGATAGGCAAAGCTTTTCAAAGAAGTGAATGGTTCATTGAAGCTCACAAGTAGCTGATATCATAATATCATACTCTGTTTTTATACTATATCTTGAAATAATTGTCACTCTCTTGATTTTTCGGGAAATGAGATTACTTATAAAATATTACCAAAATTGGTGGTGGATTTTGTCTCTGCAATTACAGGATTCTAATTAGAATTTGAAATATGTATATATTTGGCTATGTCTATGATCTTTAAATATAATCGCACATCTTAAAATTTTTTTATTTACTTGAAAATTCTCAACATTGGATCCATATGAATTTGTTTGGGATAATTTATAAAATAACTAATTACTGTAATGACATAGGTATTATCTGAATTAGTTTCAGATATTTTTGTTTATCTATGATTTTCTTATATCTAGTGGAATCAATTGACAAACTAATATTTATAGTTAGGTATATACTTAGATCAAATGGTAAGTCAACATGTGCATATTTTAACATATTGAAATTAGATAAAATATTCAAAATATATTTTCTCTAAGAAAGAAATATTATACCTTTTTAAGTATCTGATTTCAATACCAAGAAAATATTTTAGACTTTTTAAGTTTTTTGTTTGAAACTTTATTTATAAAAATAATATTAGTTAAGATATATTCAAGTGAGTATATTCCATACTCATAATATCATCGATGTATATAGCTAATATCACATATTTATTTTCTGATCCATGGCAAAAAAAAAAAAGAATGATCTAACACACTTCTCATAAGACCAAAACTAGTAAAAGATGTAGAAATTCTACTTAACCATGATCTAAGAAATTATTTTAGGCGGTAAAAAGTATTTCGTAATTTGCATACCATACTCTATGTTTTTAGAACCCATGACTCTTGATGATTATTGCATAAATATTTTATCCTCTAAAATATTGTGTAAAAATATTTTTATTATATTTAGTTGATGTATAGTCTACCCGTGTGATATTGTAATAGAACATGACAACCTAATAATTCTCATTTTTGTCAATTAGAAAAAAAATGTTTCAATAGTTATTGTCATATATATGTGTAAAACTTAGTCTGGAGTCGATCGATATTTTCCTTAAATCTTGTCTAAATGTCTCAAACAGGTAGTGTTGGGTTGATGCAACCCAATTTTGTGGCTCACATGGACTATTGTGTTGGTTTGTACTAGCTCGGTTTTGAAATCGAGTTGTGTCGTACTGACATGCCACGAAAAAAGGGTAAACCAACATGCCTCATTGGCTCGCAGGCTTCTTGGGTCATGCTGGGTCATGCCAAACTAATTTTGAAACCAGGTCATGCCGTGCCGGCAAGTTACTAAAAAAGGGTAGCTCGACATGACCATGCTTGACTTATCTTGGTTTTAGTCCAGGCTAGCCTGAGTCAGGTCACCTGGCAAAAACTAGCTCTCAAGGGCTGACGTACTGGGTTGTACCATGCCACAAGTTTTGTGGCATGCAGGCTCTATCCCACATGAACCATATCGTGGGCTGGCCCACTCTTGATTTAGGCATGGTTCTAGTTGAGTCATGGTTGTGCCTAGGTTGCTTGCCACCTCTAGTCTCATATTCACCATACATACTTTTCTATTCCTCATTGTTGGCTTACCTATCAGTTTTGGAATGAGATATCACATATTATTAGATGTGGTTATACTCAATTCCTTCAACATAATTTGTCATCATCCTAAATGATAAAATATCTTAGAAAAAGTATCTGAGATCCTAAAACTATCATTGATTTTTAAAATATATATTGTTAAAATATGATTAAAAAAAGTACTCGAAATAAAAGATACTAAATATAATGTATCATTAATTTTTTTCATAATACAATTGAAAGCTCCAAGTCAAGATTTCGAGCTAAATTAACTGATATAATAGAAAATTAATCTAAAATAAATTATTGATGTATACATCTAGTATATACTTGCTGATTAGAATCTTCAAGTCTTATGATGTTCATATTACTCTCTTTAGGAGACTCATATCTCTTGTCCAATGAGACATTCACATTTGACTTTTCTCCTAGGTACACTTTCCTTATAGAGGTATCACTATTCTTTTTAAAACTAATCATACACATATTAGTTATATTAGGTGTAGGCATATAACCAAGGTCTGCTATTATTATCCCATGGGGATAACAATTGGAGAGGGAAAGCCCATTGTCATAGTGTCTAATGTTATGTACTCTTGGATCAAGTTCTTAAAAGACTTATTCTCAAATAAAATAGGACTTCTCGAATAATATGAAATCAATACTTGTAATAACTTTTTTAGTTTATTATGAAATGTGATAATATTTATATTTTTTTTTTTGAAAAGAGATCTTGAATAAAATAAGTACGCATAAAAATTTTAGGTAAAAAGTAAAAAATTCTCTTTCATTGGTATACAAGTTGCTATGACATAGACTGATAGAATAAAAGAAAAAGATGATATTCAGTTGATTAGAAAATTAATAATTAATAATGTTTCTTTACAAAAATATTTTAACACATTTTATTGAAGTTTAAATATTTTATTCTTATCAATCAGATATTGGTTTTTTCTTTCAGTTATTTTTTTTTGTGCAGGAGTACCAACACATGATCTCTGATGAACCATTATATGCTACTCAAATAAATAAGAAAATTAAAGAAAAATCTATTTTAATTTATTATCAATTTTCATTATTTTAATGAATTATCCAAAATAATTATGTATATCATGTATAATTATCAATTAAAATAATAAACTATCACAAATCATTATACATGGTTGTTGTACACGATCTTTAAATGTTTAAGTGATTTAGATAAAATGAAACCCTCCAAATATGCTCCTGATGTGTTGGTTATGAAACTATAGTATATATTTTTAGCTAACATATCTTGCAATTAATAAACATTATTACTTTGATTTTCGATTCTAGAATATTTAGTTTTTGCAGTGAAGGATGTTCCATATGCGAGTGAATTACTATTTGATTTATAGTAGATGAACATTTAGAAAGATTTATGTGAGTCGAGAAGAATAAATACAATTTACCTCATTCAATTCTCAGGATTAATATTTGTCTTGACTCTTGACTAATAATTCTGTAAAAAAATAATAGAATTAGAGAAAATAATTTTATAACCTTATTTCTTTGTAAAATAATTAATAGAAAATAAGTTATGATGAAAGTATGGTATATATAAAATATGTATCAAAAAAGAAAGAATTAACGTTGATATTATCGTACCCCTTAACCGATATAACAGTGACATTGTTCATAATAATATCAGAAACTCTGAACTTAATAAAAAAATTAAAAAAATGAGCAATTATCTGTCACATAGGTATTAGTTCCTCAATTTATTATCCAAAAATCTGATACATTTTTGGGATACCCATTCTCACCGAGGGCACTCTTCTACTTACTCACTGTACAAGGCATAACAATATATTAGTTTTTAAGTGGATACACTGATCTTCTTTCTATGCTCTGCAGGACTGTATCGGTGAATTGCAGATGAAATTTTCAGAGAGCAAGAGAGTTGGTATGTTGAAATGCTTTGCTGATTCAATTTCTTTGAATTAATAACTATATTTTGAATTTTTTTTTTGTCATAATCTAGTAATTTTTTCAATCTATGTTTATCAATAACTTTAGCAAGCTTATGTTTAACCTATTTATGGATGATATATCTACCAGAAAATGTTTTGTAGCCATAGGCTAGTTAAGAGGTGAATTCAGTCATACAATTCTTTTTTTCTTTCTTTCTAAGCTAAATAAAATCATTTGGATTTCATTGTTTCCAATAATCCATTTTTAAGAAAGATCCAATCATCCCAACTATGTTCAGTGTTAGTACTTGCATAATAGTGCATGCAACACATGTTCAATCCAACACATTGAGGGTATAAAATCAATCAATACTTTTCTAGTTGGTGTATTTGAGTTCATGGATTAAATGCACTAAATTATAATAGTGAATGTCTTCATGATAATTTGTTCATGGTGAGCTATGACATTATTTGTCAGTTTATTTTATTTATTTATTTTTTAATTTGCAAGTAAACTTTGAATATGTGTGCTGTCTCAATTAGAATATGTTTATATTATTATTATTTCCGGATTTTTTGAATTAATGAAAATACTTTTTTTTTTCTTTCCTCATCCTTCATCTCTTTTTTCCTCGATCTCCTTTTTTTTGTTTTCCAAAATCCTAAATTGAGTATGGTATCAGTGGGATTCCAACGGCCAAAGGGTGCCGTGATGTCTGTGCTGGTGCATTGTGTGCCTGTGTCGATGATAGCATGTGTTGGCATTTGGCATCGATAATGGTAGCGCCATTGTTATGTTGAGGTGGAAGCAAGTTTGTGCATGTTTCTTGCTTCCATGGCGGCATGACTGATGTTCGTATGAGGATGGTTTTGTGATGGTTCATTGATTATACAACAATTTCAATGGTGGTTCTTGAAATGGTTCATGTGGTGGCATCATTATTGAGTCATGGTTGTGCATAAACAAGGCTTTAGCCTTTGTTTATGCTTTGCATTTATTTTGGTATTGTGTATTTATTTTTTTTTCTTGCATGCCTCTTGTTAGAAAAAGAATGGTTGTGATTAGTGTAAGATCAATGGGGACAACTCAATCAAAATTCAAGGGGGACATATATATGTTATTGCCAACTTCGGTAAAGATCTTGTTATTGGGCCAAGGGTACTTGAGACACTTGTTGGATGAGTCATTTGATAATATATTAGATGATTAGTTAGTGATCAATGCATAATTACTGAATCATCGATGATAATTAATTGATTTGAGTATGATTAATATTTTTAGTTCTTATCATACGTATAATAAGGTTTGTGATATGGTTATTTTGGTATATTCATTTGAGATATTTCACTAGTATGATAGTATTACTCAGTTGTTGGTGTATAAACTGATCGATCAAATTGAAGATAATTCATTATGTGGCTATGATATATTTGTGTGAGATGATTAATGGGATGATATTTATGTTTACATATCTGACTATATTGAGGAGATTGTATAATTGGATTCATAATATATTGTATTTGTATTTGTTGAGGGAGTGGTGTACCATTTTACAGACCTAAATCTTTAATGAAAAGATAATTTTATTTTTCTTATAGATTTATTAAATAGTAACTCAGAGATATATAACTATGCCTAGATCGAGCAGAGTTGAGATGATCAAACAGACTACTATAGTGATTTCTCCACACGGTAGCAATGAGAGTGTCAATAGAATTCCTTGAGAGAGGAAGTTAATAGTGATTTATGTTTTGGGTGAAAAATTAGGATACACTCAAAAGAGGTATTAGACATGACACTATGATTGACGTAGGATATTTTAGGATTTAGAGGTTGTATAGCAAGCTATTGAATCTCTTTAAGATAGATCTTTTACGTTTACATCAACTAGTCTTGTTATGTTTACTCACGAGTATTAATTTTTTTTTTCTTAATACTATTAGTTTAAATTAAGACATTCCTACTTCAATGACTTTTTCTAGTCACCAATTACCTAGAGGTGTCAACTAGGCCACGCGACCTAGACATGACACGAAGCATGTCATGACTTAATCATGTCATGCACAACACAACCTAGTTCAGAGTCTTGCTTGGACGTGCCGTAGGCTTGCCCATGCTATGGCTTCAGTTATGTTGGGCCAAAGATTCCGACACGGGAGGTGTGACCCAAACTAAGTTAGCCTGGCCAAACATGCTAGCTTGGAATGAATTGGGTTAGCTTGGCCAGTTCTGACCTCGCCAAAAAGCATGCCAACATGTCATACTGGGCTGCCCCTTTTTAGAAAGTTGCTGGCATGACACGACCCTGATAAATATTATGTCGTGCCCAACATGGCACGACCATGTGACATCTCTATTGTCATCATATTGTAGATATATATATTATTAATAATTGTACTAGATATTTTATTATTTTTATTATTTTATTAAATATACATGATAGTTTGAGATATTTTATTATTTTTATTAATAATTGTACTAGATATATATATTTTATGTTTTTATAAAATAGCCAAAAAATTTGATTGTGATAATGAAGTATTAACTATTAAGTGATAATATTTTGAAATATATTTCGTATCATTTTTCTTGATTCTTTGAAAAGCTTAAGATGATTCATCAAACATGTATATTGACACATATGCACATAATGTGATAATTGAAAAAGAAAATCAATATTTTATTAAGATGACTATAATATTTTAATTTTTAACTATATAAAAGTATTTCTTTGTGTTTTTGGTGAGATAGTATTAACTCGTAATTTCGTAATCAATTGAATGTTGTTTTATATTAATTCAGGTTGTATCTCATATCAGTTTTATATTTAGGAGATAATTTTTTTCATTTTTCATTAAATATTTTTGGATGTATTTTTTTTTATTTAAGATCTCTCACTAAGTAGAAAAAAGATAACATTCATGCTATCAAATGTAAATGTGATATTTTTTAATACTCTAATACTAAAAAGTGATATATGTGCTACTCATCAGAGAACAATGGATCATTATCAGTGTAAATATGATATCCTTTGGTATCTTCTTAAAGATACTTAGTATTTTTTGTTTTCGTTTGTATAAATTATAAATTTGTGATATATATAATTTTTGTTAATTCATATCTATCTTCATGATATTCTTTGGTATCTTTATGTATTATTTTTTTCTTATAAATTGGAAAATGTTGATATGTACATACCAGTTTGAAGGGGCGTTTTAAGGTTAGATAGCATTTGTGAGTTTATCTTATTTATTTTATGTTTTAGTTCGTATGTACATATCCTGACATGTGAGTTATCTCAACTTGAATATGTATATATTATTATTATTTTCAGATTCTATGAATTAATGAAAATAGAATATTTTTTTTTTCTTTTATCTCTTTTCATTTATCTCTTTCTATTTTATTTTCTGAAATCCCAAAATAAACATTTGAGAAACCCTAAGTTGAATAGTTCACATAATAGCAATATAGGTAAGATGATTATTTATTTTATATAGTTGTAAATTGAGAGTGCCTTGAACTATAAAGGATACAACTTTTTTACTTATATATGCATACACTATATACTCTATTTTAATTTAAGAGAAAATATGTCTTCATCTATTTTTAATTTTTTCTAGCATTGGAGAGCTTTGGAACATATGACCAACTATCACATATTGCATGATTGACTACTATTTGTCTTTGTTGTCGTTAGTGTAGAGGTGTCAAACAGGCTAGGCTGGATCGAGCTGGTCCGTTCTTTGGTGGCCGAATTGGGCCACCGTGCCGTGCCAGACATGGGCTGGCTTGAGAACTACCTGCCCGACATGGCCCAGCCCGGCTCGTACCTGATTTGGGTTGGGTCGGGCCTAGACTTGTCGGCTCGGGCCTAGTCGTTCCTAGTTTTTTCAGCAAAATTAAAAAAAAAATTAGCTGGGTCTCAAGCGTTTAATAATTCAATATATATATTTGTGTGTGTGTGTATGTATCTATGTGTATAAATGTATTTATATATGTATATGTGCATCTATGGATATAGATATATACTTATGTGTGTATATATGTACATATGCATGCATATATGTGGATATACGTATGCATACATGTACATACTTATATATATATGCATGCATGCCTATATATAGAAATAAGCATGTTCCAAGAACAAGTTGTCCGAGCTTGTTTTGAGAACGAGCTATGATAGTTCATTCGATGAGATGAGGTGCAGTTGAGCACGAGGCACACTTTTTCTGGTGTTTTCAATGTCTTTCAGACATGATCATGCTTCACCACAAGGAAGGTGCTTTTTCCACCATTTTGTGGTGCTTCTGGTTTAGGTGTGCCTTAGGTGCCCCTTGAATAACTATGGTGCCGCCTAAAGGTGGCAAATGGGCTTGGTGGCCCAAGCTCGACCCTAGGCCCGACCTAATTTTATTGGCTCAAGCATTGCACTTCACACTATAACTTGTGCCTGGTAGCTGCTCATGCCGGCACACAGCATGACTCATGTCATGATGGTCTTGGTATGCAAGTCTACTTATCAAAATCCATTTAGCATTGCATGACTCGACATGATAGCCTAGATGAGAAAAACATGGCATGATTTGGCACATACAAGGCACACCGCACACATCATGAAAATTGAAATTTAAAATTTAGGGTGTGTGCTAAATTTTTAGAGTTGAGCATTAAGGAATTGATATTTATTCAAAAATTAGGCAAGGTTAGAGGTATCAAATGGATTGTGCCATGCCAGAATGACTCGTTTGAGTGTGGCACGACAGTGCCACTATGCCGTGCTGGTCACAATACTATGGTTTTGTTTTCATGTTTGATACAACATGGTTGGCCCACATAGTGCAGAGCTGTGCCTGGCCTAAAATGAGTTATGTTGGTTCAGGCCGGATTGGGTTGATTTGGGCTAGCATGAACCAATTTTTTTTTGTCATAATATAATTTATGATTATTTAACTTTATTTAAATTAAATGATTAATGATTAAATTAAATTTAAAAAAATATCAAAATTTAAAATGATAAAAATTGTGAAGTACAATCCAATCTAATATCTAGTATAATATATATTACATACATCAATAGATAATAGTGCATAAATCAAAATAAAAAATAAAATAATAAAAATAAATAAGCACTAGCATTGTAACATAATTTAAGTATCAAATAAATCAAGAATCATCAATAATTAATCGGTGTTTATGGTATGGTACTGTGGGTGAGGATGTATATCATTATCAACATCATAGATGCGTTTGAAGATATCGCTAGTGTCTTCGATCATCATTTGTCATTATCTCTTGTGAGTTGTGCCTTATCCTGAATCTTCCTAATGTTTTATGCATGCATGTGCATCTGTGATATGTGGTTGTAATCTTGATCTTTTATTTGAAATGATATTAGTTGCCATCGAAAAAGTAAACTTCGATGTTATACTAGTCATCAAAGGAGTCAGTAAATCACGTGTCATCTTAGATAGTATGTGATATGTGAATTCGTATGATTTTTATCATAGTAAAATATATAAATTCATATTATCATTATATAATAGGATAAAATAGTAATCAGTGCTTAAGTACCGAGATAACTCGCTCTTATTTGATGGACCATCTCATCATTTGTCTCTTTCTAACTAAATAAAGAAGTTATCGTCTCTGAATATGGTATCAATATTCGTACTCGGAGCATGACTATAACTATCATAACTAGTGTCATTATATAAAAATAAATTAGTTAATTTTTTATAAACAAATCTTTCAGGTTAGTGTACTTGATTTAGGTATGTGGAAATATATGTCAAAATATATTCTATCCTTTTCACATTTATCTTAGGATCCATGTAGACAACTAAATAATACAGAGTTGGAATGAAAAATAAATATTTTAAATAATTGATTTTTATTTTAATAACCATGATATTAAATATAAGGTGACCTTTATATTTGCTAAATATGCTACTAATATTATATATGTATTTAAGTAAAATAAAAGTAGTATAAGTATATATAGATAATACATATTTGTCGTGTTATACAAAATCTTTAGAAATTTCATAAATGAAATTCATATATATTAGTCAGAATTATTAATAATAAGCTTCTCACTCTTATTAGTAACGTAGTCAAATATTATGTATTAGTAGCTAACACAAGACTCTAATATAAGTTAAGTATAATTTCAATAGTATTTTATATCCGTTTAGAATTTTTTTTGCCCCGCAGACAAATATAGACTGTTAAATTATTATTGTATGTTAGATATTATAGACGAAGAAGGAGAGAGAGAGAGAGAGAACTTTTGATTCTTTCGCTTAATTTTTCCGCTTGTAGCGCTTTCTCCTTTTATATATTCCACACTCTCCCTCAAGCTGGAGCATATACGTCATATGCACCAAGCTTGTTACAAATATATTTAATCCTAGGACGACTGAGAGATTTAGTGAAGATATCTGCTAGTTGATCATCTGAATTAACAAAACTTGTAGCAATACATCCTGATGTGATCTTCTCTCTAATGAAATGACAATCAATTTCAATATGCTTGGTCCTTTCATGAAAGACTGGATTGGATGCAATATGTAATGCGGCCTGGTTATCACAGATGAGTTTCATCTCTTCATCCTTTCCAAATCTCAACTCTCGAAGAAGATGTTTCAACCATATGAGTTCACATGTTGCCAAAGCCATAGCTCGATACTCAGCTTCAGCGCTAGATCTCGCTACTACATCTTGTTTCTTACTCTTCCAAGATATTAGATTACCTCCAATAAAAATACAGTACCCTGAAGTGGAACGTCTATATGTGGGTGAGCCAGCCCAATTTGTATCTGTGTAACTAACAACCTAAGTATGACCTCTGTTCTCGTACAACACACCTTGGCCTGGTGTACTTTTGATATATCGAAGAATGCGGATTACGGCATCCCAATGGCTATCACATGGTGACTGTAAGAATTGATTAACAACACTCACAGGAAAAGAAATGTCTGGACAAGTAATGGTGAGATAGTTCAATTTACCTACGAGTCGTCGATATCTCCCTGGGTCTCCTAAAGGCTCCCCCTGTCCTGGTTCAAGTTTGACATTTGGATCTATAGGTGTGTCTACCGGTTTACAATCTAACATACCGGTGTCTTCCAGGATGTCTAAGGCATGCTTCCTTTGGGAAAGAACCACACCGGAACTGGATTGAGCTATCTCAATTCCCAAGAAATACTTGAGTTTCCCCAAATCTTTGGTCTGAAAATGGGTAAAAAGATGTTGCTTTAGTTTCTGAATATCATCCTGATCACTGCCTGTAATGACAATGTCATCCACATAAACAACGAGATAAATATACTGCCCTAAGGAGTTATGATGATAGAAAACTGAATGGTCTGCTGTACTACGTAGCATACCAAACTCTTGAACAACAGAACTAAAACGACTAAATCATGCTCGAGGAGATTGTTTCAAGCCATATAGAGAACGGCGTAACTTGCACACTAAACCAGACTCCCCCTGAGCAACAAAACCAGGAGGTTGCTCCATATAAACTTCCTCGGCAAGATCACCATGAAGGAAGACATTTTTAATATCCAACTGATAAAGAGGCCAAGAACACATAGCAGCCATGGAGAGAAGCAGACGAACAGAAGCAATCTTGGCAACAAGGGAGAATGTGTCAGCATAATCAGAACCATAAATCTGAGTATAGCTTTTAGCAACTAAGCGGCCCTTAAGGCGATCAACCTGACCATCAGGACCAACCTTAATTACATAGACCCAACGACAACCAACTGTAGATTTACCAGAGGGTAAAACAACAAGATCCCAAGTGCCATTAGAGTGTAGAGCAGCCATTTCATCCACCATCGCCTGTCGCCAGCCTGAATGGGAAAGAGCTTCATGGGTGGTCTTCGGAAGAGAAACAGAGGATATAGCAGAGACAAAAGCAGAATATGGTGAAGATAATCGATGATAACTCAAAAAATTGTAAATAGGATGAGGATTACGAGTAGAGCGATTACCTTTCCGAGTAGCAATGGGTAAGTCATCAGGAGAGGGTAGAGCCGGGGCAGGAGAAGCCGAAGGGATAGGAAGTGAGTCAGCAGGTGCCTCAGCAAACGACAGAGGAGCATCGACACGAGGGCGACGATGATAAACCTGAAGTGGTCGAGGAGGCACAACATCAGGTGAAGAGACAATGAGAATGGGCAAGACTGCAGAAACAGGAAGAAACTCAAAAGTGGTGGAAAAGAATGGTGAGTCCTTAAATAAAGTAACATCAACGGAGATAAAGTAGCGATGAGTCTCAAGAGAATAACAATAATAACCCTTATGAAGTCTGGAATATCCCAAGAAGAGACACCTCATGGCTTTGGCTGAAAGCTTGTCTTGTCCAGGAGTGAGAATATGAACAAAGCAAGTACAACCAAAGACACGAGGAGGAAGGAAATAAAGTGGTTGGTCAGGGAAGAGAAAGGAATGAGGAATATGATCATGTAAAATAGAGGAGGGCATACGATTAATCAAATAACAAGCGGTAAGAACAGCGTCCCCCCAAAAACGAAGAGGAACATTACTATGGAGGAGGATAGTACGAGCTGTCTTAACAAAATGTCAATTCTTGCTCTCAGCGACCCCATTTTGTTGAGGAGTATGAGCACAAGAAGACTGATGAAGAATCCCATGATGAGACATAAATGAAGTAAAAGGGGATGAAAAATATTCCCTAGCATTGTCACTGCGTAACACACGAATAGAAATATTGAATTGGATCTGGATTTCAGCATAAAATTTCTGAAAAATAGAAAATAACTCAGCTCGATTTTTCATTAAAAATAACAAAGTACATCGAGAATAGTCATCAATAAAAGTGACAAAATACTGAAATCCTAAAGTAGACGCAGTCTAACAAGGACCCCAAACATTAGTGTGGACAAGCTCAAAAGGAGACTTTGCCCGATTATCCAAACGCTTTGGGAACGAGACACGAGTATGTTTCCCAAGCTGACATGACTCACACGAAAGCGACGACAAAGTGGAAAAATGAGGGACCATCTTCTGAAACTTGGAGAGACTAGGGTGGCCCAAACGACTGTGAATGAGGAGAGGAGCATTAGTGGAAATGCAAACTACAGGAGATGAATCCGAGGTGAGGTGATAGAGGCCTTGAGACTCACGTCCTATGCCAATCGTCTTCCCCGTACTCCGGTCCTGCAAGATCACAAATTTATCAGAAAAGGTAATAGAACAATTAAGAGTACGAGTAATTTTGCTGATGGAAATAAGATTAAAAGGACATTTAGGAGTATAAAGGACAGAAGTGAGAGGAAGAGAAGGTAGAGGAATGGCCAAACCAATACCTTTAGCCACAGTTTGAGAACCATTAGCTAAGGTAACAGTAGGTAAAGCAGAGGTAGTAGAAATAAAGGAGAAAAGATCTTTATTACCAGATATGTGATCAGAAGCTCCAGAATCTAGAATCCAGGGTCCAAGAGAAGATGTGTGGGTAAGGCAGACAGAAGTATTACCAGGCTGGGCAACAGAGGCAACAAAAGCATGATATGCATGAGATGCGGAGGAGCTCGGAGGCTGAGGCAGCTGAGAATCAGAGGACTAGACCATATGGGCAGTGCGAGGAGGCCTTCCTTGTAATTGATACTAACGATCACGAGTGTGACCAAGTTTATTGCAATAAGTGCAATGAGGACGTTGCCCCTACTTCGGTTACCTCTGCGGCCTCCTTGAGTGACAGTGTGAGAAACTAATACAGAAAAATCTGAAGTGCTATCAGATGGCAAAGTCTGAGTGGACGAGATACGAAGGAGGCGAGCAAATCACATCATCCAAGGACGGAACTGATGAACTGCCAAGAATCTGATCATGGACAGGCTCAAGATCTGGACGGAGGCCAATAAGAATAAGGACCATGAAGAACTTATCAAGCTGTGTTTGTTGAGCCCCAACATCAGAAGTAAGAGGCATCACAGTCAAGAACTCTTACTTAAGAGAAGCAATCTGGCCAATATAAGTAGATAGATCCAAGTCTTGTTGGCTGAGATGGACAATAGCAGAAGCCACCTTATAAAGATGCTGGATATCATTCGTGTATAATCTTTTAGCTTGAGTCCAAAATTTAAAACAAGTTTTATAGGTCCGAAGATGAAGAAGAATCTTAGGATCAACTGATTGCCACAATATACTACATAACTGGGCATCTATCTTCCTCCACTGTACGCGGTCAACCTCAGGGATATCTGTCTCCTGTGTAACCAGGTGATCCTCATATCCTTGACCCATAAACCATAGTTCAACAGAAGCTGACCAGGAAAGATAATTGTCACTGCCAACCAATTTCTCCGAAGTAATCATAGGAGATCCAGATATAATAGAGGAAAAAATGGAAGTTTTAGCAGTCATATCCTCTTCATATTGAAAAGAGTCCTAGTACAGCTCCAGATTGTGACGTGGCAGCACTCAAAAGGTTGAAAAGGCAAGGAGCAGGGTTTCCCGGGAAAAATCTAGGGTTTCAGTAAATCTAGGGCAAAATCGTTGACGTCGTCGAGATCCTTCCTTTTCAGCTTCATCGATAAACACCATCCCGCCATGAATCGCCAGACACGCCGCGAACAACAGAAACCCTAATTTGTACCTTCTCTGAAGATTGCAAGGCTGACACCAACGGTCTTACTACTGAGCATTGAGCGGTGACGGGAGAGACGAAGGCACGATGTTCGCTTTCTAATGCGGGAATCACAGAACCTTGTAAAATCTGCTGAGAGAGACGAAGCTGAAGCAGGACGAAGAAGATGGCTGTTTGGCAGTTGTTCCTTGGGTTCCTTCTCATTTTCATCACGCAGAACCCTCTGATACCATATAGACGAAGAAGGAGAGAGAGAACCTTTGATTCTTTCGCTTAATTTTTTCGCTTGTAGCGCTTTCTCCTTTTATATATTCCACATATATCTTAAGGTATTTTAGTAAATTTCTTATATTTTTTAGTGCATGAGAAATAATTTTATTCTCGCATGTATAATAAGGTTAATCATGTGATACATGCACCTAATATAAAATATTTTACTTAAAGGCATATATTTAATAGTCTTAACAAATATACTAATTTTTACTTTATTATTAGAAATATTATTGAAAATTATATTAAATATTTTATTTTTAATTTCATATTTTCTAATGATTTGTGTCATACACTCAAATATGATAGAGTTATCATAAGGATGGAAAGTTACATCATCACGGCTAGTCCATATATTGGATCTCATAGATATCACTATATTATATTTCTTAAATTTATTAATTATTAATTATTTTTTTATTTATAATATTTTATTATGTTATTTCTACATGTAGACCTAGGAATCTAATAATAAGTAAGTTGGAAGTATATCCGCATAATATTGATTATTCTAGAATTCTTTGAAAATTTAATCAGGGAGACTTATAATCATAATCAGTTTTACTATGTATTTCCTCTCAAAATCACTATGATATATGAAGGGGGTTAACGAAGCTGAACAAAATCTGGTTTGAAAGACCTTATCAATAAGTTGGGTTTGTTTCACTTCAATGTATAATATTTTTTAGTGTATTAATTAGCATGTCTCTTTAGGTATTTAGTCTCGCACGCACTTATACATGTATATATTTTTTTATAATATATACATTATTCTGATTCAAATTCGATCCTCTTAAAATTGTTAATTTTTATTATTTTTAAGTGTTTATATTATTGATGTTCGCTTAGATTTTTATTTTTTAGGTGATATATGAGTTTGAGTTAAACCTTTCAGCAGAGTTATCATTATTATATATATTTACGTTAATATTATGCTCATTATAATTAAATTTACTATGTGATATTTTTTTAATTATATATATTTTTAAAATAAATTATAAAATTAAAAGAAAAGAAAAACTCACAAACTAGCATTGTAACAAAAAAACTAGTATCATATTGCATATCGCTTTGGTATAAATTCTAACTTCGAGGCAACTAAGTTGTAGTGTTGTACAAGCATACCCATATCATCGTGAACTATCAATCTTGTATGTGCAAGTATAAATGTAAATCGTAAATTGAAATTAAAAAAAAAGTATATATAATATATGTATTACAAAAGAGAGACAAGAGAAAGATCAGAATTGAAAAAGACTGATAAGCTAGAGAAAAAAAAAATTGAGAATGAATATCTAATTTTTTTTTTATTTGTAGAGAAAAAAAAATTCAAATTTATTAAAAATATTTTTTTTTATAAATTTATTTAAGTTAAAAAATGGTTAGAATCACATTAGTTGTTGGATTCAAGCTACAGTAGCAATTGAAATCATTCTAATTGTTACTATAAATTGACGTTAAAGTTTTCATATTTTTTATTAAAGGGTTCAACAGGGACAGCAACATGCATAGGTTTTTGCTTTCGCTGCTGAGCTCATTGCAAAAAAACCAACGGGCAGCAAAGTATGTATAGCCACCCAATTACGAATGGTCATCTAAGCAATATCCAGCTTATGTGATTGTTTAAAAAAAAACATGTCTAATCAAACAATCACTTGACGATACTTGAGTTGTGACCCATAACCTGATCGTAGTTGGTCCCAAGTCCTTTGGCCGGTGGATAGTGCCTCCGGGTCAGGCACATGGGTCGTGCCTGGCTCAGCATGAGATACAGCTCACACTGATCCAGCATAGCACATTCCAGAATTAGGCATGATTTTGGTCTATGTTATGCTGGGCCAAGCATGACTGAACCATGTCGTATCGTGGGTCGTGCTTAGGCTGGCCAACCCAATTGATACCTCTAGCCGTGCTGGCTGAATTTTTGTGGTCTGGTAAGGCCATCGTGCCATGTCTAACATGACATGAGATGGGTTATCGTGTTGTGTCATGCTAGTATGATTTCATTTATGGTGAGCTCGACACGACATGATTGGCATGCTTATTGACATTTTTGTGTCAGGTTTTACTCGTTATGGGCATCTAAAGGTCAAATTAAAATTTTTTGAAATATTTACTTTATTATAATTTTTATTTAAAAAAATTAAATATTGAAATTATAAATAATAAAAATTACATTTTATTATAAATCTATATGAATTAAATTAATAATTAAAAAAATATTTTACATTCAACTTAAGATATATTATAAAAAAACAATACAATCTTAAATTATGAATGATAAACTTAAAAAAAAAACTCACTAACATAAACATTAAAAATAACTTACTAACATAAGATCATAAAAATATTACATGAGTAGAAGTAAAAATAAAAAAAATATATATATATATTGTATTTCACATACGAGTCTTCTAATAGTTGTGATCAGTTTGTATTTGTAGTATGGTAGTATGGGTGTAAAACATTATCATGTATAATTTTGAATGTTGTGCTAGTAGTGTCCTTAATATCATTGATAACCTATGAGTCATTATCTGTCAACAACTATTTTATTTTATGCAAAATGTTAAATCTTAAATCTTTACTGTCCTTTAGGCACACAAGTAGTTTAATGATATCTAGTTTTAGTTTGGATCACATTTTTGAAATAATATTGATAGTCATTGAAAAAAGTCTCTGATATTATGCTAGATACTTAAGGTGACAGTAGATCACGTATCATCTTAGATAACATGTGATAAGTGGATTCATATAATTTTTATAAATTCAAAATATTCAAATTTTTATAATTATCATGTAATGTGATATAGTAATAATTGGTATTTAAGTATCAAGATAACTCTTTTTTATTCAATGGATTATCTCTTTGTTTGCCCTTAATTGACTAAATAAAAAAGTTATCATTTTAAAATATGGTGTTCATAACTATACTTAGAGCTTTCTTATAATTATTATCATATCTAGTATTATAATATATAAATATTCTATAAATTTATCATAAATCCATCTATCATGTTCTCATTCATCTATTAGGTTTATGCATGTTATGTATGTTAGAATATTTTTTATCTTTTTCGCATTAATTCTCAGATCCTAATATGCAGCCAATCAAAATGTTGTTAGAATAGGGATCAGTATTTTAAATATTTAATTTTTATCTCAATGGCCATGACATTAAATACAAAGTTTCTTTTATACTTTCTAAATATATTATTAATATTGCATATGCACTTAAACATAATGCAAGTGGTAGGAGTATACATAGACAAATACTTATTTGTCATATAATAAAAGATCTTTAAGAATTTCATAAACTAAATTTATGTATCACAGTTTAAATTATTAAGAATAAATTCATTACTTTACTATTAATTTAGTCGGATATCATGTGTTAATACCTAATATATTATTCTAATATTATGTAAATATAATTCTAATGATATCTCATATTCATTTGAAATTTTTTTATACCCGTTGATAAAAATAGATTGTTAAACTCTTATTATCTGTTAGGTATTCTAGAGTATTTTAGTGAATATTTTATTTTTTTAATATGAGAAATAATTTTTATTCTTGCTTGTATTATTAGGTTATGTAATGCATGCACATAATGTAAAAAATTTTACTTAATGCTCTGTCTATAATGGTTTTGATAAATATATTATTATATTAATAACAATATTAATGTTTTAAGTATTATTGAATATAATATTAAAAATTTTATTCTGAATATCATATTTTCTATAGATCTTTCGTATATATGACATGGTGATCATGATCACATGATGATGATGGGTCTTGAAAAATTAAAATTTTTTTAATTAAGTTTTCAATTGGAATTTATATTGTGGCCGATGCGGTATGAGAATGATATATCTTCGCGACTAGTTCAATGTCGGACATTGTGGACATTACTCTATTATATTTTTAAATTCGTTAATTATTAATAATTTTTTTAATGTATAATATTGTATTATAATATTTTTACTATTTGACTTAGGAATTATATAATAAGCAGATTAGAATTAAATCTGCATAATAATGAATATCCTATGATCATTTGAGAATTTAATTAGAAGACTCATAATAGTAATTAATTTGGTCTTACATTCCCTAACAAAGTTATTGAATAAATAAAAGAGATCAATATAATTGAACTTGATCTAATTTTAAAGTTCATGCTGTTTAGTTGGATTTGTCTCGGATCTAATGTATAATTTTTTTTTGATATATTAATTGTCATATCTCTTAAGGTGACTAATGTCACTTTTGAAGCTTGTTTAATTTTATGTTTTTTAGGCAAATAAGTTGAAATCTTTGGAAAGAACCTAATTTTGATATTGGATCTTTTGGTCGGGTTATCATTATGATCTATATTTAGGTTAAAATTATTATATTTCTTTTTCTAAACAAGTACTAGAGCAGACAACATATGCAGAGTAGTGGAGGTGGTGAGGAAAATCTAAAATGAGAAGAGAGGAAATGAAATCAAGTAAATATGAAAATTTTCTTTCATATTTATAGAAAATAAAATTCATTAAAAAGTTTTTTTTTTGATTTTTTTATATAATTTTTGGCATAAATCTAATAGCCATTGAATTTCTGCCAAGTAGCCATTGGAAGCAGATCTGGTGGATTTAAAAAAAGCAAAATTTTTTTAATGTCGCACGATAAGACTAGATAATGCCTATCACTATCATTGTTGAGGCATGTGGACACCTGTCATGTATAGTGTAATCGGTTAGGTGAGGGCAGCTAGGCTTTTTTATAAAACTCATGCCTATGTGGAATGTGTCATCATGCCATGCATGCGTGTCATGCTTGACTTGGCATTAGGCATTGTTGGCTCTAGCCTAGTATGACACGAGTCATACCATGGGTCGCCAAGATCATGGTCTAGGTATGGTTATGAACCTTGTCATATCTTGTGTCATGCTCGGGTTGCTTGGTCCACTTGACACCTCTAGGTAGAGGTGCCAAATGGACCGGTCTAGCCCGACCCAGCTTGGTTTTAGGCCGCCCAACTGGGCTATCGTGCCGGGTCAGGCACGACACGGTACAGTAACCATGCCCGTGGCCCAAAAACTGTTGGGTTCAACCCGGTTTGGATCAAACAAAATTCTAATTTTTTTAAAAAATTCGGGTTTATGCGGCGCACCGCCGTGCGTCTTCGCCCTTTCGGGGCTCAGCAAGCTTCGCCTGTCGGGCGTTAGTTCGTATTGACCATGTTTGGTGCGTGGTCATGCATGTCATGCCCACGTGCCTAGCA
This sequence comes from Sapria himalayana, assembly GCA_029783825.1. NCBI lineage: Eukaryota > Viridiplantae > Streptophyta > Magnoliopsida > Malpighiales > Rafflesiaceae > Sapria > Sapria himalayana. Next base: position 287,744 of record JAREIK010000009.1, read on the forward strand.
CTGCATGACGGGCCGGGGCACGGCACTGTAGCGTGCCGTGTCGGGCTCGGGCCGGCCCAACTAGTTTGGCACCTTTACCTTTAGGTCAAACTATACTTGGCCCCAAGTATTTATATAAGATTAGTAAACCATGTTGATTACTTCCATGAAAATTGAGTGAGGTGAATTTATATATATATATATATTTCAACTCATAAGAGTCCTTTAAGTACTTATTTATTATTGATCAATTAATGATACACTTTTGGTTGTGATATATATTATTAGATAGGCTAAAGATTTGGAGTCAAGTATTAAGAGAGTGACATCTATTGACGATGAGATGTGTCTTTTAGATAAACATATTAGATTTTTCTATCAATCATATCAAGAGGGTTCTAGGTGATACTTATTCCATCTGATTAACTCATATATTTAGAGATAATTTAGGATGATCATATATGATAACTTGTGATATCTTACTATTTGTAAGTTTTGTAGATGATTATACTCAATATACATGATTGTTATTATTTAAAAAGAAATCTTAATTTTTTTTATTTTTATAAAATTCTATGAAAGAATAAAAATTGAGTTTAACTGTTGTAGTAAAATGTAAAAAAAATTATAATATTTTAGAATATTTTTTTGATTGATTTATTTATTTTTTTGAGAAATACAGAATGATATATTAGATATTTTGTGTTGACACTTTTGTACATAAAAAAATAATTAAGAAGAACCAACATATGGTTGGGTCATGGAGATGGCTAGAACACTCATATTATGCAAGAGTGTGCCTAGGGTTTTTTGGGGACAAGTGTTAATTATCAAATTCTTAAACAATTAGATATCATTTTTTTGTTATCTCATGTTGTATCACATATTAACTTTTATACTTAGGAGATCAACAATTGTATATTCTACCTAGAATTTTTGAATATACTTGTTTTGTTCAAAATATTTTATCATACTGAGAAAAGATGATTGCATATGTTATTAAGTACGTATTCGTTAGGTACTTTAGTACTCAAAAAGGGTATTGGTGTTAATCATCAGAGAATGCGTCTTCATACATCGTTGTGGTATAGTTTTTTAAGCATCTAGTTTTTACTTGTCATAGAGAGTTAATCATTGATCCTACTCCAATGCCTAAACCTGATAGTTTTCTATTTGTAGAGAAAATAATTGGGTGGGGCTTCACATACCCGCCAAGTTACTTATAGATGTTTCAAGAATAAAGTAAGAGAATGAATACAAGAACAACAAACAATTTCTTTCTCCCACTTCATTGTTTTTCGTAATAGTACACGGTTTGATTTTATGCAGTCTAATTTGTAATGTTCAGAAAAGAAAAATAAGGAAAAGATAGTGTCATCATTAATATACACAATGAAAATGGATGATGCCTTTGGGAGTGTTTGTATGAGAGTGTTTCTATGGATTGTGAGATTATTCAAAGATGATGCCTTTGGAAGCATTATGATGATAATTAATTGATTCTAAAAGTATATCAATTTCATCTCTACATCAAAAGAATATCTAGTGCATAGTTTTAAAAGGCGTACCAAGGCGCAAATGTTTCTTAGAGCCTTGAGGCTCAAGACGCACCTAAGGCATGTGTTTTGTGAAATGAAATGTGACTTTGGATGCATATAAATTTTTATTAAATATGATTTTATTGATACAAAAATAAATATTCTTAATATTTAAATAAATTTTGATGAAAAAAATGAATAAAATTTTATAAATTTCAATATATAATTATAAATTTTGAGAATAAATATATTTAAAAAACTTATAGTATATAAGGCATGCCTTTTTAGTAAGGCGTGTGCCTTGGAAGGCGAGGTGCTATAGCTAAGGAGTGGTTGTGCCTTAAGTCTAGACATGCCTTAAGCGTGCCTTTCACAACTATGATCTAGTGAAGAAAACATCAAAATTATTTATAAATAATACGGTGAAGTATTTGTGATATTTTCTGGGTCATAATCAATGATCAAAATGAATGATTTACAAAATGATTTTTGATAGATATATTAAAGTTGATATGATTAAATTTGAATTTTTTAACAAATATTCATCCTCAAATTGATGGGCAAAGAGAAATGGTGTATATTTTATTGAAAATAATTTTGCAATGCTTTGTGAGTATATTACAATGGGATTGATTGAAATTCTTAAATATTTTATAATTTTTCTATAACTTGTAATGAGGAGAAGTGATGAGACAAATGTCATTTAAAATTATGATAAGGGCAACAACTACCTCTCAAACACCACTACAGTAGGTTTTGTAGGATTATATTTAATAATGTATCATTTTGTTAAGGAGTGACAAGAACAAATTGACTTGATTTAAATTGAATTGCACAAAGTAACTAAGTATTTGAAGAAGTTGGTTGATAGCAAATGAAGAAATGTATGCTATCAAGTGGAAAACTTAGTATTGGTACTGTGGTACAAGAGATTGATGCTAAGGTATGCATAACTACTATTTCATTTATGTAGATGCTTTAATTTACAAATAGAGTTTGTGTCTTGTTTGAAATTTTTGTAGATGCTTCATAAATATTTCTTTTTCAATGTCATTGTAAAAAATATTTTTTATGTATAACTACTATTTTATTTATTTGTGAGATGTTACCAGTAAAATAATAAGTTGCATGAAAATTATATTGGCTATTGGAGAAAAAATATAATGGTAACTAATATCAAATGTTCAAATTAATTTTCTCATAATGTATCTCATCTTAACTTATCTTCGCAATAAATTTTTTTGAAGCTATACTAGTTCTTAATTCTCATTATAGTGAAGAATAACTATCTATCTAATACATTATAGTTTTGCATCATTATGGTTGAGATAATGTTTTAAAAGAAAAATTGGATATGCTAGTATTATCAAGAAAAGTAATAAAAAAATAGAAAAAAATATATGTATGAAAATAGTTCTGAAATAGGGTATTAAGTACGATTCATATTTTTCCTAGATAGTGGTCGAAGGATTAAGATCAAGAGCCTTAACTCCAGGATTATCTCACTTCTCAGGATATTCTCATCTGCTTTAGATAAGTTTTGCCTAGATAAACCCTAAATCCTAGATGATCATGTCTTATAATCTTTGGTTGATCATTTGTCAGAACTAGAGTTGACTCTTGAACTACCCATAGTTATTTGAGACTCAAGGCATACTGAGGTGCAAAAAATTTTTGTGACATTAAGGTGCAAGATAGAATTAAGATGCAAGTTTTTTTGTTGTGAGGTACAATCTATTTAATATATATAGAAATTATTATTATCATTAATTATTAATTATAGTTTTTTTTAATGAAATATAATAAAGTAAAGAATATTAAACATAAAAATCAAAATAGTATTAGTGTTTCTCATTATCAAAAATATTTAGAGTTTTAAAATAAAACAATAAAATTTCAATAATCAAACATGCAAGATTGTAACTATGGAATTAAAATACAAGATTGTAAGATATTAAATATATTATCTATAGTTTTTGAGGGTATGAGGATCATTGAGAATAACTTATTTGTTGAAGAGGGACACCTGATGCGAGGCAAGGCAAGGCGAGGTGTTTTGGCCTAGCCTGGTGGAGCCTAGGCTTTAAGTGTGTCTGAGACTCACTTTTAATAACTATGGAACTATCAGATTAGTTGAACTTGAGAGAGATTTCTTTCTTCTCTTGGGAAACTTCTTTTTTCATAGTCAACCTAATTTGTATTTGTTATATATTTGGGTTTCATATGATGGTCATCATAGTATTGATCAGCCAGTATAGATGTAGCTAATAGGTGACTTTCTTTCTTGACTAGAGGCTCAACTAGGATTATAGAGGGGTAAGCAAAAAATATTAGTTTCAAATATATCTTTTGAACTCATATTTTTTAAAAGTTTACTAAAATTTGAGTTCTGTTAAAAAATATAATATCAATACTCACTAATAGTCTACCTGATTTTGATAAATGATATTTATATTTTTTGGATACTAGAATAACCAAGGAAAGCATATTTTAATGCTCTGGGTATTATTTTATTTCAACCTAGGGAGATATATTGGAATAAAATAAGTATTCCTAACATTTTGGGAGACAAGTTAAATATTATTACATCATGATACAAGATCTAAAAGGGCATATAATGAAAAATAACAATAAAATATCTAGATGATGGGATAGTTTGTTGTGAATATCTGTGTTGCACGGATACGGCTAGGGAGTGCCGTGTCCACGTGTCGGACACGTGGACACGGCGACACGGGTCGGACATGCGTCGGATACGTGTCCGACCCGCCACGTGGCGTATCGGACACAAATCCATATGCGATACGCCACGTGGCGTATCGGATACGCGTCGGAGACGTATCCGACGAGTTTTTCGGAAACAATCGTTTCCGAAAAACTCCAGACGCGTCGTTTACCTACCGACGCGTCGTTAGAGGGTTTCGGGAGGGGGTTTCGGAAAATCGGGTGGAGGGGAGGGGGTTTCGGGAGGGGGGTTCGGGGAGGGGGGGTTTCGGGAGGCGGAGGGGGGGGGGGGAGAGGGTTTCGGGAGTGATTTTCGGGAGGGGGTGGAGGGGGGTTTTGGGAGGGATTTTCGGGAGGGGGGAAAAAGGTTCTGGAGGGGGGAGGGGGGAGGGGAGAGAGGGTGTTAGAGGTTTAAATTTTTTTTAAATTAATTTAAAAAACAGAATTTTAAATTATTTTAAAATACTGTATCTTATATTATTTTAAAATACTGTATTTTAAATTATTTTAAAATACTATATTTAAAATATACTTTAGAGAGAGTTAGAAGCTATAACGGGAGGGGGCAGGGCCGCAGGGGTTAGAGGGCTTAAATATATATTTTTTATATTTTAATTATTATTGTTTGTTTAATATATATACAAAATATAATAAACAAATAATTTATTTTAATTTTATTTAAGCCCTCTAAATTTCTATTTATCAAAATATCATAGCATTTTTTTTATTTATCTAAATTTCTGTTAATGGATAATATTTATATTTAATTTTTTTTTCATGCCGTGTCTTAGCCGTATCCGTATCCTAGTTTTTTGAAATTTGTTGTGTCCCCGTATCCTGCCGTGTCGTATCCCCGTGTCCGTATCCGTGTCCGTGCAACATAGGTGAATATTATATTTTTTCAAAAATATTTCGGCATACTCATCAAAAATGAGTGTCCGAGCTATATTAACTAAATGTATGTTCTTTGTTTTTATGATCATATCTATGAAGATGTGCTAATATATGAAGTCTGATATATAATTTTGTAATCAGTATAATAAATGTTTACGATATCTAATATGTACTCAAATGTATTGTCTATCCTAATTTTTTATATTTTTATTAAATTAATTTTATATTTTTTTATGAAATGATTGAAAAATAAAAAAAAAATTATTTTCTAAAATGTAAAACAACTAACTGAGTAAAATAGATTATAATCAAAAAAGTGACAAATATTTAACTTTTTTTGTTCTTCATTCTATTATTTTATTTTGCATCTAAGTATAGTAGATTGAATTAGTCATTACTCGCACATGTTTGACTAGTAAAATAGGAAACTTATCTAATATTTTTAATTTGGCCAATGATATGTTATTAAGTTGAAAATCAATATATAATGAATTAATGACAATCAAATATTTGATGAGATTTTATCTTATTGTAGAAGTAAAAATATAAAAGTCTATCTTGCTCAATTTTAAAGTAAGATTTAAATGAACTCTTCAAATCTAATAAACAAAATCAGGTTGATTTACTTAGAAAGATAACTCACAGCAAGAAGACTAGCTAAATAATGAAGAATATGCAAAATGCATGAAAGAAGTAACGAATCATACTAAATATTATCATAACTAATAGTTTTGAATAGTTTATTATTGGTTATTATAATATTCAGTAAATATGAAAATAAAAAGTGAAAAAAAAAATTATGTAATATGACTGTTGACTATTGATTTGATAACTAATGAGTGTAAAGTATGAAAACAAGTTACAAAATTAGTAATACATGAAGATTAGAGAGTATTTGTTGTTACTTTATTGGTTAGAAATTTTATATATTTCTTTTTGATATGAGTCATAAAGGAAGAATTCTATGAGAACGCCTAAATAGCTCTGGTAGTCAATCTGCACCCCTCAATAATTTGTAGTGATCTTAGTCTACTCTCTAAAATAGTTTCTAACAACTCTTTTTGTTATGTTCCATCCTTTTATAGTGTTTGACTGAATTGTATCTTTCGTCTGTCTTTATTATGATTGATATTCTCTTGACTACTAGTACATATTAATTGAGATGTTTCTCTAGTAAATTTTAATTTATCTCATATGTTCTGAAATCACCGATATATATATATATATATTAATTGAGATGTACTTTTGGCCTGGTGAGAAATTACCCATCACCCAATATCTATAAGTAGAATACTGAAAAATTATTTGATTGTGAGTATAAAAATATCATGACAAAATCTTGTATGAATATATTTGTGTTGTATATTTGTGTTGTATATTTGTGTCATAGTATAAAAATTATACTATGACAAAATCATATATTTCCAGGCTCTTCTAGTCTCAAAGTAATAAATTATGAAATTATGTCATATATTTGTGTTGTATGAATATAATAAAGTCGCTAACTTATATAAAATCTTGTATGATTTGCAAGATGAGAAAATTTACATTAACTCTTATTTGATGGATTGACACATATTATTGAAAAGATGAGAGTCAATATGTAGTTGTTTTTTCTTCGTCTCATTGCTAGGTTAGTTTTTTGTCAAGTTATATAGAATCTCTTAACATAAGAATCATGTCTAAATTTTGCTTGTTTACTACTAATAAATCTTGTATCTGAGCCTTCATAAATTAATTAGCAAGATCTTGAAGTGAATAAATATGTAGCACACCATGAAACAAGCCAAATAGTCACACTAAGTCATGATACATGGTGCATGTGCTGCTCACACTGCACTTATTTTGTTCACACACACTTCACATACACTGCACCCATGTTATACAAATTTATGCCTCAATCACACATAGTGTTCACTGCACCAACACATCTATGCTGCAGTGTCATGCACCTCCATATACACTTGGTGCACCTTCAGCCATACCACTCACAGTGCACCCATTATGCACCATTGATGTTGATGAAGTGAGCATCGACGTCTGCCACACATGGTGGACATGCGCACACTTACATGTCTTTGCACGTGTAGCACACTTGAACCCCATATAAAGCTTGGCTCTCACTCTAGCAAACCCTAGGGTTTACTTCCTCTACGTTTCTAGGGTTTGGCTATGATGCCATGTAAAGAATTAAATTCATCAAAACTCAATATCAATAATGAATATACAATGGGATGCATAGCTAGGGTTTGGATTGGGCCAGCTCGCATGTTGAGTGTTCTCATTCATGAAACATAAAATAAAATCGAAACAATAAAATCAAATTCAAATTATAACAAAGACAATGGCAATTGTAGGAGATTAATCTTGAAGTAATGGCAGGGAAATTGGAGGGGATGTTACTTGAAGCAAATGGATCTTGGAAAGAAGCTGAAAAGGCTTACTCGAATTTGTTGGAACATAATCCATTTGATCAAGTACGAATTTTAAATACCATGCATGAATAAATTTTGTTTATTTCAAATAGGATTTTGTATTATTATTATTTTTTAGATCACATTTGGTGTGTTGGGTTGGATTGTTGTGGGAAGGGATTCCTATAAACTTGGTGCCCTAGGGTCAGAGTAAGTGAAGCCCCCTTCATCCTCTCCCCTCCTCTCCCAAGGCCCAAACCTAACTCATATTATATCTTAGTTTATATATGAGCCTCAGGGCCCTAGGGTCGGAGTAAGTGAACCCCTAATTTCAACTATGTGATAGGTGATCAAGCAAACACCTTTGGGAAGCTTATCTAACATCCGTGGGGATCTAACTCATGTAGAGGAGTCAAAAAGGCTGTGTCGTGCTGGCACGGTCCGTTTGAGCGAGGCGTGACAATGCCACCGTGTCATGCCAGACATGGCATAATATGTTTCACGTGCAATGCCATGCACTGCACGAAAACCAATTGGCCGGCCCAGCACTGCACGGTGGCACGGCTGAGTGCAGGGCCGTGCTGGACCATCCATGTTTCACGTAATGGGTGACCGGCTTACGTGGCCGACCAATTGTAATTGGCCACGTAAGCAAGATTGGACTTATGTTGTTGAATTTTTTTTTTTAATAATTTACCCCATCGGGTGGTCACCTGACAGGACTTGATCCGTGACCCATGGCTGGTCCTGAGTCCCTGGGCCAGGCACACAAGTCGTACCTAGCTTGGCACGAGGCACGGCTCATGTTGGCCAAGCACTGCATGAATCATGGCATGGGGCGGCACGGCGACGGCATGGTTCAGGATTAGGCATGGTTCAGGATTAGGCATGCTTCCAGACTGTGTTGTGCTGGCCCAGGTAAGGCTAAACCATGCCGTGTCATGTGCCGCCTGGTCTGGTTGACACCTCTATACTCGTGCTCAAGGGTTGGAGCATCCATCCCAATGTTTGCTATTTTTTAATCATGCCTTCTTGCCAAAGTCACCCTTATGAGCTAAGTTTTGTATCTCTGATCACATGCTTGGACTCCATGCTTGCAGTTGGTATATAAGAGGAAGATTGCGTTGGCAAAAGCACAAGGCAATATGTCAGAGGCTGTAGAAGGGCTCAACAAATATCTTGAAATGTGAAGCTGCTCTTAGAACGATTTCTTTTTTTCTGTTGCTTAATGCAATTTGGATCTATTTCTTAATTTTCTTCTTTCCTGAAACAATTATTTAGATTTATGGCTGATCAGGAAGCATGGAGAGAGCTGGCTGAGATGTACATCTCTTTGCAGATGTGAGAAGTTTTCTTTTCCAAACATATTTGTTCAGCTAATATTTTTTCAACTAATATTTTACATTTAGGTACAAACAAGCTGCCTTTTGCTATGAAGAGCTTATATTATTCCAACCTACATTTCCACTATATCATTTGACTTATGCTGATGTAAGTGTTCTCTTTCTCATCTCAACTTTTGGTCCACCACATATTTTTGTGTTATTGTTTAGATTTTTACTAATGAAGAAATTATATTGATAATGACAGTGCTAATGAGGCCTTGCTCACATGTGATTTTTCTTTTTTTTTCAAGTTTATTCTTCCTTTTTTGTACAAGCTTTTTGATAAAATATATGATTTTAGTATAAAAACCAAATAATGTTAAATTTAGTTATCATATATATGTGTGAGTGAGTGTGTGTGTCTTGTTGAAGAGATTTACAAAATAATGTTTTGTATTTACAAAATAATGTTTTGTATTTCCAAAATAATTTCATTTTGCTATAGCATGATATCGTATTCTTTTTTTTTTTTTGAATATATTTAATAAGTTATTTAATTATTCATGTATTTTAGACTCTAGTTTTGATGATATAATATTTTCTTGATATTTTAAAATTTATCTTTCCATTTCAATTATTTTTCACTAAAATTGGAGGTTCCCTATATTTATGAAACATATGTTCATGTTGTGAACATATTTTAAGTAATGAAATATATTGAAATGTATAATGTGGAACATATACTAGTAATATTAAAAATATTTTTAAGAATTTTAAAATCAAAAGTATACTTTCAATTCTATGTAATTGTTAAAACTTAAAATGTCATTGAATATATGGTTTACAAAATTAGCTAGGGTATTTGTATAGTTAACATAAGATTTTAATATTAGGTATGTAAGATGTATTTTAATCATCATTAATGCACTGAATCTCATAAGAATTCTAAAATTAAATGTGTTTAGTCGTCATAACAACTGAGATGATTGATTAATATGGAAGTTTGTAGTATGTATATACCCTGGGATTGGTAAGGAGAGATCGGGGAGAAGGTGGAATTTTTTTTTTTAAATATTAGAATCTCAATGATATTGGATATCATATTTGAATTTTTTTTAGGCCTATTGATTAGTATAAAATATAAAGTTTATATAGTTTATTATACTTATTAATATAAATTTATAGAAACCCAAATAGTTTCTAATAAGTAAAGAAATAATTTTAATTTAGCTTGTACTGTTAAGTTAATAATATAGTACATATAATTAACATAAAAATTTTAGTTGAGATATTTGTTAGTAGTTTTTATAAAAAAATTTATTATTATATTATTATTTATAATATTATTAAAAATGATATTAAATATTTTATTTTAAATTTTATATTCTTTAAATGCTACTTATGAGATACTAATATATGACAAAGTCATCATCAAGATGTAATATTCAATCAAATCATAATAATTTTTTTTCTTTTCAATTTAAATTAACATGATGGACAGTAACATAAGTGCAAGTTATTCATATATTTGAGATAATCGATATGCTCTATTATGATTTTTAAATATTTTAATTATTAATTTTTTTATGAAATTTAAAATATTTTATGATATTATTATGTTATATCGACCTAGGAATTTTATGATAATCGGGTTATATATATTCTTGAATTAAATATACAAACATAGGATTTTCTTTAAATCTCAATGAAAGGCTCATGCTAATAATCAATCAAGTTAATTTTTATATTAGAAATTCATTGTTGTATATGATGGGAGTCACCAAGGTTGAAGTATAATTAATTTTAGTGTTGCTATGTTGGATTTGTCTTATCACAAGTTTTGTAATTATATTTTTTATTATATGTATATTTTAGTTAGTTTTCTCAAAGCTCTAATATTTTTTTTATTATTTAATTAGAGTAAATTTATATAATAGAAATTTATCTATTAAGTCTATATTTTTTTATTTGCACTTGAAGTTTAACAGGTAAAATAGATGATATGGGAGTATATGCATTTAAATTCTCATAAATATTTAACTCATTTTTATCTAGTTCATTATTACTATGATTCATTTTAAATTTATCACAAAGTAAATTTATTAACACTAATTTAAAATTTTATAAGGAAGACTAAAATAGATAATTTAAACAAATAAAAACAATACTTACATCTTATCTAATAATGCTGACCACTTACAGATACAGGTTTCAAAAATATAACTTATGCTACACTTCAGATTAATGGAAGCATAGAATTCAAAAATTTTAAATTTCATAGAATGATTTTGATGTTTAGAAAAGAGAATAATAATTTATACTAAAATAAATTTAACTTAGTTGTTTTATAGATAATATGTTTAGGTTACAAGTATTAATTTTTTTTTTGTTTTTAACCATTGGATTCTATCCCTTTTTTTTTGTTGCAATGATTGGATTCGCTCCAACCATTGTATTAAAAAACATGGGTAATATTGGGTCTTGTGTCATGCTGGGTCGCTTGTCTCATTTGTCATCTCTATACTTGGGCTACTAGATATAAATGAATTATAAGAAAATTTAATTGTTTAATAGTTATCAAATTGAATATATCAAATAACATCAATGTAATAAGTGATTTCTTATATATATATATTTTTTATGTGTGAAGTTTTCTTTACATAATCCTATGCTTAATAAATTTTTAATATAGCATTTCTTTCTGAGATTTTATTCAAAACTTGATATTCAAATATATATTATATATTATTGAACATAATTAAATTATATCAATGTTATGAAATCATATTTCTTCGAGGCCACCAAACTAAATCAATAATTAATATCAATATATGATCATAATTTAATTATTAAATTTCAATGTTATTAAAAATTATTAAATTTTTTTAAGGTCACTGAACATGATCGTATTCAAAATTATATTAAATTTCAACGTTATTAAGATTATTAAATTTTTTCATGGTCGCCGAACTAAATCATTAATTTATATCAAGAAATTACTTCCTCGATTATATTTTAAAAAAATCAATTATATTCAAAATCTAATAATCAAATATAAAGTAGATGTTAAAGACTGTACATATTGCATGAGTAATTTATTAAATGAAAAAGTGTTTGTATAATTTTTACAAGAATAAGCTTGTACTTTTTATAAAGAGAAAAGTGTATGTACTAAAATAAAAATATTTACAAAAAAAAAAAATCTTAAACTTTCATATTTAGAAAAATTTACACAAAATTAGAAAATATTTATGTTTTATAACACTATAAATAGGAAACCCAAAATTACTCTCACATAATCACATCAACAAAAAAAAATAAAATTTGTTTTGGAATTTCAAAACAATGGCTTTCGAATTTTAAAACCACTATTTTCAAATTTTAAGTTGTTTTCAATTTTTTTTTTCAAAAAAATTATATAAAAGTGTGTGTGTGTGTGTGCTTATAAATAAATGTTTGCAAAAACTTATATATTGTAAGCTCCCACATACACAGGTATCTAGCTTCTACATACAAAATGTTATAACTTGCAAAACATGATCAAGGTCTGATATCAAATGTGAGAATCGACACAATCCATGTAACCTCTTATTGATATCAAATTTTGGGATTCTAAGCGACATGGATCTTAAGGATCTTTTGTGTAACTAATCTGTAATCTCAAATTCAGAATCATGACAATTGTTAGGGATTAGGGAAGGGTGAGGGAACTCTCATAGATGAAACACACAATGCACATAGAGAGATAGATAGGGAGAATATTACCACATGAGCAAACTACAAACCACACAAGCTAAGGAGAAGAGGAAAGTTCATTGTTATTGAGTCACTATGTACAGTACACACTCGTTGTCTCATACTTTGAAGATTCACACTTCATTCTATATTTGTTACATTTAAAAGTGCTTAAATAGTAAATAGAAAAAATACTTTTATATTTTAGATCTTAGTTGTGATATTTTATTTTCTCGTTGTGACTTTATTCATGTCATTATGCCATATAATAGGATTGCATCTTAAATTTTTAAGTCAGTTATTCATAACAACACAAAATTAATTGTGATTATAATGATATTGTGATGCTACATAATAGGATCATGAATTCATTCGTGTTGCAATATCACATAACATGGTCACGACACTAAATAATTTTAGTTGAGACATGACTTAACAACACAAGTCTTTACTTTAAAGTATATGTTAAGGTTTTAATTGAGTCGAGACTTCACAATATAAATCATGAATCCAAAGTACATGTTAAATTATTAATTGAATAGCGACTTTACAATATAGGTCATGACTCTAAAGTACATGTAATAACTCTAAAAGTATGAGCCAATCATAACATCTTCATTTCAGTCTCGGCTCTATATCATAATAATTTTATTGCATTACCCACCTTTATCAAGTTATCAGTGTAGTTCTTATTCATGCCTATTTTTTTTTATAAAATTAGTATCTAATTGATTCTTTATAATGAAGTGGTATTGGATATCAATGTGTTTTGCATTGACCACACAAGCTAATGATATTAATGTCTTTTATTCGACTATGAAATATTGGGTTCCTTGATAAATGAATAGCACTCTGATTATCATATTTGAGTCTTAGTTTTTTTTTATTGCTTGAAGTCAAGCTCTACACACTAGATAAGAGGGCAACAATGACTTTTCTTTTACTTATCTAGCTCAAAGATCCACCATATAGGTTAAACACATAGTTACTTATGGATCTTTTGATATCCACGTCTTCATTATAGCTTACATCAATAGTTCTAGTGATTTCAAAATTTTTTCATTGTTATTACTATCAAACTGCAACACAAAATTGATGATTTAACATAAATATCTGAGCATCCTTTTAATAGTATTTTGATGCACTTTTCATTTGTTATACATGTATCTGTTAAGTACATTAAAAACATATGAAATATTGGATCTTGTATATTTTATATCATATATCAAACTCCCAACAATGTTGGTATACATAATGAGAGTCTAAGTTTTCTTTGTTTTTTGTCTTGAAATTGATTGCTTGCACCATATGGAATTCTTTCTCCAAATCTCCATGAAAAAATGTTATTTTCATACCTAGCTAATCAATCTCCAAATAATATCTACTTGTAGTTGTCAATACCACATGGATAGAGGACATCTTCTCAACTAGTGAGAGGATCTCATTGTAGTCAATTTCTTCTATTTTGAGAGAAGTTTGGACAACTAATTTTCTCTCATATCTCCCAATCTTTTTATTAGTCTTTGATTTATCTCTTATTTGAATACTCACTTACATCAATGACCTTTTGATTGAGGACAATTTCACCGAAGTCCAAGTGTTGTTTTTGTCTAATGATTGTTTCTTTTCTTTTATGACATGTTCTCATTGATTTAACTCTCTGGATGCTTTTGTCTCTTGCACATGTTTGGCTCTTCTATTGTAACTTGAAGGGCAATGTATGCTTTGTCAACGTATGTTTGCTGCCTCCATTGACTTTTTCTCAATATGATTTGTGCTACTAGTGGAATGAGGTCATGATGTATTTTGTGATATCACAATTGAAAGATGTCTCTTTGTACATTCTTCAGGAATACTTGGTTTGGGACTTACTTTTTCATCCTTGCACTCCTTGTAGTAATGCTTCCATATAGTTACTTGTCGTGACACATTGGATTTAGTCATGACATCATGTTTTTATTACACAATTATGCTGGATTTTGTCACGATGCCATGTTTTCTTATTGTGACTATGTTAGATTCAGTCATGACATTATATTTTCACGTCATGACTATGTTGGGATTTTTTCATTCTTGTACTTCCTTATTTGATGTCGCTACAAGGTTTCATGTCGTGATTCTATGTTTCCATGTTGATCCATTATTTTTTGATGTTACGACTCTAAACTCAGCTACGACATTATATTGGGCCACACTTCATTTTCTCATAGCATCATATTGTGTACCTTTTAGGTGCTACCTTGATTGTCTCTTCCTCAATAGAATATGTGCTACCAATAGAATGGTGTTGCAACACGACTTTGATGTGGTGATTGGAATATATCATGACTTACTCTCTTTAAGAATATCCTTGTATTCTTTGCTTTGATGTCTTCACATGATTTCATGTCACGACATTGGATTTAGTCATGATATCATGTTTTTGGTGCATACTATTAGATTCAGTCATTACATGTTATCATGTTGTGTCTTTATTGGGTTCAATTGCAATATTGAATTTTCATGTTATGATCTTGCTGAGACTTCTCCATTCTTGCATCTTCTTCTTTGATGGTGCTATATGGTTTCATGTTGTGACATTATGTTTTCATGTTGTGATATTAATTTTTTCATGTTCCTACTTTGAACTTAATCATGACACTATACTGGGTTGCAATTCTATTTTCTCATGTCATGATTCTACTTTTTTTTCTCTATAGCTTGCTTGCTTCAAGGCTTTCTTCTTGAAAACATAGGATTCACCGACTCGATGCTTTCCACCAATTTATATAAGGTTTCACACCTTGTTTCATGAGTAATTATAATTGCTACTCGAATCATCTTGCAAGACTTGTTATCATTATAAAATTTCACATCATCAGTGCTCGCACTCACAGAAATCAGATATGAAATGTGCATCACCATCACCCTCATAAGGTTTTGAACAGTCTTATCACATATCATCTTTATCTATTTATTTGTCAACTTTCTTTATCATTTATATATTTATAATTGCACATTTTCTCTTTCATATGATTCATGTTATTTGAATTCGTTTTGATGAGGAGTCATGCGATATGACATGCCTATGTTAATATATCAGGAATCCTTACCAACACGAGGGACACAAGTATCTACAAAGTGTACATCTCTAGTGGATAATTCCTTGTCCATTGAGTCAACTCTCACTTGAGCTGGCTTGATTTCACCTCTCTGGCAATCTTTCCTGAAATGCTCAGTTATATTGTAATTTCAACACTTTGATTTTAGTCTTTCCATACTCTTTGATATTTTTCTTAATTTCGACTTCTATTCTTTCCTTCACATACAATATATTCTTTAAATATTTTTTTTTCTACTTTGTCTCCTCATATCCTCATACAGGAGTATTAAAACCACTATCTCATGAAATAATTGTGTTGTATCATTAGTAATGATGATATTCAAGTTATCTCATGAATCTGGTAGTAGACAGGGGAAGAGTTATCATTTTGTCATCATTACTGATCTCATAGCTAATAGATATTAATTAGTTGATTAGTGTATGAAACTCATGTAGATATGAAATGAACGTATTAGTCTTCTTCATGCATAGCTAGTAGAGTATCTTCCTCAAAAAGTTGGTTGACTAACAACTTGTTTTGATAGAATACCTCAAATTTCTTTTAGAGATTATTTATTTCTCTCTCAATATAAATATTTACCAAGATTTCATGATCTAACTTATCTTATTTGACAATCTTAGTAGAAGTCGACTCTAGTTTCTAATCGCTTGATATTTCCTTTGTATCTTCAATTATTGACCGGTAATTTTTTATCCACAAATAGATCCTTCTTTTTTAGTATCTACAGCTCAAAATCCTTCTCAAAAAAGTTTCCGATATCAATCCTAGGTATCACCAAACTCACCATTATGGCTCCATACATGATAGATCTTTTGAATTAGAGTTGACACCAATTAAGGCTCTAAATCAAATATTTTGCTATCATACCAAATGTCAGGTATTAAATGCACAAGTATCTAAATCATAGATACCAAATGTTATGACCTATAGAATCTAGTCAAGCTCTGATATTAATATCTTTGAGTTGCGACCACACGAGCAAACCAAAAATCACAAAAGCTAAGGACAAGAGAAAAATTCACTATCATTGAGTTATTTTGTAATGTGCACACGCATTTTCTCACACTCTCAAGATCCACACTTTGTTAAATATTTGTAATATTTAAAATTGTGAAACTTGTTTAAATTTAAGACATAAGTAATGATATCATATTTTTATATCGTGACTTTATTCATGTCGTGAATTATAGAACATGGTCACGTACTTGAATTTTTAAGTCGGCCAATTATAACAATATATTCTATATTATAATTATAATGATGTCATACTATAATAAAACATGTTTGCTACGCTAAAATATGTTATAATATTAGTTAAATTGTGATCTCACAATATAAGTTACAACTCCAAAGTAATTATTATAGTTTTAATTGAGTTGCAAATTCATATTACATGTCGTGACTCCAAAATAGACGACACAATATCAGTTGAGTAATGACTTTATAGTACAGGTCATGATTTCAAAGCACATCTAGCATCTTCAGAAGTATGACTCAATCTTAATATATATATGTATGTGTGTGTGTGTGTGTGTGTATTATATATATATATATATATATATATTGTGTGTGTGTGTGTGTATTATATATATATAATTCATATATATATGTAGATATGTGTGTGGGTGTGTGTGTATGCTTAGGGTGTGATGTTGGGAGGGGTATTTTGGTATTGATATATTTAAGTATGTTAGAAAGTAAATATTTTATATTTTGTGTACTTTTTTCTAAATAGTAAAATTTATGTTTCTTTTTTGTAAATATTTTCTTAATTGAATAGTAAAACCTAATTATTCTTTTTTAAATACGCATACTTGTAAATCATATTATTTCCTAGTGTGCATATTGTTTTAGTTGATGTTATGTTAATGAATAGAAGAATTAACACCAATAATTCCTCTATTTATTAATTGAACATCAGCTAAAACAATAGCAAAACTAGCAAACAATATGACTTAAACTAGATATATTTCAAATAATTAATAACATACCGGATCTCATTAGAATAGAACTATAGAGTAAAAAGTATTTTGACGAGGATAGTACTATGATGAGTGATTACTGATTACCTAAGAAGCCTTCAAATTCCATGCATATATTTGAGATCATCATATCTTGGTGTAATAACAACTATATTCACCTAATGGAGTTATATCCAAGTTTGAAACTCATCAGTTATAATCTCTTTGATTTTTAGAGATAAGACTGTCAAAATATCAGTTTCTCGTTTAGATCTCATGTGTATTGGATACTACCCCCACCTTTATAAAAATAACATAATATGAAAGTTATCTGATTGCACATTGCTCAGCGTGATATTTCCCTCGTTCAACACTTGGGCCTAGAAAAATTGTTACGAATGATATTAATGCATGCATCAAACATGTGAGCATATAGGTGCACAAATGGGAGTGATTTGGTGGGATCCTGCCTGGATGGCTACTTTTCTAAGTAAATTTGTATCATTTTTTATTTTCTCCTGGAGCAACAGGTGCTCTATACACTCGGCGGATTAGAAAATCTTCAAACAGCTCGGAAGTATTATTCTTCCACCATTTGTTTGACTGGGGGGAAGAATGCCAGAGCTTTATTTGGTGTTTATTTGGTGAGCTATGAAATTTTTTTTTTCCTTCATCCCACTTCCTGGATACAATTTTATGCATGTAGATGCGCGCATATACATGTCTATCTTCTGACATGTTTATATTTCAATTGAAGCTAATCTCTGTTGAAATCTGCTTTCTCCTGGCACAGTGTATTTCTGGGATCGCACAATTGACGAGAGGGCGAAACAAGCAGGACAAGGATGGCTCCTTAGAGATGCAATCTTTGGTAGGAGCAACGTTGGAGAAACTATACAGGAAGAATGCCCCTGACAAACTTGCTTTGCTAACATCTACTTTAAAGAACCTTAAGATGTAGTCTTATTTTCAGTATTCTATGGATTCTCAAGCATGCTCTTGTGCTCCTGAAGAACATTAAAGTTGATTCATAATTTTGATGTCAAGCTGCTATCTTTTGCTCTGTTATTGTCATAAATCCTTTCTGAATTAGTTTTGCAGGCCACATTCTTTGGTAATTTCTTAAAATTACTTGCCACTCGTGGAATGGTCTCTTATTTTTAGTTTTAGAATTGTGTTTTTTTTTTTTTTTTTTGTAAACTCCCATGGCTGTTAGAAAGTTAGCTTGTCTATGTGGCATTGGCAGAGATTTAAAAACCTTCTTTGGCACTGAGCTTTGCATCTTGCTTGTGATCCATTGCTACATATGCAACTATCACACTTTGGATAATGTGTCATTTTCCTATAAATAAAATATAATCTACTTTGTTTAGTTAATTGACTTCTATTTTTTTTTATTTAAATATACTTTTAATGGTTTCATCCTAAAATATAATCTACTTTTGTTTTCTCATTTTACGATACAGTTCAGTTTGTGGATCTATCTTCTCCTCATCTTCTCTGTCACCACAAACCCTAAGCTTTTTTAATGATTAATTTAAAAGAGAATATCAAATCAACTAGTTGTTCATTAATTTTTATTTTTATATTAAAAATTTGGATAGTTTTGATGATTTTAGATTTAATTAGTTATTTTTTAAATATTTTTATTTTTTTTTTAGATTTATGATTTATTTATGGATATGATTTTAGGGATTTTATTTTTTTTTAATAATTAATAATTGTAGTGAAAAAAAAATCATTATAAATTCTATTTATGTTGTATAATATGTAATATAATGATAATAAGAGAATATGTAATATATATTATTTTTAGCATTCAGCATTTATAGTTATCAAATAATATATTTTTATTCAGGATTCAATAATACAAATTTAATTCTTATAAAATTTAGTCTTGATTTTTCAGTATTTATTTTTCAGTATTTAATTTTTTCAGTTTTATCAAATGGACCCTAAAATTATGTCTATAAAAAGATATGATATCACTCACACCCTTAGCTATTCCATAGAAAAATAGCATCATTGAAATAATAAATGATGCAAGAGTTGCAAAATCACAAGCAAAAAAAATAGCTTATAATAACTTTCGACACACAAACACAATCCACAAGTTTAATACTTGTCCACCAAAAAAATATATCCATGGAGAGATCATTAATCTAGAGCATTTTGTAATGTTTGGTTTTCTTATGTATATTGTGTTAGGTCACATTATTTGAAGAGGCTTGGCAGTATTTGTCATGGAAAGCTATGATGGAGGAGATGCAGGGTGGTGGGGAGTTTTCCTAACCCCCAAAGGAAGACTGTGTATGAAGGATTAGATCAATGAGAGTTACACCACAATTTGTATTTTACATGTACTTGTGTAGCATGTGATAGTGTGTGTAACATATATTTGTGTTTATGTATGTGTGTACAACCTTACTTATTTAAGTAGTCCATCACTTATGGGGGGTGTGTGTGTGTGTGTGTTTGCATGTGTATGTGCATGTGTATATGTTTGTGCATGTGAATGCATGCATGTGGATGCGCGCGTGTATTTGTGTGTACAATAGCGTATATTGAATATATATATATATATATATATATATATATATATATATAAGGATGTGTGCGTGTGTGACATATATTTGTGTTTGTCTTTGTGTACAACCTTGCTTATTTAAGTAGCTCATCACTTGTGTGTGTGTGTGTGTGTGTGTGTGTATTTTATGTTTGGTTTATCAAACCATTAATCTCTTGTCCCCTATTATGTTGCAATAGAAAGTTTGCATAATGATCCTTGTTGCTCCATTAATGAAGTAGTACATGCCAAGCGAGCACCATCCATCTATATTTGCAAAAGTTTTGTTGGCTTAGCTTTCAAGCATTCAATATTTCAGATGAATAGTAAAAAATTAATTCAGTATTTCTTTTTTTTTTTTTTTTTTTTTGTTTCATGTTGTGACGGTTGTTTCATTTCTTCATGACAGGGAGACTAAGGATCCCATCTTGCCCTACTGACGGTGACGGATACAGCGGCCAAAGCCGCCCAAACGTCATGGCTGAAGCTGAAGCAACAGAAGCTAGTGCACCCTCTGCGGCCCGCAGTATTAGGGTCATAGCCGGAGCTGATCCATACGGTACGATCCTCAAAGACGCACTAGTTTCCCACCTCCGGTCCCTCAACATAGAAGTTGACGACCTTGGCACATCGTCGTACTACACCATCGCTGGGGAAATCGGTCGCCGCGTCTCCTCTTCAATAACAGCGCCTACCAAAGATTCATCTTCTCCCGAGGTTCGAGGACTGGTGACATGCGGGACAGGTACAGGCGTTGCTATTTTCGCGAACAAGTTTCGTGGCGTGTACGCTGCAACCTGCCTTTCTCCATCCGATGCTATCAACGCCCGCTCGATTAACAACTCGAATGTGCTCGCAGTATCTGGGTTTTCCACTTCGACAGAATCGGCAATCGAGATTCTTGAATCCTGGCTCAACACCCCGTTCAAGTCGCCTTGTCCTGCATCAAATTTTACACCGTGGAGCACAGATATTTCTTCTTTTCTGGATAATTCAATCGACGAGATGCTGGAGATTGGACGACCTGGTGAGCTTCTGGAGAGCGGCGGTGACCCTTGTGCACTGTGTCATCTGACGAAGAATAGGGACATGAGTCCGATTGAGATGATTCCAGGAGGTTCGATGAAGATCGTGCGGGAGAGTCCGACATCGGCTTTTGTTAGTTTTATGGCAGGGAGTGTAGAGCCTGCACATCATCACACATTTGGGCATGATTTGGTGGTGTTGAGAGGGAGTAAGATTGTGTGGAATTTGAGCAAGAAGATGAAATATGACTTGGGTGTTGGGGATTATCTGTTTACTCCTGCCATGGATGTGCATCGAGTGAAGTATTTAGATGATACGGAGTTCTTCATCAAGTGGGAGGGTAAGTGGGATATTTTCTTTGATGAGGGCATTGAGGTTACTAGGAATGCAATTGAGAACGAAGCAGAGCAGTTTTAGAGCGTCGAGTAGAAGACGAGAAAGATGGGGTTCGTTGTTGCCGATGATCGGTGATTGCATGTGAGATTCAGAGTATGGTTTCTGAGGCATGCTGTGCCCTGTGAGTAAATGTTATGTTTTCATGGTGACATGTTTTCAAGTGTTCCGAATTCCCCAATCACCATTCCTTCCATGAAATAAATGAGATTACTAATTATGCATGTCCGAACTGGTGTCCATCAAGAACATATGTAAACATTGACAGTCCGGCTCCGGCAGTTAAAAATTAGATGCACTCAATTGTTAATTCTTATAGTTAATTCTTAAAACATATGAATGAAAGCGACAAGCAAGAATTTTTACATGAAAAAGAAGCCTTATTAACAAAAATCAGTAAAAATTTGGAGTCTTGGGTTGTCAGTGGATGGCTTGGCGAATGCTGGCCTCAACGTCGCCGGCTTTTCCTTTGGCGAGGCCGCTTCCAGAAATGGTAGAGAGCATCGGTGGTGCTGCCGCATTGATTGGGGTTGATCTGTTGGTGACCATGTGCTGCCGCATAAGTAGTACTTCGAACACGGGCTGCTCTTCATCGGCAGCCTTTCAAATCTTGCTTTTTTCTCCTCTTACTCCACTCCACGTCTCACCATTCGCTCACTCTCTTTCTCCATCTCTCTCTCACACACACACACACACACACACACACACACAATCTCTCTCTCTCTCGCTCGCTCTCTCTCTCTCGCTCGCTCTCTCTCTCTCTCTGCTACCTCTCCCATACTACTTATGCTGCATATGTGATGAGGGACACGTTTCACCAGGTCGAAACATACGTTCTGCACCGACATTTGACTTATAGTTTTTTTAATCTACTTATGCTCAACAGCTGAAGACTACAACCCACACGTGGACGACCAAAATGGAAACTAGCAACCCTCGTGTCCAAAACATATAACAATGGATTATTTAGTTGGTCCGTTGGGTTCCTGTAAATGCCCCTAAATCCTTACAGACACCCTTCGTGTCTGTAAGGCGAGGGGGCCAGGGGGCTAGGTAATAAGTTAAATATGATTGGGGAATTCAAAACACTATAAAAGTAATGCTAATTCAAGAATTTGTTTTATAAACCACTTAATTTTTTCAAATCATTAAAAATGAAAATTTTCAATGGTTTGAAAAAATAAATGTGTTTGTTAAAAAATAGTTGTGAGCTATTAATTGCAAATTTAAGTGAAATAGAAATAGAGGTGTAAAATGGGCTGTGCCGAGCTCGTGATTCCATGCTAGGTCAAGCATGACATGGTTATTGTACCTTGTCGTGCCTAGCTCGGTACGGTTTCTTCAGGCTAGGCTCAGCACGACCAATTTTTTACCGTGATGGGTCATGCCCGTACGGGCTGGTTTAAAAAAAATAAAATTTATTTTTGTTTATAATATTTATGTAATTATAAAATATAAATTAGATATTATTTAAAAATATTTAAATTGTAAATTGAAAATTTTTGAATAGTTATAAAATTTAATTTTTTTATGTTATTTGTTTTAATTATGTTTTAATTAAATTAATAAATTTTATTTATAATTTATTAGAATTTAATTTTAAAATTTTTAATGAATGTCTTTAATATAAAAATAAAATAAACATAAAATTTCTTTAACAAAAATCATAAAGCCAAACCAAACGCCCAAACAAAAGCAAATACAATGTAAATAAAAATTAGTACAAAATATCGAAATTAAAAATTAGAATCAAGCATAATTTAAAACTCATAAGCATAACTGTAACATAAGTGATGCTGTCGGTGTGTCGTAATCCTGTAATCGTCAACTGTCATGCATCAAGTGGCAACCTCATTAATTGTTGATCGGCATATCATTATCATCCTCAACCTTAACATCAAAATTATTATCATATAGATCATCATCAGCAATCAACTCTTCTGCTTTCGCTACTGTCCCTCTCCCAGCATGATTCTAGATGCTAAATCTCAAATCCTTCTAATCCTTCATATATGCTAAAGTCTTAAAAATATCTGGATGTAATCTCGATCTCCTATCTGAAATCAAATTCACTACAATAGAAAAAGCAGACTGATGCTATGCTCGACACCGGAGGAGTCAGTAGATCCCGTGTCATCTTAGATAGCACGAGAAAAGGTTGACTCATATGATTTCCACCACTATAATATATCAGGATTCTTAGTATCAGAATATGATAGGATTGAACAGTAATCGGTATTTAAGTACTAAGAAAACTCGCTCATATTCGATGGCCCACCATATCGTTTCCCCCTCACTAACTGAATGAAAAAATTATCATCTCCGAATATGAAATTCATCTCCATACTCACAGTCTCGATATTACTACTACCACCATAACTAGTATCGTAGTATGTGAAAATGTCAGTCAATTTTTCGTGAATGAACCCTTCAGGTGAGTCTTCCAGGTTCATGCACGAAGAAATGTAAGTCAAAATATTATCTACCTATTCCACTTTAACCATAGGGTCCATGCATGCAGCGAGACAATAAAGAGATGAAATGATGGACCAATATTAGTATTATGATTTTGATCATGAGTGAGTTGTGGCTCATGAACCATTGGGGAATGTTTGTTATTTATTGGTTAATTTGAAATTATTAAAAATTTTGATAGTATATTTTATTTGGTGTAGTGAAAACTTTTAATTCAAAAAAGGCAATTGAAATTAAATTTTTTATTTTTCAAAAATTATCAATTTTTTAATAAAATAAAATTTAATTTATATGTTTATTTTAATAAAAAATAATTAATTCTGATTTTTAAAAAGAATTATGTAAATAAATTCAGAAAATCCATTACACGATTCAAAAATCAAAATCATAGAAAATATAATATACACATTAATGCTCACAGTCCAATATATAGTGTCAATATGAACAATATGTAATAAAAAAAATTTCAAATATACTAAATTATGTAAAATGCACGATGCTCAAAATTATATTTTAAATTAAAATTAAGTTTCTAAAATATAAAATGCTAGTATATGATAATTCATAACAATGACATAAATATGAAATCTTTGAGAAGAATAGTTTGAAAATCATTCCACGTTATTTTTTAGGTGAAGTGTTCAATCTGTTGATTTTAATTAGTTAGGAAATAGGCTACCTATGAAGTATTAATTATTGGAAAAATCAAAGAGATATGACTCCCTTGGAAAATTTACAGCCCATGCTCTTTTTTATCTGGTTCCATCTCTATAAAAAAGAGAGAAAAACACAACTCTCATCCTTTTGGAAAAATGAAAAATCTGCTATAAGTTTTAAAAATTGTCACACAATGAAAAAAAAAACTCATGAATCTGGAAAAAAAACGACCCCATGTTCATTTTTTTTTCATTTTAAAAACTTTGTTTGATGGGGATACTCCCTCGTTGAAGAGGTATCATGCGTGATAAATTGTTTCATGTTCTTGATTCATAAATGATAATAAAACTTATAGGCTTAGAATAATTGAAAAATAAAATATGTAGGCTTAGAATAATAATTATATATTATTATTTTAAAATTAAAATAACCAAATATGAACATAAACCAAATAAAACTTAGTTTACTTAACTCATACAAACCCAACAAATTTCCTTTTCTGCTTTAGGTGAAGAGACAAATATTAGCAAAAGACTTAAAAAGATAAAATTTAAGTGATGAAAAAAAATTGATTAACATATCTTCTATATTTTTGTCTGTGTATACTTTTTCAAGTATAACTAATTTTTCCTATGATATATCTCATATTTAATAAAATCATACATTAATATGTTTCGACCTACAATGAAATATTTTTTTTTTGATAGATATTTGTACTATGACTGTTATATCATATATTGTATGTATTTGTCATATATTAAAGTCTAAGAAACTTCTTCATTCATAAAATTATTTTGCAAACTTTAGTAGATATAATGAATTCAACTTCAATGTTAAATAATACTATATATTTCTAATGCTTAGATTAACATAACATTACTCTCTCTTAAAAGGTTATTACATAACCCAAAGTAGATCTATATGAATTCAAATCACTGACTATATTAGAATTAATATATTCGAGAAGTATATATTTTAACTCACACATGCACAAAGATATGTGAGAAGTTTCTCATAGATACGTCAACATGGATTTCATTGCAACCCAATGATAATCCACATGAGTTTGAGAGAAAGTGATTGACAATACTAATAGTTTGTGCTATATCTAATTTAGTGCAGATCAGACTCCTACAGATGAGACATAGGAAATATGATTCATGTCTCTACTTTTATTATCAGTCTTGGAATTATGATCAATATTCAACTTAAAAATATTTGGCTAAAGGGGTTGATATCAGCTTAGTCTCTTTTATTTAAAATCTCTTAAGAACTTTACCGATATAATGCTCTTTAGATAGCCAGATATGCCAAAAAGAACTATCATAGATAATATGCATCTTTATAATCTATCTGACTGGGTTGAAATCTCTCATAGAAAAAAATTTTTTTAGCTCCCCATTAAACTTATCAATCTATGGTCTATTATGACTAATTATCATCATGTAGTTAATGTATAATAAAAGTAAAAGTTGATCATCACCCAACTAATAATTGAAAAATACATAATAATCATAAGAAGTGTGATGAAAGTTAAGAGACTTCATGAACAAATAAAATTTCTTGTACCATTGCCTAAGAACTTTCAAGTCCATACTAACTCTTTTTCAAATTGAGTACATGACATTTTTTCCATTCTACTTTTAATCTCTCAGGCTGATTGTTCGGTACTCAATGTATCAATTTTTATAATTATTTCATAATATTTGTATGATGTGTGTGTATGGAAAATGGGCTTATAATGAAAAGACTATCTATATAGTGATTTTGATGGAAATGAGAAAATAATCATGAAACCATTTGTAATTAGAGTATGATTTATGAATTTGGTGAAAAACTAATTTGGAGGGTGGAAACTCAATAGATAGTCATTATATTTCCAATGACATGACTTGGTTATACTAGTACAAGCCTTTTAAGTTGTTTCATGAGTCTTTCTTAGTCATGACTCTACAAAACAAATCATAATAATCTTTACATGTCATAACTCTATCACAATATTGTTATAATCTTTTTATTGTGTAATCTATTCTTTCATAGTCATGATTTATCTTGGAATAACAATGCAATAGTACTAAAATAAGATTTTGGTTGACTTTATTTTCATATCATGACAACCAAACAAGAAGCTTGGGCATTTTTCAATGTCATGATATACTTGTTATAGAGCTAAAATCACATAACATAAGTAATTATTAGTCATGATAAACTTTTCCCATGGCTTTTTACTTTAGAGGAAATGACTAAGTCAATGTCATTCTTGTTGCCATAACTTTGAATTCTATTGAGCAAATATCTTTGTCACAATATTCTTGTCAATGTGACTTTGTATTCCTGAGAAATTATTTATCAATCATGACATTCTTACCACCATGACTATTGATTCAATGGAATAATTACCTTAGCCATAATATTTTTACTATCATAACTTTGTGTTATTAAGAATAAATTCATTAGTCATGGTATTATTTTATCACCATGACTTTTATACGAGATTAAAAGAAATGACGAAGTATTGGCCTAGACCTAAAGTAGTGATTTCTAGCTTGAAAAGCCACACAACATCTTGATGGTACCTTGGCACATAAAATGAGAACTTAGAGATTTTTACAAAAGATGAGATGAATTTAGATTTCGAAGCATGAAGTATGCAAAATCCCAGACAACATGAATTTCAACCCCTACTTAGTATCAAATTCAAGATGAACACAGGTAAGGATTGATTGGCAATAGGGTTTGAGGCTTTGATCCTCATCTCGGCTATAAATGGGAACCCTCAATTTGACTAGATTAGCTATGAAATATTTAGTGTGAATTCTTCTTCAATATTAGGCTAAATAATGATATAGGGTTGATTTATTATATTTGTGTATGGTGATTTATTTGTGGCAATATTATGATTTAATTATTGATGGATATGGTTGTTAATTAAAATAAAGATTTAGGATTCCACTTTAACATAGATTTAGTATATTGGTCATGACAATGGTAATAGGTAAGTCATAGGGCACACTTATGAGATTCAACCCAAAGGAAGTAACAATCCTACTCTTATCTCATAAGATAAATCTATATGTGGAAATCCTAAGTTGATGTAAGTTTAATTATTGTAAGTATGGTAATTACAAAGTTGAAAACATAAACAAATTTATAACCATTTCATTATGTATATTCTAGAAGAACTAACATTGAGATAATGTGAGGGTTATGTAGAACATCTAATCTAGGTGTTTAACTATAGTGTGAAAATCATGTATTAGTCTTGGAAAATAGTGATATGTAAGTCATAGTATACACAAAAATGAGGGTATTTTATAAGATAGTGATAGTCTTACAAATCACTTTCTCTTGTATGATTTCCATAGGTAAAATTAATAGAAAGACATATTAATTGACACAAGTATGAAGCTCATTAAAATCAAAAGCACAAACATTATTATTACTATATTATTTTTCATCTTTTATGACTTTAGATGTCAAAAAATTAAAATGCATATTCAAAATAGTCATCAAGGATAATTGACATATTACCTAATAGAAATAGATATATGAATGTCCTGTTAATTAAATAGTATGTTTTTAATAGTAAAATACTAAAGGTTCAATTACGAGATGATTATTTTTTGTTGTGATAATTCAATAGTGATAATTACTTTGTATGCCAAGAGAGCAAAGAAGCAATTCTATATCAATCCATCCTTCATCCAATTATCGAGCAAAATATCACCATAATAATATAGAAATCTCATCATACATAACAAATTAAATAAACCCTAAAGTATAAATATTATTTTTAGACTCAAGTTTAGTTATTCAACTTGAATAGCTATTATTTCACTATTGGTTAGTCAAATTACTCATATAATTCATGTGTAATATATATATGCACTTATATCCTCTTTACTACTTATATGACTCATAGTCATATACTTACGAATCTCCATTATAAAAAATCAATTATCCAATGAGCTTCTGGAATCATGTCACAAAATAAATTTTAGTACTATAACAAAGTAAAAACATTGATCCAAGATAAGAGTCTCATGAAGTTCAGCATCAAGAAATGTTGTCTTCATATAGAGTTGATAAGTTCTAAATCTAAGCTAGCAATCAAACTAAGAACTACTATAATAGAAGATATCTTCACTATGGAAAAAAACATCTTGTCATATCATTTCTTTTCTTTTGATGAAAATTTTTTACTACTAAATAAATCTTATATCTTGATTGAGAATTATCATCTCTAGATTTTAGTCTGGAGAGTTATTTACTTTTCAAATCTCGCTCCCCATTAGGTAAAGGTACTAGATTATGAGTGTAGTTGGTATGAAGTGACTCAATTTCTTCAAATATAGCCTAAAGCTATTCCTCTTTATTCTCAAGAGAGCTAGCCTCCTAAAAGATATTGGGCTTGCATATATTCATAAGTAATATATAATAAAGAAATCTAGAGGATAATTGGAGGAGCTTAGATGGTATTCTAAGCTCATACAGAGATGTATCATCAAGAACAACTTGGTCTTGCCTAATTCTAGCTAGAATATGATCTCTCATCTCCTCAATAAGAATATTATGAGGTTGAGAAACATTGGCGTATCTTGTTGCTTAGAATTATATGGTGGCTACTTCATTCCTCCCTCTTGATTGGACTGATCTGTAGAAGGAATTGACATCAAATATTTGTAAATATCAATCTCTTTGGGATCACTCTCCTCTCTACTTAGTTGACTTTTGTCTACTAAATAGTCCTCTAAAAAAACATATCTTTTCTCTGAATATGCTTTTTAGCGATTATATCTTAAACACTATACTCGAACTCCTGGTGTACGAAGCCAATGAAGATGCATGGATGTATAGTATCATCGAGTTTTGATAATTGATTTTTTGAGATATGAATGAAGGCTTTGCAGCTAATTACTCTTAAATATTCATGTGAGATATTTTTCTAGTCTAGATTTTGTTGTAAATATCTCTATCTAGGGTAGTGGTAGGACACATATTTATTACATTAACAGTTGTATGCATAGCTTCTCCCTATGATTTTTTGGAAAGATACATATGAGAAAGCAAGCACTAGACTCTCTCCTTAATAGTTATTTTATCCTCTCAATGATACCATTTAATTAAGGTATCTTGGTTGGCATCTTTTTATGTCTAAAGCTATGAGATACACAATAGCTCTCAATTTGACCTCATTATTATCCTCATCATCAGAATGTAGGAAGATTAGTTTCCTAGTGGTTTCTCTCAGAACTCTAGTGTGGAAATCCATAAAAACATGAAAGATTAGATCTTTCATTTTTAGTGTAAATACCTACACCTTCCTAGAGTGATCATCAATGAATGTGATAAGGTAAAGATCTCCACCAAGTGACATGCTCTTCATAAAGAAAATATCAGTATGAATAAGATTAAGAATACTTGATTCCTTCAAGGGATGATAAGAGTGAAAATGTGTTATATGGCTTTTTCCAGCCATATAGTCTATATAATCATCAAGAGAGAATTAATAATCAAATAGTATGATATTCTTTTTAGTTAGAAGCTAAAGACTCTTCTCACATACAAGTTCAAGTCTTTTATGCTCAAGACTAATATTGGTTTTGTAATGAATAATATTTACTTGTTCTCTAGGCATGCTTACCTGAGTGTCATACAAAGTATTTTTTTTTATCTCTCATAATAACTAACAAACCTTTGGCTAATTTTTATTAATCATCATTGAAATGACTCATGTATCCTATGTCATCCAACATGACTACAAATATTAGGTTCACATGTATGTTTGGTTGTACCAAATATATTTCAATATTATCTAATATCCTATCTGTATTTTAAGACAAATATTTATCATATCCAAAATCTTTGATATACCACGATTTTCATCTTTAGAATATCATAATCACATTATCTTCTAAGGTGATGTTGGTCTCTATATCAGATCTATCTTCTATTTTGCATTGTTGATGTGCCCTTTTCCAAGAATTGTACTCTCTTTACATGTATCTTCTTGTTATAGTTGTAATACTTGACCATTTTTCTATTTTGTGACTTGTCTTTGGATGAATGTATTCTTCCATCACTTTGGGTGTGCTTTAGTGGTGCTCATCCCATATCTGTCAAAAATAATGATACCATGGGAATCTACTTCTCTCTTTTTTTCCTTGATTCTTAAAATAATAAATTTTTCAAGATAACATCCATTAAAACAATACCTCCTAGTGGTGATATGCCTAGGACAACTACAAAGTTATCCTAGCTGCCTAGAAGTGAGTTAAGCATCAGTCAAGAAAGCAACTTATCTTACAAAATAATACCCATAGGTACAAGTTGGT
Organism: Sapria himalayana; assembly: GCA_029783825.1. Classification (NCBI taxonomy): domain Eukaryota; kingdom Viridiplantae; phylum Streptophyta; class Magnoliopsida; order Malpighiales; family Rafflesiaceae; genus Sapria; species Sapria himalayana. Next base: position 318,870 of record JAREIK010000009.1, read on the forward strand.
TCATTGGCCCTTAGAAAAAATTGATGTCAGCCAAGATTAGATTTTTTTTTTAATTTAGTTAACTAGATGTCTAATAATAAATATTTTATGTTTAAATATGTTCTTTACAAATATAGACTCTAGTCTTTGTCATAGCTTGCTTGACTTCATTTTATCGATAACATATAGATAATTATCACTACTTATCTATTACCAAATAGTAGAGCCATCACTAAAGTGCAAATCTTCTCAATTTTTTCACTTAATTTTTTAGCTTTTTTCTTTTTTTTCACATAGTCATAAGTTATTTGACTACATGGTAATCATGCATTTTATTTTTCAAAAAAAAGATAGTACTTATTAAATTTATTATCACCAAATGATTCTTCATGATAACAAAGATCAACAACAATCACAGTTAAATCATACAAAAAAATATATACCAAATCATGTTTGATATCATTGTGTTGGTATCGGAATAATTTTACATCAATAAAATGATAATTAATAAACTAGATATCATATTATTATTCATAAATAATCTCTTTGACTAAAGTTTTGATACTAATGTTGTGGTAGTATCGAGAACCAATGCTCTTATACTAGTTATTGGGGAAGGTCAAACAGTATGTGATTAATCTGAAACCACTCAAAATTGTGGGAATATATTTTGTTTGGCACAACGGAAAATTTAAATTCAAAAACTCAATTGAGTTTAAATTTTGTGTTTTTCAAAAATTTTCGAGTTTTTAATAAAATAAAATCCAATCTAGAATTTATTTCAATTGAAAACAATTAGCTTTAATTCTAAATTTTAGAAATAATTACATTTCATAAAATAAATAATGTCCTCAAATTATTTCTTAAACTAAAATTAATGTTCTACTATATAAACCCCTTGAAAAAAGTAATTCAGAACAATAACATAAACCAAAGTTTTTTTTGAGAGAGAAATAATTATGTATTATTTTATAGGTTAAATATTCAATTATCACTTTTAATTAGTTAGGAAATTGACCACCTTAAGGGTATTAATTATTGGACGGAGGAGGAGAATATATCCAATAATTATATGTGTTTTCAACACAACACACCACAACACAAAACCAACACTAGCACTTTAGCAACAACAACAATTCAGCAGGAACATCAATTCATTAGCATCAGCAATTCAGCAGCACACCATTAGCTCATGGACAGAAGAAAGAGACACATCTCCCTTAAAAAATTACAGCCTTAATCTTTTTTCTTTGATTCTATGTCTGTAAAAAAGACAGAAAAATGCAACCCCCCCCCTCCTCTTGTAAAAATGAAAAATGCTATTTATATGTTTTAAAAAACGCAACTACATGAAAAAAACTGCTATGCCCAAAAAATATTCACCCCCACATTCTTTTTTTCATTTTAAAAACTTTGTTGGATGAGGGCACTCCCCAATGGAAGAGCCACCTCATGTGCCTTTTTGGAAATATTTCTTGATTTTTTTTATTTTTTTTCTTGAATTTTAGAGCGTCAAAATTATCCTATATTTTTCGTTCACCGTGCAATAGCCTGCAAAAAATTAAAAAAAATAATAATAATGGGAATATCTTAAAAATAAAATATATAAGTTTAAAATAGTTATTATTTACCTTTTTTTAAAGTAAAATAATCAAACATAAACACAAAGCGGCAGACCCAACATGAATAACTAGTTGAGCTTACCATTCCATCAATAAGTTAATATTTGATGGCAAATTTATGTTTTCCAACACTCATTTGATTATATTTATAAAAAAAGAACATAGATTTTCATATTTATTAAAAAACTATAAAATTTTTTTAGTTTATAGATTCAAAATTACTCTCATGCCTATATATGTCATTGTCACTAGAAAAAAAACTAAAAGTTCTCTAAATGTTTTTTCAAATAATATGTATGTAAAATTATTTCTATATTATTTATATACATAATTTTATGTATATGAGCCTATATATAAACACACACACACACACACATATAATATAAACTTATATAAATATTTATAACATGATTAGATATGTATATATTTTTAAAAATCTATATATAAAAGTATTTAAACATTTATAAATATATTATATAAGTATTTGTAAGAGTATATAAGTTTATATAAACATATATAAAAGTATTTAAACATATATAAACTTGTATAAATGTATATAAATATATAAATATTTATAAATGTATATACACATTTATATAAACCTATATATATATATATATATATACATATAAATGTATATAAATCTCCATAAACATTTATGAATATATATACATGTTTATAAACATGTATAACTAAATAAATATGTGTGTGTGTGTGTGTGTGTTTATATATATAAACTTATATATAAATGTTTTTGAAATTTTTTGAAAATCTTCTATTTTTTTTATGCTGACAAATAAGGACAAGAGCCAAGAGGTAGTTTTAGGATTCTAATTTATAGTGTACAAAAACATATATATTTTATATTTTAATGCATTTCTTGCTAATATAAAAGTTTGAGTTCTTTTTTTTTTTTGTAAATATTTTGTGATGAGTGTGCCAAAACTTAAATTTCTCATTTTGAGTTATTTGATAGTTTTTGGCAAAATTGAATGAATTGTGATCATTCTATGTTTGCTTAGTAAGTGGCCAAGTTTTCAATCCATGATTAGTGGATTGTCTAATTTTTTGAAAGCTCTTTGTAAAACCTAATGTGAGAAGCCTTTGAAACTTAAGACCCAACTTTTCAATCCATGATTAGTGGCTTGTCTACTTTTTTTTCTATGCTCTAGGGTAATTGAATTGTATATATTTAATTACATAGTTAAACTCTACTTCTATTCACAATTTGGAAATTATTATATATAATATATAACTATTTGATGCCCTACTAGAATAAAATATCAAAATAAGTCTAGAATGATCATGATCATTGAATGGGATTTTAACATGCCATCTTTTTGCAAAAGTAATTATGAAGAGAATCTTAGAATTAACAAATTATATTGACATTATATATAATAATATGCATGATGATCATCATGTAATATAGATTCTTATAATCTTCAATCTTTTTTATATTTAATAGAATCAATATGAAATATTTATGTCACACATGAAGGTTGTGCCCTATTTAATAGGAGAATTAGTTGATATATAATTCAATAACATAAGTCTAAGAGAATATTCAAGGTATACTTTTATTGAGAGAAGATATTTTTCCTATTGGAATACGCTAGTGAGAAAATACCTAACTCCTCAATCAATGCTTTGTCTAAAAGTTAATTTGAACAAATAATTGAATTGGTAAATATCAAATTTATTATCATATGTAATAATAATATCATATACATACTCAAGCAGTAAAATATTCTTTTCATATTAGTCGCATATATGAAATTAAGAGTAATCAAAAACATAGGTGTGAGTCCAAAAGAAGTCAAGCATGAACATATATAGTATTTCATGATCTACAATTAGTTAATGTCTTTCCTAGAACTATGTAGTGGGAGGTAAGATATTTTGACTGTGAAAATTCCAACACAATGAAAACCTAAGTACAAATTCAAATGTGCCAAATCGAATAATATGTAATAAAGACTTCTTCACACATACTGAAAATCCATAAAGCACACAACGCCCAAATTTATGTTTTGAAATAAAATAAATTTTCTATGATATAAAATCCTATAAACATAAGATCTAGTACAAATATGTAAACTGAAAATTTTAGGGTGTCTCTGAATCTCTTTCCACATTATTCTCTAGGTGATATGGTCGGTTTATCAGATCTATGGCCTGGAATCAACAACATAGTTGTATCTAAATCAGAGATTCCATCCACGACTTTTTGAATCTTCAAAAATTGACCAATCTCTAATTTCGCATGGCACTCAATCATGCAAATAAAGAATAACAATGACAACGCCCACAATACAGAAATACATTATAGAAATTGGGAAAGGAGTACACAAACAAAAATGCACAGAAATATTCAAAGATACTTCATCATTTATGTCAAGAATACATCAAAAAAATAGAAATACAAAATAAACAACAACCAAACACAACCAAAGAAAGAAATGCGTACCAGAAAAATAGCAATCAAAACATGCACTAGAAAAGAGAAAACCCAAAACATGCACCAGAAAAGAGAAAGCCCAAAACATGCACCAGAAAAGAGAAAGCCCAAAATATGCACTTAAAAGGGAAGCATCCAGAAAATGCACAAGCAAATATATCAACCAAAACATGTACTAGCAAAGGCAGCAACCAACATGCACAATTAAATGCCACATTTTAGTAGAAAAGAGAGAGACCAGACCACGAACAAACATCGAAAGAGAAAAAAGCCAGACTATTTCAGTTTCCATTTTTAAATGCATCGGAAGGGGGGGGGCACTCCCCATCCGAGAGGGAACCATGCATGCCCTCTTTTGTGAAAATTGAACATTCCTGTTTTTGCAAATGTTTTTTTTTTTAATTAGAACATGGAATTTTATCTCAGGTTCTTGAACTACATACACATAGCAATTAAAAATGGACTGATCTTCCCAACTCAAGCAAACCCAACAAATCTCTCATGCTGCCCTAGATAGAGAGACTGATACCAATGTGTGACTTAAAAAAATAAAATTTTACTAAAGACAATGATTTTGTGAACATTTCGGCAATATTTTTGTTCGTGTGTACTTTTTAAGTACAACTAAATTTTCATCTAATACATCTATTATCCAGTGACACTAAAGGCATCAAATAGGTTGTGTCATATTGTCATGTCGGCATGACCTATTTCAGGATAGCCCAATCATGCAACTCATGTCATATCGAGCATAGCACCATATGAAACTCGACCATGTTGGGCATTGCACAATGCAGAACTCATGTCATATCGAGCATAGCACCATATGAAACTTGTGTCATGTCAGGCATAGCAAGATAAAAATTACCTTGGCTTGATATGACCATTTTGGCCTGCAAAATGTTGGGCTATGTCAGGTCATGTCGAATCATGTTGGGCTATGCCGGTTCATATCGGATCATGTTAGCCTCTTTTGTAAAAACTAAACATTAATGTTTTCGTAAATGTTTAATTTTTTTTTAAATTAGAACATGGAATTTTATCTTACGTTCTTGATCTACATAGATGCAGCACTTAAAAATGGACTAATCTACCCAACTCAAGTAAACTCAACAAATTTTTCACGCTGCCTTAGGTTGTCATATTGTCATGTTGGCATGGTCTATTTCAAGATAGCCCAATCATGCGACCATGTCATGCTAGGCATGACTTTGCATGGAACTCATGCCATGCTGGGCATGGCACTATACAAAACTCATGTCATGTTGGGCATAGCACCATATGAAACTCATGTCATGCCAAACATGGTAAGAGAAGGATTACCTTGGCCTGACATAGCCCATTTGGCCTGCAAAATATTGGGCAATGTTGGGTCATGTCTAGTCATGCTGGGCTATATTGGTTTATATCGGATCATGCGGGCACAAACTAGATTATGTTGTTATAGCCTTTAGGTTAAAATTTTGTATTCAAATAATATATAATTTTTTTAAAATTTTTAATTTGTTATTAAATTTTTTTTCTAAATATAACACTTTTAATCTAAAATAAATTAAAAATACAAAATTGGAGAATCACATTTTGCATTCATATCTCATGATCATGTGATGTGTTTGATGTAAATAAAATAATAAAAAATTTATTTAATATTTCTATTTCATTAACAAAACTTAATATGATATATACACATTATAACATACATTAAAATTGAAGGATATTTATTTAAAAATTTAAAATATGATTAAGTAAAACTGAAACATAACTCATAAAATAATAAGTATAATACTACAATAATGCATAAATCATAATAAAATAAATAAGTGGTTGAAATAAAAAAAATAATGACACTGTCATATTATCATTACATCATAATCATATATAAAAATCAAAAATCATATGAATCATTAAATTAGTTAGTAGTTGTAGTATGGTAGTGCATATGTATATGTAGATCATAATCATCATCAAGTATGAAACTGAAAATATCACTAGTTGTGGCCTCAATATCATCAATTTTCATGTCACTTGAATCATCATCTATCATAATCTCTAGTACCTTATTCTAAATGTCCAATCTCAAATCTTTATAGTCATTCATTCATTCAAGTGCCTCTTTCTGAAATAATATTGGTTGTTATAAAAAAAGTAGACTCCGTTATTATGCTAGATACCAGAGGGGTCAGTAAATCATCAATCATCTTAGATATCACAGGATACATGAATTCATATAATTTTCACCATAATAAAATATCCAAATTATTATTATCATATAATAGAATTAAGTAGTAATTAATATCTAAGTATTGAGATAACTTGCTCATATTCAATGGACCACCATATTATTTGTCCATAACTAACTGGATAGAGAAGTCATTATTTCAAAATATGGTATCTATGTCTATACTCGGAACCTCACTACAATTACTATCATACCTAGTATCATAATATATAAACATATTAGTTACTTTTTTATGAATGAAATCTTCAAGTTGGTTTTCCCGGTTCATGCATATGGATATGTATATCATATTATTTTCTACTCATTTCACATTAACCCTAAGATCCATAATGCATCCAAGTAATAAAGAGTTGGAATGGTGGACTAGTATTTCAAATACTTTGTGTAATACAAACATGCTACTAATATTGAATATAAACATATATATGCAATATAAGTGGTGAGTGTGTACATAGATGAATACATATTCAACATATCATAAAAAATCTTTAAGAATTTCATAAAAGAAATTTATGTATCTCAGTCAAAATCATCAAAAATAAGTTTACTACTATTATTATTGACATAGTCTAATATCACAAGTTAATAGCCAACACATGACTCCAACATAAGATTGATATAATTATAGTAGTGTTGACATCCATTTTAAATATTTTTAGGCCTCTAGACAAATAGAGAATACTAAACATATGTTGTCTACTAGACTTTTTGAGGTATTTTAGTAAATTTCTTTTTTTTTTCTAATGTGAGAGTATATGTGTCAAACGGACCGGGTAGCCAGGGCATGACACAAATTAGCCATGCCTGGCCCAGCACGGCATGGTTTGGAAATGTGTCGTGGGCCAGCATGATCCATGCCTCATGCCGGGGCAAGCACTACCATGTGCCTGGCTTGATGGCACGGTAAACTAGCATGGGGACCCAACTGTATTTTTTTTTTTAAATCTAGTTGGAGAAACTAAATATGACCCAGTCTAACCTGGCAAGTCCAAGCACGACCCGACATTACTCGGGTATGAGCTGGACTAGTGGCCATGCTGGGCCGACACTTCTCAAGCTGTGTCGTGCCTAGCATGGCATGGTTACTGTGTTAGACTGTGCCAGGCACAACACGTTGGCCCAATTGGGCAACCAAAAAAAGGGCCAGGCTGGCCTGGCCCAGCCCATTTGACACCTCTATGTGAAAGGAACTACTTTAATTATTATCTATACTATCAGGTTGCTGACCCGACATATGCACCTAATGTGAAAATTCTCACCTACCAACTCCTCTTTAATGGTCCTAACAAACATATTAATAGTTACTCAATTATTAGAAACATTATCAAAAGTAATACTAAATATTTTATTCTAAATATCATATTCTCTAAAGGTATAGATCATACACACATATATGATAGGTCCATAAGGGGGATGGAGAATCTCATGAAATTCTATTTTTTTATTAAGTTTACATTTTGAATCTACATAGTGGCTGGTAGGCATGAGTATGATATATTTTCAAGACTAGTCTATATATCTGAGATTATAAATACTACTCCACTATATTTCTTGAATTTGTTAATTATTAATTTTTTTTCTAACTTATAATAATTTATTATATCATTCATACTTATGGACTTAGGAATCTTATGATATGAAGACTTGAAGTAAGTATGCATAATACTAACTATTCTATGATTCTTTAAAATTTTAATTAGAAGATTCATGATCATAATAAGTTTGGTCATATATTTTCTCCCAAAAGTATGGTGGTATATAAAGGGGATTAATGAAGCTAAACATGAACTAGATCCAACTTAAAAGACTGTCACTTAGCTAGGTTTGCTTAAAATTTAATGCACCATATTTTTTGGTATATTGATCAGCATGTCTGTTAAGGTAGTCAATGCCACAAGGACTCCTACATGTATATATTTTGACAATATATACATTATGCTGATTCTTATTTGATACCCCTAGAATTTTTATTTTTTATTATTTTAAAGTACATCTACACTACTGAAGTTTGCCTAGTTTTCCATTTTTTAGGTGGCAAATGGATTTGGGTCGAGGTCATTAGAGACAGCCTAGTTTTAACCTTAGACTTTTTAGTAGCTTAATCATTATTATCTATATGTCAATTTCAAACTCATTCTTGTTATATTAACTATTTTCCATTTTATTTTAAATATTTCTATTTATTAAATAAATTATGAATGTATATTAAAATAAAAACTAAAAAAATTTAAAAGATAAGTATACATTGTACCTAATCCACTTTATTATAAAATAATACACCACTTATAATCCTAATTACAATTTAAAATTGTACTGCATATATGATAGCCCATATGCATAAGTATAAACCATAAATAAAATATTCCAATAATGTATAATAATTAAAAAAAATTACTAAATTTAGAAATTAAGAAAAAGTAGAAAGGAGAGAGAGTTTGAGAATCAAGGAGAGGAGGGGAAATTTATACTGAAAATTCTAAAATTCTAAATTTCTATTTATAGAGATTTTATAATAATTAAAAAAATATATAATATTTATCATTTTTAATTTTTTTAAATTATGTTTGACCAAAGATTTGACATCCGACAAATTTCTAGCTTGTAGTCTTTGGAAAAAATCCGAAGGTTACTATATTTTTAAAAAATTAATTTTTTTGTATGCAATGACAGCAATAGGCCATGCTTATCAATGTCAAGGCACATTGTGTGAAAAAACAATGGGCTTTATTGATTTAGTATATGTGTGGCTGGTGCCCATTGGTCACTATCCAAGTAAGCTGAACTCGACTTACGTGTGGCTAGGTTTTTAAAAAGAAAACCCATTTCATCGAGTGGTTACCCAATGGGGCATGACTTATGACTCAAAACCCACCTATGCCTAGTTATGGGTCACCGAGCTAACGGACCATGCCACCAGGCCAGGCATGTGGGTCATGCCTAGCCTGGCACGAGGCACGCCTTGCTCCAGCCCAACATGGCACAAGCCATGCCTCATGCCTTGTTAAGCCTGGCATGGTCAAATCAAGTCAAGCCTCATGTTGTGCCCGGGTCTCCTTGCTCACTTTGCACCTCTAAGTGATATTGCATATCTACCTATTATGGAAGTTGAAAATTTTGGAGTGATATATAACACTTTGATTTTTGCATCGTATCTTGTATGAATTTTGTTTGACATCCAAGTTTGTAAGAAATCTATTCATCCATAAAGTCTCTTTGTGAATTTTAGTAGTTGCAATGAATTCGGCCTTAATGCTAGATAGTGCAACATACTTCTATAGCTTAGATTACTATAAAACAACTCTCCCTCCAAAGGTTATTATATAACTTGAGGTGGATCTGCATTAATCTATATTATTAGTCTTATCAAAATCAGTGTATCTGATAAGAATGAGTTTTAATCAACCCAAGCACAAAGATAATTGAGAAGTCCCTCATAAATACCTCAAGATAGATTTCATTGCAGCATAGTGATATATACTTTGGTTCGAGAGAAAATGACTGACAATGAAAATAAATATATGCCACATCTAGTCTAGTATAGGCGATAACATACATAATATTACCAACAGTTGAGGCATAGTGATATATACTTAAAATATTTGTTTAAGGGAGTTGGCACTGGCTTAGCCTCTTTCATGAAAAATCTCTCAAAACCCCCACTGATATATCATTCTTGAGATAACTAAATATGCATAGAAGGCATATTTAGGTTGACACTCATCCCTAAAATCTATTTGACAAGGCTTAAGTCTTTCATTAAAAAAAAGACTTTTCCAAGCTCCCCCTTAAGCCTATCAATAAATGTTCAAATTTGATTAATGATCAATATGGCATCTACATATAATAAAAAAGTATGAGTCTATTGTCACCTAACTGATGACTGACAAATGAATCATTAAAAGTAACGAGGCTCCATGAATGAATATAATTTCTTGTACAATTTCCTAGGAGCTTGTTTACGACCATACAAGCTCCTATTCAATTTAAAAATAAGAATCTCTTACCTTTTATAATGAATCTCTCCGGTTGATCCATGTAGAGTGTCTCATGAAGGTCACTATGAAGAAATAATATGCACACTGAATTTATCAATTTCTAAGTTCAAGCTAGTAGTCAAACTCACAACTACTTGAATAGAAGATATTTTCACTATAAAAGAAAATATTTCATCAAAATTGATTCCTTTCTTTTGATTAAATTTTTTTATTTACCAAATGAGTCTTGTATCATGGTTTAAAGTTACCATCATCGGGTTTTAGTCTAAAGAGCCATCAAATTTTCAAAGCTCACTTTTTTTTGGTAAGGATACTAGATCATAAGTCTGATTGACATGAAGAGACTCCATCTTTCTGCATTGCCCTAAGTCATTCATGTTTATTCTCAAGAAAGATGGCTTCTTGAAATGTCTCAATGAAACCATGAGTAATATGTAATCATTGAATCTAAAGGATACTCAGGGGGCCTAGATGATCTTCTCAATGTTGACTGAGATGTATCATCATGAATAACTGGGTCCTACCACATTCCAACTAGAATATGGTCCCTCACCTCTTCAATAGGTATATCATAGGGCTCAAAAATGTCATGTATATCTTATGTCTTAGAAATATCAAGTGTAAACTAATGATCAGAATTATCAAGTGGCTGCTCAATTCCTCCCCCAAGAGCATACTGATCTCAAGAAGTAATTGGCACTAGATATGTGCTAATAGAAATCTTTAACGAATCACACTCCTCTCTACTCAGATGATTGTCATCAATAAATTAGGCTATTAGAAAAATCACATCTTTGCTCTAAATAAGCTTCTTGAAAGTTGGGTCACACAGTCTATCCCCAAATTCCTCATATTCGTAGCAAATGAAGATACATAGACATGCAGTAAGATTGAGTTAGATCATTTATCTTTTGGGATATAAACATAGTCTTTGCATCTAAAAAATAAACAAATGATTATATGAGATATCTTTTTTAATCCAAATTATTTTGGGAACATCACCATCCAGGGTGGTGGCAAGACATATGTTAATTACTTCAATAATTATACATATAACTTCTTTCCAAATTTCCTTGGGAATATATCCATGAGAAAGCATGCATCAAATTCTTTCTCCTATAATCTAGTTCATCATCTCAGTGATATCATTTAATTATGGTATCTTGGCTGGTATCTTTTCATGTATAATTTCATAAGATACACAATGGTTTTGTTTGGGGTAGCAATAAAAATAGTGCAATTTAGAAACATGTGTTTAACAAATTGTGGTTATAAAACCATGTTTTACAAATAGTATGACTGATTTGGTTAAAGTTACAATGATGTGATGTAGAAATGATGGTTTTACATGTTTGGTAAAATTGTGATTAAAAGTGTGATTCAAATATAAAAGTTTCATAAGGGATAGTTATTCATACATGTATCTTCCTTTCAATGTTAATGTTAATAATTTTAAATTAATGTTGTTACTACAATAATGATAAAAAAAATAATAGTGATGACTATAAAATTCATTATAATATTTAATATGAAATAATTTAAAACATAAAAATTGTTAATTTAACATTCCAATATTTGCAATTATAACAAAAACAAATAATTTCTAGATCCATTTCTTTTACTCATCAAACTTGAAACAATCTCATAACATAATTTATTCATTTCTTTTATTGTTCCATCAATTGAAGGATGAGATTGTGACCTATCTTGAGAATATGGAAAGACATCGTGTGGCACAACATTTGGATATTGATTGAATTTATGAAAAATATAATCATTCAATTTTATTCGAATGTAATTGTGTAACACCATTGATATTGATGATATAATAATATCCCTTTGTTTGTCAAAGGTACATATTGTCATCACTTATAATATTTTTCATCTTCTCTTCCACACCCAAAAAGTTCTCTCAATACAGCTTCTTAAAGATAAGTGACTTTGATTGAATATTTCTTCACGAACAAATGAAGGACGACACCTTGGAATTCAAGTAAATGATATCTTGCATTTTTATAAGGTACAAGGTAAACTTTCATTTGAGGATGTCATGCATCTACCAAATAATATTCACCTGCATAATTAATGTTTTAACCTTTAAAGTTATACTTTATAAAATTCAAAAAATGAATAATCTAACTACACTAATAATGGAGTATACCTGATGGTGAATGGGGAAGGTTTAGTTCTGAATTATTGATTGATGATGTAAAAATATGAGCATCATGTGTAGTCCCATCCTAGCCAACTAATACAAATATTAATAGCATATCAAAATCACATGATGGCATCATATTTTGAGTAAGTATTCCTTTCCTTCCAATAAATCATACTTGGTCTATTGCAGAAATACCATGAGCTCCATCTATTGCTCCAATACAATTCTATCATCATTATAGTAGAAAATAAAAAAATAATCATTTATGAAATCATTTTTACTAAATAATGATAAAGAAAAATTGATTACCTTAAAGTGTACCATATATTTAGCATCATTTTGTATTTTGCTTGGAGTTTTTTTTTGAACTCGGGATCAGTAGGCTTTATCACTTCTTTTGTTAGCAACAATACTACAGACAAAACTTCTCTAAAACATCTACTTACACTTTTACTTGAATGCTAAAATCTCTCAGCTACATCCCTATTTGATGCAGCTGTGTCAAGTGTGTATAAAATCATACCCACCTTTTCAATAGTTGACATGTCATCCATGATGTTTTTTTCTAAATCATCACATAATTGAAGAGAAGTTTCCTTATTCATTCTAAACATATTCATGCATTGCTTTTTATGACCTCTAATTATTTCTAATCCCCATTTAACCCTGTTTAATATGAAGTCATGCATGGTTCTTTACATATATAAGAATAAAAATAGGATGTCATCACACAAGTTGTAGCTATAATTATTGGCCAATTTTCATCAGCAACCTCATCAACACCACCTTCACTTGAATCTTGCATGACTGCATCCTCATCAATAGTTTGAGTATCCACAAGACCTACTTGAATAAACAAACAATGAACATAATGAACATGTCATTTAGATTTCTTATTAAAATGATGTTGTAGCCAACGTAACTTTGTAGCTTGAGATTCAAATCCAGTGAACTCCTCCCTCTTGATTCTTTGCTCAAACAATTCGATTGCAAATATGTAATGGCCTCTTTCCTCATCCATCCTCGGCAAAGTATGAACATCAGCTAAAACCTCAAGAATACTACATCCTAGAAAATCAGTTCTGGTAGAAGTCACACAACTCTTGCTCTTATGATTTTCAATGGTAGCTACCAATCTATCAAGTGTTTCTTTCATAATAGCTGCAGTTCCTGACAACCTTCTTTCTTTTTTTTGTCATTTATCTTTGGTTGCATAACATGTTCACCAATATTTTGTTTCTTAGCATTTCTACCCTCATTAGTCTATGTGTCAATGTCTATATTTTCATTTCGTATCTTGTGAGAATGATTGATCTCTACTTGTTGTAATGTCTATGTCCTCCTCAGTAAACCCATCACCATAAGACACATCGTCCCTTACTAGCAATCCATTATTGCTAAAAAAATTAGTTGATATGAAATTAGATGATGATGTTGCTGTTGCAAATTCATTAGTTGTTTTAATTGTCCCATACATATTATCTAACTTCACATAAAGTTTAGGTTCAATGCCAGCTTGGAAAAAAGTTTGTAATCTTTGTTACCCTATCAAATGATAAAAATATTATTTATTTATTATAAATATAGTTTCAATTGAATTATACAAGGCAATTTTAAAAAATGATATTAGAACTAACCTTTATTTTTTTCTCCCACCATTCATCAGTGGTATCAATTGTTTTCATCGCATCCTAGTATGGTCTCCTTTCCAATCAATTCTTTCCATAGCCTCCATTCTTTATTTTGAGTGTCCCATATATTTTTTAATTGACTCTTTTTAAAATTAATTCTACTTTGTTTTTTAAAAGCCTTAATGACATATTTCCAGCCTTCTTTGTTTAAATGAGTTATAGGTCGAAGACAGTTTTGAACTGCTTGTACACAAATATTACAATAAATTTGCAACAAAAATATGTTCCATTTTGCCTTCTCTTGCTTTTCTTTTGCACTCATTCTTTATAATTCACAAAAAATATATATATATACCTAATAATGAGATAACTCAAACTTGGAATTCAAAAAGGAAAAGCACTAAAAGAATCTAAAATAGCAATAATACTAATAAAATATAAAATAAATTGTTGTAAATCATATGCGTTAACTTTCAAGAAGAAGTTGGCATATATGTATGCACAGTATATGATTCTTCTATTCCAGCTGCATGATAAAAATACCAAGTTTTTAATTAAGAGTATGCTAGTTTGAAATCAAATGGTCTGATGGGTGATAATGTCTAACTTAGAACTTGGTTTGTTAAAATATAGGTGGAGAGATTGACAAAAAACAAGAGCACAGAAGTGAGATAGACAAAAAACAAGAACATAGCAGTGAGAGGTATTTATGAAGAAAAACATATTGGTAAAGGGAATTGAGAAGTAATCCAAAGCTTTGAAATCGTACACCAAATATTACAGATGAAAATTTTTTGAATAATAATAGTAGGGTGAGGAAAATTTTGTAGAAGGAGGAGGATACATCATAAAGTTTAGCTTTTATATTTGGTTCATTGTAATTTGGGGTTATTTTTGTCCAAAGAAAATAAAAAAAACAATGATGCACAATTTTAATTTCTTGACTGTGAGAAAAAGCAAGTCCTACTTTCTATTATAAAAATAAGTTTTAAAATCAAATCATGATTTACCACCATGATTTAAAGATATGAAAGCCCTAATTTTCATTTTTAGTGTATATTCCAACACTTTTTAGAGTAGTCATCAATGAATATGACAAAATAAAAAGCCCCACTGAGTATTCTACTCTGCATAAAGAAGATATTGGTATGAATAAAATCAAGAATATTCTATCCTTTAGAATATTCATGCAATCCATGCAATCCATATACTTATTAAGAGAAGATCCATGTTTGAATGACAAAATTCTCCTTCTAGCTAAAATCTGAAGATTCTTTTCGCTCACATGACCAAGTCTCCTTTGCCAAAGACCAATGTTGCTCTTTTGATGAACATCATTCATCTGATCTTAAAACACTCTTGCCTAAGTGATATACAAAGTACTCTTCTTTTTACCCATTGTAATGACTAATGCACCCTTGACTAATTTTCACTGGACATCAATAAAATGATTGACATATCCCGTGTCATCTAGCAAGCCAATAAATATTCTGTTCATATGAATATCCAATATGTACTTGACATCTCTAAGCATTAGCTAATGTCATGTCTACATCTATAAATAAATATTTCTCTTTCTTAAAATCTATTATGTTTCATTATTACTCATCTTTATTATATCATAATCATTAGGTATTTAGATAGTAAATAAATCAATTTGTGGGTGATATGAAATTATTTTCCAAAGTCAATAAGCCATCACTCTTCTGAAATACTATATTAACATAATTATCATCACTAACTAGTATCAAGTCACCTTCCGAGGTGATGTTGACCTCTTTCTCTTGGATCTATCTCTTCTCATATATTATTATTGTATTCTTTTCCATGAATATTAATCTTTTTTCACATGTCTCATCTTGTGGCAGTGATAACATTTAACTACTTTTCTACTTTGTGACTTACCTATGGAAGAATGATTTCTTCTATCAGGCAGTGTGTATGTCATGGTGCTCCTACTATATCTCTTAGAAAAGAAAATACCATAAGAAGCTCCTCCCTTCTCATTTCTTCTTGCTTCTTTAGATACTAAATTTTTTTAGATGACTTACATTGATATAAAACCTCCAGGTGGTGACATATTTAGGAAAACTATAAAGTTATCCTAGCTATCTTGAAGTGAACTAAACATTATACAAGCTACTAGCTCATCTTTTAGGATCATTTTCATGAATAAAAATTGATTCACTAGCCCTTGAAAGATGTTAATGTGTACTGACATCTGACTACCATCCTTGAACTTCAGATTAAATAGATATCTAATGATCAATATTATATTTCTAAATATGTTATTTCAAACATAGACTCTAATTTATCCCATAACTTTTTTGTCTTTAGTTTATCAGTAATATGTTGATAAGTATCACTACTTATCCATTATCGAATTATAGAGGCAGCCCTTAAGTGAAGATATTATTTTTCTTCACTTAGTTTTTTTGGTTTTATCTTCTTCCTTATTGGATCATATTTGACCACAATGTAGTCATGCATTCTATTTTTCCAAATAGAATAATTAGTCATAATTAACTTTATTTATATAGAATGATAGTCTATGATATCAAAGCATAATATGAACCACAAATAACCAACATAAATAAAAAAGTCCTAAAATATGACTGAAATCACTATATCGATATCAAAATAATCGAATATCAATATAATAATAACAAATAGACTAGATATCATCTCGGTATCAAGAAAAAACGTCCTCCTCCATAGAATTTAAAATATCACTTTCAGGTGGGATCAGAATCTCACTCTAACACAAATTATTAGGGGTAGGATGTTTGAATTATGATTTATTTAAAATCACACAATATCAAGAATAATAATTTGTTGATACAACAATGAAAGCAATAAAATTAATGAGTCAAAAAAGAAGAAAACTCAATATCATAATTGTGAAAATTCCACATTAGTGAAAACCAAAGTTCAAATACAAATATGTCAAATTGAATAATATATGCTAAAGAATTATTTACACGTATTAAATACCATAAAGCACATAATGCCCAAACTTATATTTTAGACTAAAATATATTTTCTAGTATATAAAATATTATAAATCTAAACTCCACTACAAAAATATAAACTTGTGATTTTAGGGTGATTGCTTCGGATCTCTTTCCCTATTATTCTTTAGGTGATAACATCATTTCTTAGGATATTTGACTAGAAATTAACAATGTGGTTACATCTCATTCACTGAACTAAAGAGAAGTTTCTATCCATGACTTTTGAATCTTCAAACTTTATCCACGCTTGAATTCCACATGGCCCTCAATCCTAAAAATAAGCACTAACGAAAGTAGTACCCATGCTACAAAAATACATTATACAAGATGGGATAGGAGCACGCACACAAAAATGCAAAGAAATATTCCAAGACTCTTCATCATTTCCATGACTCTATCAAGAATACACTAAAATAATAGAAATGCTAACTTTAAAACAACAACCAAAACACATGCTAGAAAAAACATTATTTCTATCAAAATTGCATCAAAACAAGAGAAAAATTCATACCAAAAAAATTGCAACCAAAACATGCACCCAAAAGGGTAACGACAAAAAAATGCACTAGCAAAGGCTGCAATTAGAATTTGCACAAGAATAGGCAACAACTAGAACATGCACCAGCAAAGGTAGCCTTTTAATAGAGGAGAGAGAGACTCAACCATGCATAAACAACAAAAGAGAAAAAACCCCCACTATTTCAATTTTATTTTTTAAATGTATTTTGATGGGGCACTCCCCCATTTGGGAGGTCACCAGGCATGTCCTAAAGGTGTCAAACGAGTCATGCTAGCAAGATTCTGAAAATGGTCAGCCTGGAATGGTCCATTGGCATGCATTTTGGCCGTGTTATGTTGGGTCATGCCGGATCATGTCATGCTAAGTCAAGCCTGACCAGGCTAACTCGATTCATCCTAGGATATCCTAGATTCATTCCAAGTTGTATTGGGATCAGTCCAAGTTAGCATGGATTCATTCTAAGCTAGCCTAGGTTTAGTCTAAGTTAGCATGGATTCATTATAAGCTAGCCTAGGTTTAGTCCAAGTTAGCATGGATTCATTATAAGCTAGCATGGGTTTAGTCCAGGCTAGCCTAAGTTTAGTCCAGGCTAGCCTAGTTCATTCCAGGCTAGCCTAGTTCATTCTAGGCTAGCCTAGTTCATTCCAGACTAGCTTAGTTTATTCCAGACTAGCTTAGGTCAGGACCAAGCTAGCCTATTTGGCCAGTTATGCTAAAACCAACATGCATGGATCATCATGTTGAGTCATACTGTGTCATGCCTCACATGTCAAAATATTTGGCTTAGACCAGCCAAAGCTATGTCATGGGCCAGGCATAATTATGAACTGGCTCATGCCATGCCAAGCATAGCTGAACATACTATGCCATGCATGCGTGAACCGTGCCTCATCTCATGCCTAGACTGCCCAGCCCAATTGACACCTCTAGTGTGGCCTCTTTTGGGAAACTGAGAACATTCTCATTTTTGCAAATATTTATTTTATTTTTTTAATTAGAAAGTGTGATTTTTTTTCCCATTTTTTTGGTCTACGTACACAACACTTAAAAAATGGATAGGTCTACCCAACTCGAGTAGAGCCAACACCATGAATCTATAATGTTGTTCTATATAAATTTCTTTTTATTTTAATTCATTATGAATAAATGTGTTTTTAATATTTAATTAATATATCAAATGTTCAAGTAATGTTATAAGAAAGAAATAACTTGACCAAGATCATTTTGGCCATTAGATGGTTTGCTTGTAATTTTAAATCATTTTTCACAATAAACACTTAGTTATAACCATGAGATTTCTCGAAAACCTAGAAAGATGTTCCTAGGTCTGCTCAACAGACTTTCATAGTTTGTTATCATCTTTAAAAGTGTAACATTTATACAATATAAGTACATATTCTAACAATGTCAAGTGAAGTGATAAAATAGATTAACAATAATAATAACAATGATGATAAAAATAAGAGTATGGGAATACTTGAGAGCTAAAATGTTGAAACATTGGTGAAATTGTATTGGCTTATTTTATTGAGCAATCAAAAATCTCATGATCTCTTTTTACAAAATTGACTTGCATAGGGTACAATTTTTCTAGGTGTATTGATGAGACTTTCTCGTCTCTAATACATTGAAGGTCGAGCATATCCAATCTTTCAACTCCTAGATCAATTAAATACATGCCACAAATCACATATGAAGGGATTGTCTTTGAGTTGAAATTAGCCACATTGTTATGACATTCAATATATAGAGAAACTAGGAAAAGATATTGGGACATCATACCTCAATGCTTCACCATTTTGCCTAAGTGATTCTTTTAATATTAAGAAATTTTATTTATCGAAAAAAGATTTAGGATTTGGATTTTATCTTGAGGATGAGATCTAATTGGCTCAAAGATATAAAAAAAATGAATGTCATGAGCCTAAGAAATATCTAGAGGAATCCACTTGGACCTAACTTCATACCAACGTTTATAGTCTTGCCAAGATCATAAAGATAAGAAATTCATGAAGGATTTTTTTTTTTTTTTGGTAAAGAAAACATATACGTACTTGTTATAGTTTGTGTTTGTTTTATTTACTTTTATTTTATGCTTTATGAACAATGGCATATAACATGTGAGCTGACCAAAACCATAATTATATATTCATATTGTACATTCGTAAGGGCTATCTGCTTGATATCAAAGTCAAATCTAAGTAGAGCAAGTAGGCCATAAAGTTTACTAAAGAGAGACGTGCACTATAACAGCACAATGAAAGTGTGCTATATGTGCAACATTGCATGTGCATGCATTGTATGTGTTGGTGAGAAAAAAAGGGCTATGAAAGTGCCATAATAGATGCATGTTGCATGTTTTTCATCTATGGCATGCATTAATAGTGCAAAGTGGGTGCACCACATGTGGAAGAAGGTGTACCATTTGTGTGTGGAGGTGCACAATAATGCATAGTGGATGTGTTGATGCAGTGTGCAATGTGTGTCTTTGTTATAAAAAAAGTGCATTGAGTGCAATGAGGGTACACCATAACTGTAGTGATTGTGCAAGTGGATGCAATGTGTTTGTACCGAATAATTAAAATATAAAAGAAGTATGTATCACAATTATTTGGTTTATTTTATGGTGTACTACATACTTATTCACATATAAAAGAAGTCAAGATTCTAATAATTAATTTATGAAGATATGGACACTAAAATTATTTGTAGTGGACAACGAGAAGCATGATTTAGAGCTTTGGTAAGGGGATAATTGACTACCAAACAAATAAACCTCCTAGTTATGAGATAGAAGATAAATGACTAATGATTAACAACCATATTTTGATTGTCCTTTGATAATCTATCAAGTTAGAGTTAACACCTATTTTTTCATCTTGTATGACATGCAATATCTATATGAGTTAGAAATGTGACTATATTCATTCCAAATGACATAGATGTGTGATGTGGTTTTATAGCTGATGGGCTAGAGAGTAAATGAGCATAGAAAATCTGAGCATGTTATTACTCACTTCACCTTCTTCACTTGGATTTTTGTGTAGCTTTTAGAAATTTTACTAATAGACATCAATTTCTATGAGAGAAAAACAAATAGTGTGCCTAATTGGAATAATATTTTTGCACTTGCTACTAAACTATTTCTCAATATTTAGTAGGTAGGACTTGGGTGATCAAGAGTTTCCCACTATGCTAGAGTTATAAATTGATCAAGTCAATATATATGAATTAGATTGAGATCGACTAAAGATACACCTCATTAAGCATGTATTAGTAGTTGAGCAAGTAATAATCATAG
This sequence comes from Sapria himalayana, assembly GCA_029783825.1. Taxonomy (NCBI): domain Eukaryota; kingdom Viridiplantae; phylum Streptophyta; class Magnoliopsida; order Malpighiales; family Rafflesiaceae; genus Sapria; species Sapria himalayana. The sequence continues at coordinate 339,790 of JAREIK010000009.1, forward strand.
AAGAGGCAGAGGCATAACATCCTTAATTTTTTGCACATGATGCAAAATGATTAGTCACATAAGCAAAAGTTGTTGAGAGTTATTTATAGAGATAAGGTTGAGAGTACTACATATAGTTGAGGGGGATAAGATTAATATCAAAGTCGTCTGGGGATTCTTATAAGGTTCTCCCTCTTTGAACCTTGATAAAGAAGATTTTATAGAATTAGTCACTAGTAAGGCAATTTCAAACACTTTTAGTCTTCTGATAGGTGTTACCACAAGTTTTGTAAACTATCTTCATACTTTAGACTATTAAACTATTGACTCATGAACCAATAGTCAAATTATAGATAATTTCAATTTAATTATTTAAACTCGAGTTGAATAACCAATAGTTCAAACAAATTTATGAATGATTAAGTTAAATTAAATTTCTAAATCACTAATTACTATAACAAATTCTATCACATTCCATGAGAATTATCTCATGGTCTTGATCATCAAAAAAAATAGAGCATTCTCAATACAAAATATTAATAAACAATTTATTAATAATATTTGGAATTTAAATTAAATTTGCCATTATTATTTGGGAAACAAAAAAATATATACTAATAAATCATATCTAAAAAATATGTTCCATTTTATAAATTTTAAATTTCTATCCTCATAATATTTTAGGATAAAAAAACTAAATAATTTGATTTTTTTAGTAATCAAAATTTAAGATATCCACCTACAATTAGATATTTTTTTTTTCAAATAATATTGAATCACAAAAGGATATGCTTTATTTTGCTAAAATCACCATTAAGAAGCCTAAGGGCATCCCTGGTTGATCTTTATGATATTCTTTGGATGACAATTTTAATTTTTGGTTGATTTGTGACAATAAAAGAGAGAATTAAAGGAGCCATAAACACTATCCATTTTATTAAATTAGATGATGTTTATTAATGATTTGATGATAATTGATTTTTTTATGATAGATCAATTTATATTTATTATGTTTTTAATGGCATTTTTATGATAAAAGCTTTTATTACTTGCTTAATATCAATTTTTTTATGACATGGTATTTTTTTTATTGACTTCAAATTATTTCTAATGCAATATGATGACTTTTAAATGTGTTTCATCATGATAAGTTGATTTTTTTTTATGAAATGATTTTTTTAATTGACTTCATATTATTGAATTGCATTCAATAATTTTCGATAAGTTATAATGATTCTCAAAAATGTTTGATGTCATTTATATTATTGAATTATTTTAGTTATTTTGAAGCTATCGGATAAAATTTGATATGTTTGATGATAATAATTCAAAAGTACTCTAGATCTTGTCTTTGAGAATGTCATTTTTTTCTCCAAGAAAAAAATACAATTATAAACGGATAGGTAGTAATGATTTTCATTGAATTTAAATATTAGTTTAATGTTTTTTTATTAGGTTTTGATATATTTATAAGAATTTTTAACTTTTTATTTGTTTCCATTTTTTATATTTCTTTTTAATTATGATTGAAGTATTCTCAATTTGAATTTTTTACAAATCTTCAGAAATATTTTAGAATTGAATTTCAATTATTTGGTACTTCAACATTTTAATTATGCTTGATAAATAGTAAAAGGAATTCGTAGTATATGATCAATGATTTTTTTGTGACAAATATAATAAAAAACCATATGCCACTAATAATATCATGCATTTATGGCTTTGTAATTATTTATATTATATAATTAGAATTGACAAAGTTATTTTTATTGGGGACCGATTGCGAGTTAGCCCGAAAACTAAGAATGATGTCCAAACATTATCTCGGTCCAATAATAAATTAATTAGTTTTGGTTTTGTGATTTGAAATCTTTTTAAAAATATTTAATTAACTTTATTAAAACATACAAATCAAACTATTTGAAATATACATGTGTATATGAATCTATCCCAATTATATATATTCCATTCAATACATATATATACACATGTATATGAATCTACCCAAATATATAATTTCATTCTGAATATATTATTTTTATACACACACAAATATATTGCCCAATATATATATTAATTATAAAATATGAAATTAATAAATCATAATAACATAATACACACACACACACATATTTATTTATTATTTTAAACTATTTGAAATATACACACACACACACACACACACATACATACAAGCATAAATGAATCTACCCAAATATATATATTTCATTCTGAATATGAGTGTGTGTGTGTGTGTGTGTGTATTCTGAATTTATAAAATATCCAATTCATTATAAATTCAAACATTTCATATATATATTCTGGTTTTGCCCAGGATGACATTATACACACACACACACCCACCCACCCACCCATCCAAACACAAATAAAAAAGTTTAATGTGCATACACTCACAAAATCAAATACAAAGTGTGAAATAAAATAAAAATACTTGGATATTCAATTTGTATCACAAGTATAGTCTTGAGCATCTGAGTATCGCTCAAACGCTAACAGGTCCTTTACATGAACACTGCACGAACACCAACACCGCCTTTGCATGAACATTGCACATCCTCCACACGAACACTAAATGAATACCACATGAATGTTTATAAGAAAGACACACATAGAGGTAGGCCAATCCCAAAAGGGGGCTATTGTCCCATCAAAAGTTATAGAACTAAAAAAAAAGAGAAAGGGGACCACCCCTTAGCACATGAACCAAAACATACAGCTCATATATAGGTTATCCTTTTTCACGCCACCCCTCCATGCCATGGGTGTGAGTTCCTACTAACCAAAGTTACAATAGCACTTATGATAGTGACAGCCACACCTCACACCACTCACATCATGATAGTCATGCTTGGCAGTTGTGCCTGTTATTGTGCATGTCATAACAACTTTTCATAGCAGTTGTGAACATTATGGCAACCACGCACATCATGATAGCCATGTTTGGTAGCCGCACACAACCTAGCAACCATGTCAAGCATGTTTGTCATGCCAATGCTACCAACCTCAAAAAAATGGATCGCTCATTTTCAAAAATAAGGTTCCATTTTTTAGAAAAGAAGGGGGATGTCCCTCCTATTTTTTTTCAAGTCATCCTCTTTCTTTTTCAAAATAAGTTTTCATAATTAAAAACATACGCATTTATTTTAATTGTTAATAATACATACGTTAAATAAGAGTGCTCTTCCCTCATTTAATTTAATTAACATTAAAATATAACCAAACTAAAATAACAAAATATAAACCAAAACAGTTAGACCAATCTGTCCAAACTCAAGCAAACCCAACAATTTAAACTTAAATTGAAATTATATATCAATATTAGTGTGTGTGTGTGTGTGCGCGCGCGCATGCTGCTCGCTATGTAATTAATAATGATGATAATATAATATTTTTTTCTTGATGAAATTTTTATTTCTAATTGTTTTCAAACTTCATTGTGTGTCATCGTCGTTTGTATGATTTTCATAGATTCTATTATGAATAATGATGATTGTTGTTAAGTTCCTTTATTAAATATCCAAAAATACTAATGCACAGAAGGCATATGTGTGCATATATGAGTGTGTGTGTGTGTACGTGTGTGTGTGTGTAACTAATACCTCAATAGTCTAATTGGGTCTAGGGGAACATTTATTATTGGAGGTTTTGAGTTTGATCTCCATGAACAATTAAAAATCCAATTGGGATAAAAAAATGCATCTCTTGGGTTATATGTGGTTGGCTTCGGGGCCCAATTGGGCCCATGAGTCTCACCTAATTAAAAAAAATATCATGATATATATACATTTTCAAAAAAATTTTAAAATTTGTTTTTTTATAAGTAATTACTTCCACAATACCAAAGATTTGTACAATCTAAACAGTAGTCAAGCTATGATTATTTGAGCAGGGTATAATGTAAATTTTCATGTTAATCTTTTGAATAATTGCTTCCCTTGACATCCTTTTTGTTCAAGAATCTTTTGTTTCTCCTTATACATTGTTACTACAAAGGTGATCTTCCTCAATAGATCACTTGATTAATTTTTTGCATGCATTTTTACTATGTATTGGAATACACTTTTCAAGGTAGACATTTGATTAGAGATTTTGTTCCAACGCTTCATTTCTTATCATATAATTCTGAAAAACTCAAATAAAAGATATGATTTGATGATTTGGTCTATTCATAGAATTCATTGTTAAAATTATCTAGTGTTGAAAAAAGTTGGGTCTTAATTCAAAGTTTAACTAATTTAACCATTCAAAGGAAGATCACATACTTGGATATAAAACACTTTTTGCATATTGCTTTGCTCCATAATACAATAATTCTATGATGCTTTGGCATGGTAGAGTGGTAGGCTTCCACTAAAACTAACCCCTTATCTTCCCAATGATTTATCATTATTCTCACCTCCAAGATACTCTCATCTATGTAGATGATTTCATCTCTTATACTAATCAAAACTTTCCAGAAAGAATGATCATCCCAAGGGCTTGTGACATTCCTAATATCTTGGGCAATGAGAAAATAATGATGAATCAATCAAATTCATAATGAAGCTTTCTCGAACCTAATATGCTACATGATTTTGACAAAAAAAAAAGCTTTATTCCACACTATAGTAGATATTAAGCTTAGGTCACCATGAAGTGTTGGATGGTAAACAATGCTAAAGGACACTTTGGGCTAATATCTCCCCTAAAAGGATCATCATATAAAAATTTTCTAGATAAATCTTCAATGGAATTGGTGGTTGTTCTCTAAATTAAGAAGATTGGGAACCAGTATCCTTTGATTCCTTAAATTTTAATGCGTGATAGTTCTAATCAGTATCTCTTGAGTAATAAACTTACAAGAAAATAATAGAACTTCCCAATGGGTAAATGGTGAAGAACCCATGGAGAACCCCAAACTAGTTACCATGTTTCCTTTAATCCCTTCCAAAATCTCCCCAAAGTTTGGTGGGATTAACAACCAAGCATAAAGCCTAAAAGCATCTCCAGCCCACTCTTTATTTCTTCATTTTTAGCTATTTTAGCTAGCCAAACATAAAAAATTTTTTCCAATCCACTCTCTATTTCCTAGTTTACTCAAATGGCTCAACAAATGTGGATAACCATTTGAGCTCTTTAAATTTTTCTCTACCTTTTTCTCTTTATCTCTCTTTATATATATGTTTGACTTTTTAAAATTATTGAAAATTAGGGGTAAATTGAGAGTGTGTTTGAGTGTATTTTTAAAAATTGATAGCTAAAGTATTGAATTTAATATTTAAATATATTTTGAGTAGCTATTTTGTTAAGTGTGGTTAAAGATTCTCTGAGAGAACATGCATAGTGCTCCTATGATAGGCTATATAGAGATCTATTCTCCTTTTGAGAAAACCATCAAATCATCCATACACACTAGGTAAAAATTTTGTAACTTCTTTTAGCCAAGATGAGGGGGAGATTTGTAACTACATACAATAGGAAATAAATAGGAATAGAGAGGAACCATGTATCTCAATTCTATATTCCCTTAAATGGCCATGTTGCTATCTATTAATGGATATGTCGTAACTTATCATAAAATACATTCATATATAACATTCATGAATGTCTTTGGGAATCAAATGACCATCATCATCTTCTTCATGGATTACCAGCTTACTATGCTAGATACTTTCTATATATTTATTTTAAAAAGGCATCTTGCGCAATTGTGCTTCCTTGTGTATTTTCAAATTAAATTTCAGGGCAAACAAAAAAGTTTCTATGATTATTCTTTCTTTAATGTATGTTGTATGTGTTGAGTCTATTATATCTTTTATCACTAGTATAATATAGGAAGCCTTTAATTCAAATATAATTTTGTATAGCATATTACAATAAGAAATTGGTCGATAATTTCTTACTGTGTAGGCATGTGATGCTTTCAGAATCAAGGTTACACAAGCATGGTTAATATGCTTCAATATTCTATCATTGAGGAAGAATTCCTTAATGATATCCATTCAAATATGTCCTCATGCATGCTTGGTAAACATAGAAAAATATTAGTTAGGACTAATAGATTTATTAATTTTCTATGCTAAACAAGGTTGAGTATAATTTTTAATTTCTTCATGTGAGAAAGAGGTGGACTACATATCCCAATGCTCCTGACTTAACATTTGATTGAGTATGACCACTTCACTAATAATAGGAGTCTTGAAATAAGATGATCCTAATAGGTTTTCATAGCAATTGAGGAATTCCTTAACAATTTCATTGTAAGATGTGGTGGGTTCTCAATTCAAATGTTTAATAGAGACTATTGTACTCTTTTTAAGCCTATAATTCATCATGACGTGAAAATTATTAAATATATCTATCACTTTTAAGTATCTAATCTTTCTCTTTTGTATATAGAAAAGTAATTTCTACCTCTTGTAATCTTCTAAGTTGAAATTGTAAGAAAATTTTCTCATCTAATAGAAATGTATTATTAGCTATTTTGAGAAGATCACATTGTATTAAGTGAAGCCTATATCATGAAGAAGCTACTCTTATAGAGTTGTGGTCATAGTGCAAGTTTCACAAGTTTTTAATGGATTCTTTTAGAAGTGTGATCTTCTGCACTAAGTTCAAGAATCTTGATTCCACTATAGAAATGTTCTAGACCCTAGAAAGAATAAAAAAAAGTATGGATAATTGAATCACATGTTGAAAAATTCGAACGAAACCCATCTCAGTTCCATCCAATTAGATGTGGTTAAAAAAACTAGGCAATGATCAACTAAGATCCCCAAGGGAAAAAATGAACATGACTATCAACACATATGTTAGCCCAATCATAATTAGAACCCTAACAATTTTGATATATACCTTACCATTAGTTCAAGTAAAGAATGATGATATTGGGCTTGTATTTTGATGCACTTGGGCTCTCAATATCAATAATAACACATACCTAGTTATTCTGATATATCAATAAAAGGGGTCATTAAAGCACATACAGTTACACCATTCAAATTAAAACTACCTTTTATTTTACCATAGTTTTAAAGTGTGATATATCAGCAATGTTATTTTTTTTTATTGAGTGAATGTCATTTTTTGAAATGCAATTACTGTGCTTGGTTTTCTATCCTTGGCAATTTTCTTCTTCCCTCGATATCTCTCTTTTTCTTCTTCCCATATTCTATAAATCCTTGTTTCATCAAGGAATTGTAATTAAATTACAACAAAGAAGGATATTGATTATGTAAGATCCTCTATGCTAATATTAGAGTAGTATCTTATGAAGTTAGAACATTCATAGATAGTGACAATTTTTCCTTCTTGCATATCCAAATAGAAAGAATGAAGCTTAAAAATGTTATGTGAAATCTATGGTACTTTTCTTTATCTAGAGTTAACAATTTGATATGCTGAGAGAATATTTAACAGCTCCACTCCCACAAAGATCATTCCAAACAATTAAATTTTCATTTTGGGCATGATGTTTGGCACACCACATACCAACTATTTTAGCTTGTTTGACATGTAATTATTGATATGATTGCATATATTTGAACTTTAAATGGATAAACTTCATTAAATTACTATTTTGATAGAATTTAATGAATATTAGTACAATTTGTAGTATTTTGGGTAAAGTAATGGAATTGGTGGAGATCTTGCAAGGGAGAAAATCAATAAAGAGTTGTGAAATTTCTCATGTCACAAATTGGTTATACTTTCTACAAGCTTATGGAGTAGTTGTAACATCATTTCTTAGTTATAACTCTACAAAAAAAGTCATGAAAATTTTTGTATGCCACAACTTTACAACTAAGTTGTCATAATATTTTACTATGTAAAATAATCTTCGTGGCCATAATATTTCTTTGGAGTTGTGATTGCACTATTTGATAACATAAATATATTCACAACCTTATTTTCATATCTGGATAGCGAAATGCCCCACTAGTACAATAAGTCATGGTATTTTTCAAGATACAACTTAATCAATATAAAACTAAAATTTACATATAACATCAATAGATTTTAATTGTGGTAGAATTTTTTGTCTTTTTATTTGTGATTTAGATAGTAAATATCTAAGTTGTTGCATTATTGTTGCCATAACTTTGCATTACAAATATTAAATACCTTGGTCTTAGCCATATTTTCCATTGTGACTATGTATTTGAGAGAACATTTATACTAAACTATCAGTCATGTCCATTACTAGCACCGCAACTTTGTATTCTAGAAAAAAATTGTCTTAGTCATTATATTTTTGATACTACAACTTTGTGCTCTAGAGAGGAGATACTTGTTTCATGATATTATTTACTATCATGAATTTTATGCCCTAGAAAAGATTCAACAAGACAAAAAAGTTGAGAAACTCAAGGTAGCATTGCAACTTCTAGCTTAAATAATTGCAGAAAACATTAAAGTATAGATACACTACTTAGAGTTATTCAACAAAAAAAAGGAGAGTAGGAAAATCTGATTGCAAGCTAAGAACATACAAAACCCTAGGTAAAATGACTTTCAACCCCTAATCAGCAGCAAATCCAAGGAAAATGCAAGAATTTTTTGAGATTAATTTTTGAAACTTAGATCCTCACTAGGGTTATCATTGGGATCCTCTATTCCATGAGATGCCACTTCAAACATCTCATGAAATTTTTTCCCTATGTCAAAAAAAATTAGGATCTAGGGTAGGTTTGATGTACTTGTATTATGATGATTTAAATATAAAACATTTATGTTAGTTGTAATATTGTATACTGGATGTCAATGGATGAAATGCTATTTAAAATTGAAATTAAAATTTTTCACTATATTATAAGTTTATGCGTGTTGGCAAATGACATATAATTATAAGTAAGTTATGAGACACGCTCATAGGTATGATAAAAAGGAAGTGAAGACCCATCTAATTATTAACATATGAAATAAACCTTTACGTGGAAACATAAAATTAAGATAAATTTAATTATTTCAAGTATCATACTTGAAGCCGAAAACACAAATATATTTAAGACTAATCTATTGTGCATATTTTAGCAGAACTAATATTTGAGTGATATGAGAGTTAAGTATAATGTCTAACATATGAGTTTCACCATAGTATGAGAGTCTTGTGTTGATTGTGGCAAATGATTATAATTATGTCATGGGACACATACAAGTGGATGTATCTCATATGGTGGTGATATTAATGTGTTACAACTTTGTAATGATGAGTCAATATCTACTCTGGTTAAATAGATAAAACTTAATTTTAGTAAGACTCTTAGATTATAGGATTGGTTCATTTCATTATGTATGATGGCATGTCAAAATTATCTAGTTATTATTATGTTTGGTTATAGAATGAAGATTAAATTATTATGAAAATGCTCTAGTACCCTACTGACATTCAAGGTTATTATCACCTATTAGGCCCTCCCCAATGATGGTTCTTTCATAACTATCTACTTGATACGGTATTACTAAAATAATAAATCACCTCTATTTGAGGATCATTATGGCACTAGGGAATGATCCTGGCTTTAGTTTTGCCTCTATTTAACCCAAAGTCATGACACTGGAAATAAGTTATGGCTTTGGTCACTTTCTTGAATATTTTTTGTGTGTTGAGAATAATCATGGTTTGTGTATTTTATTTTTGTAACATAAAGTTATAGTGCTGAGAATGACAATGATTTATGCATTTTGTCTTTATAAGATGAAGTCACGACACTAAGAATGACTATAACTCATGCATTTTCCCTCAATAACCCAAAATCACTAAAGTAAGAATGGTCATGGCCTTAATCATTTATCAAGAGCAAAAAATCACAACCCTTGAAATCACCATAACTCGAGTAAATACTCTCTAGAACTCTTTATATCCAAAAATCATAGTGTCAAATAATAGCCAAGACTTTTACCTTAGTATTTGTGGCTCTATAATGAGAAAGTCATGGAACTAGATGATATTGTGGTTTTTAGAATTAGTTGGGTGCTTGTTTAATACTACATAAAATTAATGGTGCTTTTATAAAAAAATAATACTAGCTAGGGTGACTATGACCCCAAGAAAGCTTTACATCCAAAAAAAATATGTTGCAAGATGAAATGATTATGTCAATAAGGTGGTAAAATCATGTTGTATGAAGATTATCACTACAATTTGTGTAAAGCCTAAACTAAGAATAAATATTAAAACTACTCTATAAACTCATAGAGGTGTGACAATATCATAATACAAGAAATGATATAACTTTATATGACTTTTTCTCTCCATCTCAAAAAATTTATGAAGTCTTACATTTCATACAAAAACCAACTAATTTCATAGTTATTCATCATTATTCATTAATAGCAAAATTTCATTATATTATTATATTTAAAGTCATTTTCCATGCAAATATGTCATGCATAATCACTAAAATAACTTTAATATTTGATATTTGGCATACCAAATAAACTTTTACACTAAAGTAATTGCTCATCCCTGAGCAATTAATCCCCCTCTACAAAAATATGACTTTTCATTCGTCCCAAATGATTGTTTGTAATGACTATAAGTATCATAATATATTTAGATGGAATTGCTACTTCTTTTTGTGGATATGTAAATAAGTCATGATGGGGTTTGAGTTCCATGACTAGGTTTGTGGAGCAAAAATTGTGCATAATAATCTATATGAGTAAATACATAATCTTTTATTTCATCACACTAAGCAAAAAAAAAAATATTAGATTATCTCCCAAGAAATAATACATTTAACATCTATAGCTAGATTATTACTGAGGAATTACCTTTGTTGGTGATTTTAGCTATCCATACTAGCTTTGTTGTACACTCTTTCACTTACTCTTTTTTTATGAACTTTTTTTAGTACTGAATCATATTCTATACTTTTTTCGGGACATCATTATTTTAATTCACTTTCCCAAGATTCTATGGCTTTTTGGATCACTGCATTTTTAGCTTTTTTATTCAAGAACTCCAAATTCATGGCATTGTGGTTTGTCGTGACTTCTTCAGTTAGCTTCTGTATCTCCAATGTCATGGAGTTGGTCAAAGTTATGACTTTAATTGATGCCTTTGTTTATTTTTCTCCTTTCTTTGGATTATCCAAAAGTGTTGTTTCTCTCATTTCTCTATCTTTTATTTTATCTACCAACAGTTGATATTCAACCTTTATTTTTTATTCTAGTGTATTCTACCAATCCCCAACATCATGGTTTCCAATTTTCATGTAATTATGAAGAGATTTTAGGTATTTTGTTTTTTTTTCTACTTCTCTAGAGTACTCTTCTTTGAAAGAATTTTTAAAATATAATTTTGAAAAATATCATGACTTCGTAGGGGTCATCCTTTTCAATCTCAACTTTACTTTTATATCTTTATATTTCTTCTTCTATATGATCTTCTTCATCTTCATCAAGATAGTAGTCTTCTACAACAAAATTTTATTTAGATACCGTATTTTATTACATTGCTATGTAGAGGAGGTTATTCTTATGAATTTTTTATGATATCTAATTTTTAGAATTAGACAATGTCCCAAAAGCTTATTGGGTGAGAGTCTTTCATCCAACTAGTCCCACAAGTATATAGGTCATACAAGTAGAGAAGTATACTTTTGTCTAGATATCAATTTATAATAATTGAATAGGTAGTTCGATCAACTAACTATGAGTCAACTGCTGCTTCAGTTAAAAGAATAAAGCTATGTTTCTAGTGATACTTTTTGATTATAGGTTATTAACTAGAACAAAGGTTGTTAGCATACAATTCTAAAACTCTTTCCCCGACTTCACCTTATATTTCAGTCAAGAATAGAACATTAGAAGATATCTACGAATGATGTAAGTTAACTATTTTGGAGACTCAGAACTTTGAGAAGGATGTACAACATTGTGACTATATATTAAATAAGGAAATAAAATTTAATTACATGATTAAAAAGGAGATATGGACTCTAGTGAAGCCACCCAAAAATAAGAATATTGTAGTATCAAGTGATTATTTAAATAGAAAATTTTATAATAGTAGCAAATCATTCTTTAAAGCAAGATTGATTGCTAGAGGCTACATATAATAAGTTGTGAGAGATTATTCAAAAAAAGTTACACTAATAGTCCAAATATAAACTATAAGGCTAGTAATACCCTAGGGTTGGTCTCTGTATCCATAGGATATAAACTCAACATTTTTGAATAAGAGTTTAAATAAAGAAATTTATGTGGATCAACCCCTTAGATTTATATTAAAAGGTTTAGAATCATGCATATATAAATTAAATAAAGCTTTGTATAGGCTTAAACAAGTACCTCAAGCTTGTTATACACATTTTGACTCATATCTATCGAATCATGGGTTTATCAAAAGAATGAGTGAATTAATATTTTACTTTTTGATGAATATTGCTTATGACATTTTAATTGTGACTATATATGTGGATGATATTATTTTTTCAAGTAACAACAAAAATTTGGTTGAAAATTTTAAAAATGATATGATAGAGAAATCTGAAATGTCTAACATGGAACTTCCCCATCACTCCCTCGAAATGGATATACTCTAAGATACAAATAGAGTATTCATCACCCAAGCCAAATACATTAGGTCAATTCTAAAATGGTTTGGTATGAATATTTGTAAATCAATATCTACTAGTTTGTCATTCCACTAACTAACTTCTTTGGGTTATTTAGCATGTAATTATTGACATGTTTGTATATATTAGAGTTTTAAATAGATAGATTTCACTAAATGGATATTTGGTAGAATTTGATCAATATTAATGATATTGGATGTATTTTAGGTGAAATAAATGGACTTAGTGGAGCTATGATTTGGAGGAGAGAAAAGTAATGTAGATAGAGGTGTCAATTGGGTAGCCCATCCATGTCACCATGCCATGCTAGGCCCATTTCAAGGTGGCCCACAAAATGTCGTGCCATATCGGGTCGTACTAGACCATGCCAGATCATGCCAGCACAAACTAAATGGTGATGCTTTAACCTTTAAGATTGAAGTTTTTTAATTCAAATAAAATATATTTTTTTATTTTAATTTGTTATTAAATTAATTTTTTTAAAAATAACACTTAAAATCTTAAATAAATTAAAAAAAATACAAAATTAAAAAAATAGACATTCACATTCTGCATTAACATCTCTCGATTAGGTGAAATATTCAACTCAAATAAAATAATAAAAAATTAATTCCATATTTCCATTTCATAAACAAAAGTTTAATATGATATTTACACGTTATAACATACACTTAAATCTGAATGACATACATTAATAAAATTAAAATATGATAAAGTGAAACTACAATATAACTCATAAAATAATAAGTACAATGCAAATATAGCACACAAATCATAATTAAATAAACAAATGGCTGAAATAAAAAAATAATGACAATGTCATACTATCATTACATCGTAATCATATAAAAAAATTAAAAATTACCCAATTCTTCAAATTAATCAGTATATGTGGTATAGTAGTGATGATGTATATGTAGATTATCATCATCATGTATGCATATGAAGATATCACTAATGGTGGCCTCAATATCCTCGATCTTTATGTCACATGAATCATCATTCGTCATTATCTATTGCATCTTATCCTAAATGCCTAATATCAGATTTTTTTAGTCCTTCATGCATACAAGTACCTTTATGATATTTGGTCATTGTCTCAATCTCCTATCAAAATTAATCTTGGATATTATATAAAAAGTAGACTCTAATATTATCCTAGACATTGAAGAGGTCAATAAATCATGTGTCATCTTAGATAGCATGAGATATGTGGAATCATATGATTTCTACCCTAACAAAATATCTAAATTATTATTTATATCCTGTGATATGATAAAACAGTAATAAGTATCTAAGTACCGAGATATATAGCTCGTATTTGATGGACCACCTCATTATTTGCCCCTGGCTTAGAGGTGTCAAACGGGCCGGCCCAGCACGGCACGGCCCATTTTTCACGTGCCCTGCCGTGCAACCGTGCCGTGCCGGGCACGGCACGGTTTTTTTAAGTCGGGCACGGCACGGCCCGTTGGCACGGCGAGGCCGTGCCGTGCCGTGCCCGGCCCGCTCGGCCAAGCAGTAAGCACGGGCGCACGGCCCGTGCTTGGCACTGCCGCAGTAGCCATGGCCCATGACCCATGTCCACTTGGACCGCTTGGTCTTGGTGCCTCTGCCTCTGCGCCTGCGGCTCTGCCTTGGCAGATTACAAAAAAAATTTTTTTTTTTTTTTTAAGTTTCTGTTTATCATTATTTAAGTTTATGTTATTATGTAAAAAAAAAATTAAAATTTTTTGTAACTAATATAACATTTAAAATTAAATGTAATTATGAAAAAAAAAATTAGGTAATTTATTTATTTTTTCACTTAAGTTTAGTAAATTTTAATATTATAATGTATTATTATAAATTAAATATTAAGATTTAAAGTTAATAAATTTTAAAATAATATTTAAATCTTAAAATAATAAAAAAATACATTAATTTAGTAAAAATTTTAATTAAAAAAAATTTAAACTACGCAAATAAAAATTACCATTCATGCTTTTGAAACCAAAACTCCGAAAAAAAAGTATAAGTTTCAACTTCTACACAACGTATAATACAAAGACCAAAGTATAAACAAAGCGTATAAATAAAAATAATTACAAAATATCGAAAAAAAGAGCAGATGAGCATCAATCGTCAAGCGGCATAAAATGAGAATCATCAGCCGCAACATCAAGATCAGTATCATATGGGTCATCGTCATCATCATCGGCAATCAGCTCCTCCGTCATCGTAGTGGATGTGGATGCGACTGCAGTGTCTGTCACAGTCCCAGCTTCAGCACGATCACTGATGCTAAATCTCGAATCCTCCCAATCCTTCAAACATGCCAAGGCCTCAACCATATCTGGACGTAATCTCGATCTCCTATCCGAAATCACGTTCACTGCAACAGAAAAAGCAGACTCCGATGCTACGCTCGACACCGGAGGAGTCAGTAGATCCCGTGCCATCCTAGATAGCACGGGATAGGCGGACTCATATGATTTCCACCACTGTAATAAATCAAGATTCTTATTGTCAGATGGTGATAGGATTGAGCAGTAATCGGTATCTAAGTACCGAGACAGCTCGCTCCTATGTGAAGGTCCACCCCTACGTTTCCCCCTCGCTAGGTTAATGGAATATGGGTCATCTCCGAACAAGGTATCAGAGTCCGTACTCACAGTCTCAACACCACGACCACCACCACCATACCTAGTATCGTAGTATGTGAACAGGTCTGTCAACTTCTCGTAAATGAACCCTTGAGGTGGCTCTTCCAGGTTCATGCACGAGGAAATGAAAGTCAGGGTGTTTTCAACCCCTTCCAGCTTAGCCCTAGGGTCCATGCATGCTGCGAGGCAATAAAGAGATGGAATGGTGGACCAGTACTTCAGGTACTTGGTCTCCATCTCTGCAACCATAAGGCTGAGCATCGGGTCCGCTCGATACATCCTAAACATGCTACTAATGTTGCATATGCAACGGAGTGCAATGCAAGTGGTGGGCGTATAAACCGACGAACACATGTTCGTCGTGTCATAAAATATCTTCAGGAATTTCATAAATGAAATTCCTGAAGCCCAGTCAGTGTCGTCAATAATAAGTTCGCCACTCTTACTATTGACGTAGTCGGATATCACGTGTTCGTATCCAACACATGATTCCAACATCAGGTACGTGTAATTCCAACGATGTCTCACATCAGATTGGAATTTCTTCTTCTTAAGATTCGCAGACAAACAGAGATTACCAAACTCTTGTAGTCTGCGAGGAGTGCGAATATACTTGAGTGCATTGCGTATATTTTCCAACGCGGGGGAACACACCTTCATACCCGCTTGAACTATAAGGTTAATAACATGACACATGCATCTGACATGAAATATCTCTCCCAAAGGTGCGTCTCTAATATTCCTAATAAACATATTGATCGCTACTCCATTATTCGCAGCATTATCGAAAGTGACACTAAAAATTTTATTTTGAATTTTATATTCCCTAAATATTTTCATCATACCGTCAAAAATGGCCGGGCCATCATGAGGATGAAGAATCTCAGTGAATCCTAATATTTTTTTATTTATTGTCCAGTTTGAATCGACATAATGACTCGTGATACATGCATAAGAAGAATCATCGTGACATGTCCATATATCGGACGTCACGGACATCACTCCACTAAATGCCAAAAATTCATTAATTATTTTTTGTTTTTCTAACTTATATATCTTTAGTATGTCACTCCTAGATGTGGACCTAGGAATCCTACGATAGGATGGCTGAAAATAAGTCTGCATGATGCGGACTACCCTCGGTTCTTCCGAAAATCTGATCGGAAGACCCATCAATGTGATGAGCCTGGCCATGCCGTCCCTACCCAACTCGCTGGAGTATACGAAGGGAGTAAACTTTGAGACTGAACTCGATCCAGTCTCAAAAAATGTAGTGCCAAGTTGGGTTTGCCTAGGATCTAACGGTCCATGTTTTTTGGAGCATATTTCAGAATGCCTCTTTAGGTGCTCAGTCCCACATGTACTCTTGCATGTTAAAAGTCGCATACAATATTTGCACTGTGCCATTTCATGTTCCTCACCCCTAACATCTAATTGTGTTATGATTTTAAAATGTGTCCAAACTACAGAAGTCCTCCTAGTTTTTTGTTTTTTAGAACTTTGGGCTGACATGACAGGAGAAACCAAAGTTTCAGGAGCCACGGACAGTTGTGTAACACTAACATTTTCATTTTCCAAATTTAAATATGTGTTAGGTGAATTCGTCATTTTTTTTTCGTACGTTTTTCTAGAGAGAGAAGATTTAGAGAGAGAAAATAAAACAAAAAGTAAATTATATTACCCGGTAAAAGCAAAGAGGTCTCTCACGTGAAAGATGCACCGAAGCCCGCAGGAAGCTTTGAAGTTCAAAACTCAAGTTGAGTTTCACGAAAATTCAAGCCGAAATCAATAAAACGAGGGCCGAACGAGAAAAGCACGGTTTATGTGAGAGAGAGAAAAAATTGAGAGGATTAATGTTTTTGAAAAACATAAATTCTATAGGGAGGGGGGTAGATTATATAGCCTAAAAAAAGTTTTTTTTTTAAAAAAAAATAAATTTTTTATTATTTTTTTGAATTTTTTTATTATATTTAATGGGCAGAATCACGAGGACCGTCGGATTCTGCCCCCTAGCCGTTGGCGTCGAATCCAACGGCTGAAAATCGATCTAAGTTTGAAAAATTTTTTTTTTCCCGTTATATTTTTCGTTTTTCTCGGTTTTCGGCGGAAAAGACCGCGGGTCGGGTCTGTTTGGACCCGACCCGCGGTCTTTTTTCCGGGGGGGCCCTGGTGGTTCGACGTTCGACTTCGAGTGATCCGTGAGTCCGTGACCGAGTCACGGTCTGGAGAGTCACGAGTCACGCGGTCACGCCACGGCACGCGTGGCACTGGCGGCGTGCCAAGCGTGCCTGCGGGACCGGCACGGGATGGACCCGTGCCGGCGTGCCGTGCCTAGGCACGAGCCGTGCGGGCCAGGCACGGCACGGCCCATGCCATGCACGACACGTTTAGTGCCTTGCTTCGCCCGGGCACGGCACGGGCCCGGGCACGGTTTTTTAACGTGCCGGGCCGGGCCGGCCCGGCCCGTTTGACACCTCTACCCTGGCTAATTGAATGAAGAAATCACAGCCTCTGAATATAGTATCCATGTCCAAACTTGGAGCCTCTGAATATATTATCATAATATGTAAATAAGTTAGTTATCTTTTTGTAAATAAAACCTTCAAGTTGGTATTCCTCATTCATGCATATGGATATATATGTCAAAATATTTTTTATCCCTTCCACCTTAAGCATATGATCCATACAAGCAGTCAAGTTATATAGAGTTGGAATTGAGGTCTAGTATTTTAAATACTTAGTTTCCATCTCATTAGCCATGAGACTAAATGTAGGGTGGTCTTCATACTTGTTAAGCATGCTACTAATATTACATATGTACCTAGATATAATGCAAGTGGTGAGAATATATAGAGACAAACACATATTCGTCTTATCATAAAAAATATTCAAAATTTTCATAAAATAAATTCTTGTATCTTGGTTAGAATCATCAATAATAAGTTTTTTAATCTTACTATTGACATAGTATGATATTATATATTAGAAGGCAACACATGACTCCAACATATTATAGGTGCATATCTAATAGTGTCTGATATTATTTGAAATTTTTTTTATACTCATAGACAAATAAATACTAATAAACTCTAATTGTCTGCTAGGTATCCTAAAGTATTTTAGTGAATTTATTATTTTTTTAATATGAGAAAAACTTTATTTCATTTTAGTCTATACTTTTAGGTTAATTATATGATACATGTGCCTAACATGAAAAATCTCACCTAACGGTCACTCTCTAATGGTCCTAACAAACAAACTAATAGCTATTCCATTATTAGAAGCATTATAAAAGTAATACTAAATATTTTATTCTGTATCATATTCCCTAAAGATTTATATCATACACTCATTTATTACAGGGTTATCATGAGGATGGAAAATCTTAAAAAATTCTAAAATATTTTTTATTAAGTTTTTATTTTGAATCTACATAATGAGTTGTGAGACACACAAATGTTATATTATCATGACTAGTCCAGATATTTAATATCATGAAAACCACATCATTATATTTCTAACTTATAATATTTTATTATGTTATTCTTAATTATGAACCTGGGAAACCTATGATAAGTAAGTTGGAATTAGGAATGTATAATACTAACTACTCTATAATCCTCCAAAATCTAATTAGAAGACCATGATCATTAGATCTTCTAATTAGATTTAGTTTGGACATGTATTCCCTCCCAAAATCATTATGGTATATGATGGGGGTCAATGAAACTGAACCAAAACTAGATCCAACTAAAAGACATTGTCGTTCAGTTGTGTTTGTCTGGGATATAATAAGTCATATTTTTTGGTATATTGATCGGCATGCTTCTTAAGGTGACTAGTATCACACGAACTCCTATATGTATATATCTTTTGATAATATATACATTATAACAATTCTTCTTCATCACCCTTAGAAATTTTATTTTTTATTATTTTAAATTGCATTCATACTAACGAAGTTCACCTTTTATTTAGGTGGCAAATAGATTTGGGTCGAGGCAATTTGAGACAACTTAGTTTCTGTCTTGGACATTTTGATAAGGTTATCGTTATTATCTACATCTATGTCAATTTCAAACTCATTATCATTATATTTACTATTTCCTATTTTATTTTAAATATTTTGATTTATTAAATAAATAAAAACTAATTTAAAATAAAAACTCAAAAAAATTAAAAAAATAAGGGAACATTTTCTAATTACCACTTTGTTATAAAAATTACACCACTTCTAACCCCCATTGCAATTTGAAAGTTGTACCTGGTATGCCATAATCCATATGAATAGGCATAAATCATAAAAAATATTACAATACCATATAATAATTATAAAAAAAATATATAAATTTAGGAATTAAGAGAAAGCATAGAGGAGAAAGAGTTTGAAAATTGAGGAGATGAAAGGAAATTCACAATGAAAATTCTTAATTCCATATTCTCTATTTATATAGATTTGAAAATAATTATAAAATATATTTTTTTATTTTTTTATTTTTTTTATTTTTTTTTTGTTTAATTGTTTTTGTCTGGAAGTCAGACTACTACTTTTTTTAATGGTTTTTATAAATGTAGTGACAGTAATATGTTGTGCATGTCACTGTCAATGTTGTGGCCCATTGCATGAAAATGCAATAAGTTTAGTTAGTGTAGCATAGGCATGTCGAGTGGCCCTATAAGTCAAACCCAACTTGCTTGGCCATGTTAAAAAAAACCACCCCATTGGGTAAACGATTTCAGTGCTGGGAATGGTCATGGTATTGAAAATTGTCACTCATATGCATCATATGGTTGTATCACTAGAAGTAGTTATAGATTTGACATAAATATTTCTAAATCTTCATATAGTCATAGTGCTAGAAATGATTGCAGCATTGGGAATCATCTCTCGTATGCATCATATGCCAATCGCACTAGTAAAGACCAAAGTACTAGTAATTATCTTTAACATAAAAATTGTGACTTTGCTTTAAGATTATTATGACTAATTTCGTTAGAGGTGTCAAGTGGGCTGGGTAGACCATACATGCCCAAAATAATCATGCTTGATTTGGCATGCCCCAAAATAGTCATGCCTGGCCTAGTACTGCATGGTCAAAACCATGCCAAGACTGAATTCATGCTAGCCCATGGCATGACTTGTGTTGTGTTGGGTTGGGGCTAACCATGTCATGCTTATGCTTCACACATGGCTAGGCATGACCCATGTGCCAAGCCCATTGACATGATCCATAGGCATAGTGACCCATGGCAAATCATGAGTCATGGGTCACACACTCATGATTGTGTTTAAAAAAAATGCCAAACTCACCTTATTAGCTATGATGCCCATTATATTTTAATGTAATAGGTGTCAACATGGAAAGTGATAAGTCATGCCCATTGCTTTCCATGTTGCATAAAAAAATGAATGTATTTTAGCTGTCAAATTTTATTCGAATGATTATAGGTAGACATTGATAGCTATCAGAGTTCCTCCCATTTATATTTAAAAAATTTAAATATATATATAAAACTATATATTATTTTAATATTAAAAAAATTCTATAAATATAAAATAAAAATTTTATGATTTTGATCAAATTCATTTTTTTTCATCCTCTTCTATATTTCTTCTATGTTGTGTGCTTTGTTTTGATATTTATTTTTGGCTCCAGGCAATATAGTTTTGAAAAAAAGGTGGACTATTACTGTAGACTAAGGCTCAAATAAATTTATGTAGTTATGGTATATATTTATTTTTTATGCATTAATTTGTAAATTGTGACTTGGTGTTTCATGTTATTGATAAAAATTTTTAAAAATTTAAAATTATTAAATTTTAAAAAATTAGAAATATAAATAAAATAAAATATTGGCAATTAGTAACTTTAATGATAATGATTTTAATATAGATGTATTTAATAAAACAACCTGACTGAAAGATATGACACTGAAACTAAATTCTCTTTAATGGCATCAACCCATTTTCCTAAAAAACCCAAAACTAGACAAACATCAGTTGTATAGACTTAATTTAACATGATAAAAAAAATAAAAATTATAAGCTTGTCAAAGAAGGATCAGCTCATTATATATATTATAAAAATATATATGCGTGTAGAAGTACATGTAGCATTAGCCACCTTAAGAGGCATGTCAATTAATATACTAAAAAATATGATGCATTAGATTTTAGGCAAACCTAACTAAGCAACGAAGTTTTTAAAGTTGGATCAAGTGCAATTTCAATGACTTCGTTTACCACAATAACATTGAAAGGGAAGACAAGGACAAATTGATTACAGTTATAAGTCTTTCGATTCAATTTTTGATTGATCTTAAGATAATTAGTATTACACAAATCTACT
Organism: Sapria himalayana; assembly: GCA_029783825.1. Lineage (NCBI taxonomy): Eukaryota > Viridiplantae > Streptophyta > Magnoliopsida > Malpighiales > Rafflesiaceae > Sapria > Sapria himalayana. The sequence continues at coordinate 361,348 of JAREIK010000009.1, forward strand.
TCCAAGTTTCAACCAGCATATTATAGAATTCCTAAATTCACTAATAGGAATGATATAATAAAATATTATAAAGTAGAAAAATAATTAATAAATAATGAATTTAGGAAATATAGTAGAATGGTATCCGTGATATCCAAAATATATATTAGTCATGATGATATATTATTTGCATGCTTCATCATCCACTATATAGATTCAAAATGAAAATATAATTAAAAAAAATTTAAGAATTCTTTGAGATTCTCCAACTAGATATCTTAGAAGCACTTATATTCTTAAAGGACTAGGAAGATTCAAGGTTGGGAATTCACGATAAAGCAAATAATTTCTAGTGAATGATGACTCATGGGATATCAAGAATAATAAGGTCACCACTAGCACTACTTTTAGAATCATTCTTGATGATAATAATCTGCATTCTCACCACCATACTATAAATATGGATTGATGACTCATTCAATAGTGTCTAGAAATGCATATATTAGTTATTTCTACTTAATCTTATATTATATATTTTTTTATATGATATTTTGATTTTTGAGTTGAGTCGAATGTTAGATAAGTTTTTTATTATTCGATTTGATTTTAATTCATTTAAATTTCTAACATAATATTCTTTTTAATTATATTATTTTGATATATAAATATAATATTTATAATAAATAAAAAATTAAAATTTCAAAATATTTTAATTAGGTATTCAAGCTGCCCATAACTGGCACAACCTAAGATTAGAGATGTCAACTAGGTTGGGGAACCAAGGCATAGAATGAGGCATGACATGATTTAGTTGTGCCTAGCAATGCATGCCTCGATTAAAAGTCATGCTTGGATGTGTTATGAGTTGAGCCATATCAGGTCAAAGTTTCTAACATGGGAGGCACGACAAGACATTACTCCACATGATGGCCTAAGTGAGTGGTTTTGTCCAGACTAGCCAAATAAGCTAGCATGGCCTGACCTAGGCTAGCCTACAATGAACCAAGCTAGCTTAGACATAACCTAGGCTATTCTGGAATGAATTGGGCTAGCCTGGCCAAGCAAGAACCAACTTGGAATGACCCAACATGACCCAACACAACACAACCAAAAGAAGTACCAATGGGCCAGCTAGACTACCCATTTTTAGATTCATACTGGTATGAGCAATTTGATACCTTTAACTTGGAACCAAGCCACCCAACATGACTTATTTGATACCTATACCTAGAATTGACCCGACAAGATCTAGCCTAGAAATGCCCAACAATGGGCAAAGTGGGTTGTGTGGAGATGAGTGTTTGGGATTTTGTGTTGTACATGGCATTACATGATGGCCTGACTAGGCTACATAAAATGGCTCATGATAGCATGACACAACTTATTTGATACCTTTAAATTAAGTAGAATTTTAGCCAAGAATAGGCACCAAAATTATGCAATGCTCAATAATTTACCAATTAGCCAAAAGCCTATAATATCCTTTTAATTTCATTACTATTCATGAAAATCCTTTACAACTTTATAGTCATGAAATCATTCTATTTATGTCTCGTTCTCATACTTACCGATCATCTAAAAATACCATAATATTCAAAAGTGTTTAATAATTTAAATATCAAACAAACTCTCATGTTAAAACTATTGCTTATTGTCGAGCAATAACTTCCCCTTTAGTAAACAAATTTTAACATCATCATAAATTAATTCAACACATTGGTTATAATATCAAAATATAAAAATAAATAAAAAATAAAAATCAATGCACTAAGGAAGGTCGAAGACATGATATCCCTTTATGATCAAACTCTTTAAAGGTAAAATTTGTTTTTGAGTACTCAAATAATGATATAAAAGTAGATGGCCTATAATAATCTTCCTTTCATGTAGCTCACTAATTCAATATCTTTGTTAGAATATCACAAAATTTCTTTTATCTTTTCCCAATAGAATTCAATGTACCCTCAAAAAATCTATCACAAAATATAAGTCTTTTTGATTTGTACTACATTTTCCTACTTCCTCTATCCATGGGTTCTATCCATATTTTGTGTTATTTCCACTTGTGTCATCTCTTTTCTCTATTATTTTCTTCCAATCCACCATGATGGCCTCATATCTTTTGCCAAATGATTCAATGATGCCTGTCAATTTGATATCCTACATGTTTCATTCATTTCTCCAAATATTTGTAAATTTTGTCTTCAAACCTTTCTTGTTTCACGGTAAAAGACATATATTTTTAATGAAGATATTTTTCCCATATTAGACCTCAATTTCCCATATTATATCACATTTTTTGACTTTTTCACTACTACGGTGTGCAGGGATTTGATCTAATTTTTTAATTCTTTCTTATTTCTTTCAACATTCTACTGCACATTTTCTAATATACATAAAATATCAACAAACATACCTCCATGTGCATCTAGGAATGCTTAATGCAAACTAACTTGTCTCCTTACATTCCTCCCCATCTTTTCATCTTTTATATTTCAGCTCTATTGAAAAAAAAGGCATTCTTCCCAAATTTCTGCCAGTATTATCAATTCAAGCATTGACTTCTTTTCTTTTTTATCTAATCAATTCTTTTTTTTAATACCCAATAATGTTAGGAGTGATACCATTGGACACAATGCATTAACGTATTCATTTATGGGGAATCCTTCGACTAGATATTATAAAATAATAAGTAAATAGTGAATTAATTGGACAAGTAATTTACCCTAGAGATACACAATAATCAATTTCTTCAGAATCTTTTTACATTAAAATAATAACCAACAAGCATGACATACAGCAAGATTATTCTAACTAGGATGATCATTAAGACATAGAAAGCCAATATTAAAAATGAGCATATTAAATACAACCAAACTTTACTCACCTTTAAGAGTTCTCCCCTCAGAAAATTTTCATATGAGCTCTTCGAGTCACCCTTCATGCACACTTTCCATCTATCAACAAACTAGAAATAGCTAAAAAATCATGTTGCATATAGAGTGATTTAAAATCCATGCTATCTTTTGCTCCTTGGAATTTAAGTAACTTATTTATTATCTTCCTATCAAAACATACATAAATATCTCTTACATCATGTTTTCTCTCACATATTCTCCAAATTGACAAAATTTTTTTTTACAATCAAAGTTTTGCCCTATTTTTTATGCATGTAAAAAAATATTCAATTCCTCTTTCTGATAATATCCACAAGAAGAGGGATGAATTCAATGAATTTCATTTCTTTAATAAACCTTTTGTTGGCCAAAAATATAATCCATCCATTACTTCCTAATTTCTATAACAAAAATCACCATGGGTGCAATAGCCCCAAGTGAATTTTTTATGGTGCTAGGCTTATGTCTCTTCGTATTCTTTTTATGGCTCATTTCTCTGACATGTTTTTTTTCGAGGATATTCTTCCTTTTATTATTGAATTTACAAGTTTAGTGGATTTAGGGTTAGGTATTTATAGTCATGACCTAGTTAATGAAGGTCATGACTATATAAAACCTAACTCTAGATCCCCCAACAAAAATTCTAATTGTGTAGTCCACATTAATAGTACTAACAATTTATTATGACTTTATTATATTATCTAATTTTGTGAATTATATAGTGTTCCAAAAGATCATTAATAATGCTATCTAATCAACAAAGATTCGCAAGTATATATGTCATATAAGTAGTAAAGTAAATTTTCATTTAGATATTGATCATTTCACATGGATTGTAATAGTAGTTTGACCAATAAATAGCGAGACAACTCAATTCTAGTAAAATAGATATTTTATTTTTTGTATCAGTCTTAGATCTATGGATTTATCCATTTAATTTATGTGATATATATTAAAAAGTTTGAATTATATTATGTTTATATATAGAATGAATGGCCTATATATAAACAATAATGGTCTCCTCATAATTATAACCTTAATACTTTATTACCGGGACAATAAATCACCTTTACTCATTATTATAACCTTAGTACTGTGTATCTATACAATTTTTCTCTAGTCTCATGTATTATTAAGACTAATAATTACATAGTTTGTAAATATTTTTACTTTTGGCTTTGTAAGTATTAAACTATTTAACATACATTCCTCTCAAATCTTACAAGTAGAACCCATATGAATTAAGACAACTCAATGGGTTATCACTACCGTGTGTAGAGGTGTCAAACGGGCAGGGCCGGCCCGGCCCAGCACGAGGCACGGCACGGTTCGGCCGTGCCTGGGCCGGCCCGGCACGATAAAAAAACGTGCCCGGGCCCGTGCCGTGCCCGGGCGAACAAAGCACGTGCAGTGCCGTGCCTGGCCCGGCACGGCACGCCGGCACGCGTGCCTGCGCCGTGAGTCGTGACTCGTGACCCAACCGGGCCCCACCCCCGGTAAAAAGACCGCGGGTCGGGTCCAAACAGACCCGACCCGCCCCGACCCGCCTGCCCTGCCTTGCCGTGCGCCCGTGCCCACGGGCCGTGCCGTGCTGGGCCGGCCCGTTTGACACCTCTAACCGTGTGAGTCACCATATACTCATGCATGTCTTTTAGATTATTTATTATTATCACTTTTGATGATGTGAATCTCACACTAATTGTGAACCCATTAGGAGAATGTTCAATAAAATATTCACTTCAATCAAGAACTAGTTCTTGTGAGACATGTACAATAGATTGGTATGTAAAATCAGTCATTCTTTTATATTAATAAATATCATACACATAATTAACAAACCCAAATTTCAAGTTTTAAAATATAGGTTTATCTCATGCTTATGATCAGAAGGACTATTACTTCCTTCTTACTATATATGTGTGTGAGTGAGCAGTGTGATTTATCTATTATTATCTACCATGACAACTAAAACAAACTCATAGGTGCTCAAATCTCTAATTCAAGTTTTATTTAATCATTCATCCATCAATAATCATAACAAAACATAAATAAAAAATATTCATTAATATAAAATGTATTTTTACATAATACAAATAAATTTATTTAAATCCTATATAACATGCTATTTTGATATATTTTCTCAAATATACCCTAGAGAGGGAGAGGTTAAGAGTCGTGCCCCAAACTTTAGGATTTATCTTATTTCTTATTCTCCTATCTTTCTTATGGAGCCCCTAGCAGTGCAAAAATCATCCATGGGGGTTGATTGCTGCACTTTGAATTATACTCGAAGTTGAAAGAAGATGTAGATTTTTTATTTCTCTTTCTTTTCTCTTTTATACTCAAATATTTTTGTATTATGTTAAGTAAAAAATCATTACTTTAGGAAGAAAGCTACAACTTTAGCATTCTTCTATTGAGCTCAAGTTGTGAAATCAATTAGTTTTTAGAGGTAATAAATAAAGGAAGTAAATCTATAAATCTTTCATAGTTTCATTATTTATTCTTGGCCTAAACTCATTCTAAATGGTCATTGGAAAATCTTATACACCACGGTCCTACTCTCTTATTAACATAATCATTCTACTATAAGACATATTTCAATGGCTATCATATTTTCTTGGAGTCATAGTCATATCTAACTCATAAAATTATAAAGGTTATGATATTAATTCTTCATCATAATAACTAAGTACCCCATTGGTGCTCAAAGTTATAGTTAATTTCATAAAGCTGCAACTTTATCTTTGAATTACTAAGTAATCTCAAGTCAGAATCAAAGCTATTTTATATAATCATAACTTTTGAACTATATAAAATTAAAAAGTCATGAATACTCAAGCCAATGCTACATCAATTATTTAGATTCATAACTTTTGGGTCACTAAATATTATAAAGGACATTAATTAAGTATAATCATTTTTAAAGTCATGACTCTTGTCCTCAAAGGATGACATAGCTATGATACTCATAAGGTAAGTTCAAGTGCCATGACAAGTTCCTAGCATTATGGCCATATACATATCAAGAAAGACAAATAACTAATGTCATGGCCTCCATACTACGCCATGACTAAATAACAATGTTAGAAGCCATTTTCATATTGTGACCATTTCAAAACATCATGACTTAGTGTTATAAAGAGATTTGGCTTAAATTAGGGTTGTTTTCAGTGCCATAATATTATGTTATCAAGAGGTCAAAATGTTGAATAGAGTCAGTCAGTTTTTAGATTTACAAGCTCAAACTAAAGTAGAAATTAGAGAATTTTTAAGCATATCTCATTTTTTTCTCTTTCTCCCTCATGAAACAAGAAAAGATATAGCAACTATAAATTCTAGGGTTGAATTTTTCACTCCCTAAAGGTTTTACAAAAAAATATGGGATGCATGAAATATGTTACACAATTGAAAGATTATGTTAATGAGGTAATAGAATCATAGTGTACAAAGATTATAAGGACTAATTAGATAGAGTTTCAGCCAAGAATCAATATCAAAACTATGTGATGCTCCATAATCTACTAATTAGTCAAAATCCTCCAAAAACCTATCAATTTCATGACTATTCATCAAAATTCTTCAAAAATTTAAATCATGAAATAGAATTATTTTTCTCCTTCGCATGCTTAGACACCATCAAAAATATCATAATACTCAAAATGTTCATTTAATTTGAACACTAAATAGAATGCCAAGAGGGAATTGGGATATTTCCATACTAGTCTACCCTTCATCCAAAGAATGAATAAAATATTATCCAAGTACTAAAAAAATATCATCATATACAAAAAAGTTAGTTAACCCTAGAGTCAAAGTGATTTTGTTAAAAACCAAGTATATCTACTCAAATCGAGTAGTTGTTGGTTCACTCTTTGTTGATCAAACTACCTACACAATTCTCATGGGATTGATATCTAGACTTATATCTAACTTTGCTACTTATATGACACTATAACAAAGTCTTTTGTTATCATATTACAAATGATAAGTTTTGACACTATAACAAAAGTCACTACACTACTCCATTTATAACAAATCAAAAACTCAAGACTATTGGTAATAGAATGGTTAATGGGAGGCTATACAAAAGTATAGTTGGCATCCTTCTGGATGTCGCAACAACCAAACCAAATATTATTTATTTATTCTTATGGTTGCTAGATGAGTTTTGAGATATCTTTAAGGAACCATGTATCTTGATTTAAGATATTTTAAAACCATGGGCATAAAATTATTTGTTCGTTATGATAGTGATTTGGTAGGTTGTTAGATGATTATTGAAGTACATCTAGATATGTCTTCTATCTTGGCAATGTAGTAGTTTTAAGGGTCTCAAAAAAAAATAATCTACCATGGTGCTATCCACAATTGAAATATAATATATTTCTACTCCACTCATCAATTCATAATAAATTTGGTTGAGAAGACTATTTGATGACTTAAATAATAAAGATGTGAAAGTCATTATCATCTCATGTGACAATAGGTTCACCATTGCAATATCAAAGGATACATTTCTACATAGTTGGACCAAACAATTTTCCTTGAAGGCTACTTCATAAAAAAGTGGTTGAGAATAGAGGTGTCAAAAGGGTCATGCCATGCCATGTCGATATGACCCATTTTTGCTAGGCATTGTCGTGTCATCATGCCGTGTTATATGATTCATGTGTTGTTCCTGGCATGGTACAACAGTCATCTAGCTGGCCCAGCATGGCACATTGGCATGGCCAAGTGTAGGGCTGTGCGGACCATCCATATAGAATCCATTACATTTATAATTATAATCGACCATGTAAGCAAGATCCAACTTATGTGGCCTAATTTTTATAAAAATAATAACTTGCTTAGTCTGGCATCACTCAATGAGACTTGACTCGTTACCCTTAGCTAATCCCAAGTCCCTAGGCTAATGGACTATGCTACCATGCCAGGCACACGAGTAATGCCTAGCCCAGCATGAGTCACCACTAACACTGGTCCAGCATGACATGAACCATGCCATGGGACGAGATGACCCAAGGACTAGGCATAGTGATGGACCATCCTATGTTGAGCCATGCATGGCTGAATCGGGCCATGCCAAGAGCCATGCTCTTAATGCTCTACTAGGTTGGCACATATAGTTGAGAATCAAGAAGTTATATTAGTTTTTTGTAATACTAAAGCTCAAGTTGTTAGTATTCTAACAAAGTTTCTACCAAAGAGAAGAATCAAAATTTTCATGACTTACTTGGACTCAAAATTGTTTCATCAAGGGGATGTGTTAAAAATTAAATGAAAAGTTTTAAATATTGGTGCATGTGTGGTAATCACTCACTATATCTAATATATTTTTATTTCTTAATTATTCACTTTTAATGTTTATTATTTCTTTTATACAAAAAATTACACATCTAGAAAAATAAAATAATGTAGATCATTTCATATCAGAGCATTTTTTGTTTTTTTGGCGAACTCTCTCTCTCATTTTCTTCTTCAGTCTCCCATTTCTCTACAATAAGGCTTCTATATGTTGGGTTTTCCCAAGTTGGGTAAATTGGACTATTTTTTTTATGTTTTGCTTTTTATAAGTGTGATATACATAGACTAAGAACATGGAATTAAATCCTAAGTTGTGATTTTATAAAAAATAAATAGAAAATTTTTGAAAATTTATGAAAATGTGAATGCTCTTTTTTTTTTTTTTTGCAAAGAGGACATGTGTGGTGCCCTCTTGAATGGAGGAGTGACCCCAACCAATTTTGTTTAAAACTAAAACGAAACAAAAAAGACAACATTGGGGTTGTGTATGTTTTTTTAAAAATTTGGTGGTGTGCGTGATTTTTTTTCTATGCAATTTTCATCTTTAGTTTTTTGTGCTTTGTTGGGTTTTTATGCATCATGTTTTTTGATATTGGAGTGACAAAAGCCATTTTTGCATAGTTTCTTCATGGCTGTCCAACGTGAGGCTTCCCAGATAAGTATCTTTTTTTCCCAAGTCTTTGCATAGTTTTAAGGTAGACAATTTGGTTTGCCAATTTTTGAGTCACTCATTATATTCTTTCTTCGCTATGTGTTAGTTTAAGAAAGTTTTATTTTAGAGACAGTCATTTATCCTTATATTACTTACTATTTTATTATTAATTTATAAAAATATATATTGTAAAATTGTGGTTGGTTTACTTAAATTATGTTGTGTTTATTTCTTGATTTTATAATTTGAACATTTTGTGTGTGTATATTATAAAATTATTATTTTTATGATCTAACTTGTATAATATAATTTTGTAATATGATTACTTCTTTTTCTTTTATTTGTGTCTAGGATTGATTGCCACAAGGAATTGGAGCTTAGACTATATTTGAAGATTTAAAAACCTATGAACAGAATCTCCTCTTTAGTCTAGCAATCGAGATGCAACAACATTATTAATTCTGAGGCACGAATGATAAATCTAACAAATTATAAATATCACCACAAGAATAATATGAAATCTAAAGAATTCACCCTAAAATTACAAGTTTATGTATTTGCACATGATTTTAGGTTTCTAGGATTTTATATCATAAAAAATATAGTTTGGCCCAAAGCATAATTTTGGGTGTTGTGTGCTTTATGACCTTCCTATACATATGAAGAAGTTTTTTGCATACAATATTTTAATTGATACTTACGTAATCTAGAACTTTATTTTTATTGTATTGCATTTGTTAGAATTAAGGTATTGATGTTTTCCTTATTTATGGGTTGTTAAATATATTGCTTCTCTTGTTTTATTAGCCAATTGTTATTCCCAATATTTTGTGGGTTTGAATTAAACATAGTCCAAACATCCAATGCCAAATAACCAATATTAAAGTGAGGTTTTGATCACACCCAAAAAGTGATATCCAAACTTTTTTGGAGGTGGACATTCTTCAATGTACCAAAATAGTATCACATATATTCATTATTAGTATATTGATATCTAATTATTCCAATATTAATATGTGATTTCACTCATATTTCAAAATTTTTTTATCCATGTTGGTTATTTGTGGTCCATATTATGCTTTGTTATTATGGAGGATCATTTTGTGATAATAAAATTAACTAAGACTAATTATTTATTTGGAAAAATAAAATGCATGATTACGTTGTAGTCAAATAGTTGTATGACATAATAAAAAAAGTGAAATCTAAAAAAATGAGTGAAGAAGAATGAGAAGACTTATGCTTTAGGGCTGCCTTCATAATTTGGCAATGGATAAGTAGTAATATTTATCGATATATTATTAATGGAATGAATGTAGACAAGATATGAGAGAAACTACCTTTTATGTTCAAAAAAACATATTTAAAAATAAAATATTGATTATTATACATCTAGTTAACCTAAAGTTCAAGGATAGTAATCCAATGTCAGTGCACATCAATATCTTTCAAGAGCTAGTAAATTAGCTTTCATTTTTGGAAGATGAGCTATTTGCTATCAAATATTAAGTTTACTTCTGAGTAGCTTGGATAAGTTGTAGTTTTCATGAGCATGTTACTATGTATAAGTGTTATGTTAATGCACATCATCTCATAAAACTTATTGTCTGAAGAATCAAGGAGAAATGAGAATGGAGGAGCTTCTCACAATATTCTCATTTATTAGAAACATGAAAGGAGCACCACGAGGCATACACAATATGATGGAAGGACTTATTCATTCATAGAATAGATGCAAAGTAGAAAGACAACTAAGTGTTACCATTGTAACAAGATAAAACATATAAAAAAGATTGATATTCTTGGACAAGATTACAACACCAACATATGAAAGGAGATAGACCCAAGAGAGATGTCAATGTCATCTCAAAAGATAATTTGCTGCTAGTTAGTGATGATAATTCTGCTAATATAGTATATTAGGAGTGTGATTGGCTTATTAACTCAAGAGTATCATTTCATATTACCCTGCACATTGATTTGTTCACTTCCTACACACCTAGTAATTATGATATAATAAACAAAAGATCAGATGTTGCTTAGAGATGTATGGTTCATACCAGATATTCATATGAACATGATGTCTATTAGCATGATAGATGACAAAAGATATGTCAGTCATTTTGGTGATGATTGGTAGAAACTGGTCAAGGGTGCATTAGTCATTGTGAGGGGTACAAAAGCCTTGTGAGGGGTACAAAAGCTACTCATGCAAGAAAGCTTGAAGATTAAGTAAATATTATTAATCAAAAGAGCAAGATTCATGCCTAGTCCTTGGTTGTGCCTAGACCCAGGAGCATCATTCCTCTCTCTTGGTCATGTGAGTGAGAAGGGCCTTCAACTTTTAGCTAGAATAAATATCTTTCCATTTGACCAAAGATCATCTCTTAATGAATATATGGACTATATTGATGAAAAAAAGCCATAGAGTATCTTTTCACTCTCATCCATCATCGAGGAGATCAAATATTCTCAATCTTATTCATACCAATGTCTACTCTATGCATAATAGAATACATGGTGGGGCCTTATATTTAGTCCCATTCATTAATGATTGCTCTAGAAGAGTATGAGCATAGATATTATATATGAAGGATCAAGTCTTTCATATCTTTCAAGATTTTCATGCTATAGTTGAGAGAAAGATCAGTGAGAAATTAATCTTCATGCATTCTGATAATAGGAGATAATAACAAGGTTAGTTTAATAGCTATGTGTATCTCATGGTATTAGATATGAAAAGGCACCCGCTAAGATGCCATAATTAAATGACGTCATTAAGAAAATGAAGCTGACTATTTAAGGAGAGAGTTTGGTGCATACTTTCTCATGTGCATCTTTCTAAAGAATTTTTGGAAGAAGTTATGCATATAGTTGTTGATATAATCAATATGTGCCAAGCCTCTACCCTAGATGGAAATGTTCCTAGTAAAATCTAGACTAGGAAAGATATCTCATATGATTACTTGTAAGTTTTTGGTTGCAAAGATTATGTCTATATCCCAAAAGATAAATGATCTAAACTTGATGATACTGCATATCTATATTTCTTTATTGGCTATGAACATGAGGAATTCAAGTACAAACTATGAGATGCAATTGCCAAGAAGATTGTTCATAGTAGAGATATCATTTTTTAGAGGACCAATTTGTGGATGATAGTTATCCATGTAGATAGGAGAGTGATTCCATAGAGATTCTAATTTATACAGATCTAGTGTCAGTTCCTTCTAGAGATTAGTTTAATCAAGGGAGAGGAATTGAGCAACTTCTTGATGATTCTGAGCCATGGGACACACATAATATTTATGAACCACAAGATATAATTGATATTTTTGAGCCATAAGATTTTCTTATTGAGGAGGTGAGGAATCATATTTTAGATGGACCTAGGTAGGACCTAGTTGTTCATAATGTTATATCTTAGTCTGAACTTAGAAGATTATCTAGGCCCTACCATGTATCCTCTAGATTCACTAATTACATGTTACACATGGATACAAGCGAGCATGAGATATTTTTGGATGTTATCTCTCTTGAGAATAAAAAGGAATGACTTCAACCTATGCATGAAGAGATGAAGTCTTTTCATGTCAACTAGACTTATGATCTAGTAGTCTTACCAAAAGGGAAGTAGACTTTGGAGAATAGATGGCCTTTTAAACTAAAACATAATAATGTCGACTTTCAACCAAGATACAAAACTTGGTTAGTAATCAAACTCAATGAGATATTTTCATGGTGGCCTTAATGAAAAAATATACACAGGTTTACTAAAAAGAAAATAATTGATTTTAATGAGAAATTTTCTCTCATAATGAATATATATTTTATTTGAGTAGTTATGAGTTTGGTTGATAGCTTGAATTTAGAAATTGATCAACTCGATGTAAAGACTATATTTTTTCATGTTTGCCTTATTTATACTTTCTACATAAATTAGCCTGAAATTTTCATTATAAAAGGGATGAAATATCTTGTTTGCAAACTAAATAAGAGCTTGTATGGTCTTAAACAAGCTCCTAGGTAGTGATACAAGAAATTCTATTCATTCATAGAATTTCATGACTTTTAGCATACATCTTGCGATGACAGTGTCTTTTTTAGTCATCATTTGGGTAACAAGAGACTTATATTATTATTGTATATAGATGACATGCTGATAATTGGCTATAATATAGCACAAATTAATAGGCTTATTGAGGATCTACGAATAGTCTTATCTATGAAAGACATATATCTAATCAAGCAAACTTTAGGGATGAGTGTCATCTGGGATTAGCCTTCTAGGAATAACTTGTTATCTAGATAATGATATATTGGTAAAGTTCTCAAGACATTTGTTATGAAAGAGGCTAAGTCAGTCTCAACTCCCTTAGCTAAATATTTTAAGCTGAGTACCGAGCATAATTCCAAGACTAATGAGGAAATGAAAGATATAGGTTCTCTCAAGTATTAGTAGTTGGTAGTCTTATGCATGTTATAGAATATATTAGATTGAATATAACATACGTTGTTAGTATTATTAGTCATTTTCTCAAGAACTCGAGTAGAAATCACTAGTTTATAATAAAATATATCGTGACATATTAATAGGGGACTTCTCACTTATCTTTATGTTTAGGTGGGTTAAAAATTGCACTTCTAGACTATACTAATTATGATATGGTTGGTAATTTCGGGCACGTCGAAACCCTAATTTTTTTAATTTAGGGTTCGGCTCGACCGGGATGAATTAGCGGATCATGCCGCGGGCCCATGCCGGGCTAAACTCTACAAAACAGTGTCGTGCTTGGCCCGGCACGAAAGCACGGTCGGGCCTGAAAAAAATGAGCTGGGCTAGCCCGACAAGTCCCGTTTGACATCTCTACACAAAACTATAAATAAATTAAAAACAAGGGCATTCGAATTCGTAAATCCTAAACTACCCTCGCCCCTCTCCCATGCCCTTCGCACTTGCCCTCGTCCTCATCTCACCCTTGCTCCTCGCCCTCGCCCTCGTCCTCATCTCACCCTTGCTCCTCTCTCTCGCCCTTTGCTCTCACATGTTTCTTCTAATTCGTCTGCTCTCTCCCCTCTCCTCTCACTTCACCCCTCTCCACGAGCAACAATGATCTCCATGTCGAGCTCATTGGAGCTCCACGAATTAATATTAAACTACCCTCGCTTATCTCTCCTTTCTCTCGCCCCTCTTCCCTATCTCTCGCCCCTCTTCCCTATCTCTCGCCCCTCTTCCCTATCTCTCGCCCTCATCCTCGCCCTCATCCTCGCCCTCATCCTCGCCCATCTCTTCTCTCCCTCGCCACTTTCTCCTTTCCCTCGTCCTTGCCCTTGCCCCTCACCTGTCTCTCCTCACCCCTCTATGCTAGCTCCATTGTGGGGCTCGCTAGTGCTCACTGGAGTCCCACGATGTAGCTTATTAGGGCTTGACGAGCTCGAGCTTATGGAGAGGGGCAAGAGGAGATGGACGAGGGGAGACGAACAAGGGGAGATGGGCGAGGGGCAAATGCAAGGGCAAACATAAGGGTTAGGATGTGGGCGAGGGAGATGAACGAGGGGAGACGGACAAGAGGAGATGAGAGAGGAGCAAAGGCAAGGGTGAAAAAAATGAGAGAGGCGAGGATAGTTTAGGATTAATGTATTCGAGCGCTTAAATTTTAATTTATTAATAGTTTGGTGTATTTTTTTTTGAAATACTATAAGATGAATTTTTTTTTAAATATTTCGTAGGGAGTACACCAAAATATATTTCTCCATTTTTTTTAATTTTTTTTAAACCATTCAAAATTCAAAAAATATAGTGGTTTTCTGATTCCGATCAACACAAAACTTAAATATTTTACTTATTTGGATAATATTTAAAAAAATTGTATAATTTTGAAACTAAATCATAAATATTTTTGGATTTGGAATCCAAAATATAATTATTAGTTTATTGTTTACTTTGCCTAATGAGGCAAACTTTAATTAATTTAATAATAGTTTTGTAATTATGAAAATTGTGTACGGCGCAATTCTTTCAAAATAATGTATGTGGGCCAACGGAATCTAAATGTCACCTCCAATTCCACTTCATATCCACGTTCCGGTTCCACTTCCACTTCGCACTTCCAGACTTAGCTGTCTCGACTCTCGTGTCCGCCAGTCATTGGATACTTAAATACTTTTTGAGAGCTATAACTGATAAGTGACATGAATTAATGCCCGCCCCAACTACAAAACTTCTGATAACTTCTGCTGACACAATCGAGATCCTGATATCATTTTATCTATGGGCGTACCTGCGTTCTACAGGTGGCTTGCTGACAGGTATCCGCTGGCCATTGTCGATGTTATCGAAGAGGAATCAGTAACGGATTCAACTGGCATGGTTTTTCCCGTAGATTTAACGAAACCTAATCCCAACGGAATCGAGTTTGATAATCTGTATCTGGATATGAATGGCATAATTCATCCTTGTTTCCACCCCGATGGAAAGGTAAGTATTGTGCACTATTTTGATTGAAAAAAAATAGCGTTGAATCAATGCACTGAGTTTGCGATCGGCTGTTCCATGTTTTTTTCCTGATTATGGTAAAATGCTGAAATTGGTTAATTCTTGGATTGGCTTGGGGATTTTGTATGGATTCAGTTGGCTGCTTATGCCCTGCTTTGTGGTCGAATCATGACAAAAGGAAGAAAAGTCTTTATGATCTACTTCTCTAATATGTTATAGTTGAGTCACAAGAGATATCTACCTTCATAATTATCTACGTAAACAAAAGGAAATAGTTGAAACTAATTAATAAAATGAGCTATGCAAATAAATATGATCAGATACTGTTAAGGAATTTAATACAACTAATGCAATATTTACAACTTGATTTAAGGAATTCATTACAACTGATGCAACAGTTACATCTTGGATTTAAGGAATCCATTACAACGGATGCAATAGTTATAGATAATATTACTTAGCTATTTCATAATTATAATTTTTTATCTATTATGAATCTGTATAAATATTAGAAAGAATGTTAATATTAAATATCGATCAGAGTTAACATTAAACATATTCTTTTCTCTTATTCTTATTGTATTTTTCTTAATGGTATCAGATGTAAATTTACCTACAGAAAGTAAATTTTTTGTAAGTTTGGAAACAACTAGAACATCATTCAGTTTTACTGGTATCGTATTTGTGGAAACACAAGCATTGCTAATATGAGAAATAGTGAGACCATTTTCATCTCCAAAAAAATTTTATCATGACCAGTATATGTCATTTTGGAAAATAGTTTACTTTCATCGTTAATCATGTGGGCTGTTGCATCAGTGTTAGCATAAAGAGATGAAATATTATTATTTAGAGTGAGAGCAGCAAGAACTTAAGGAATATCTTCAGACTGATAAGAATAATCAAACCTATACCAGCAATCAAGAGCAACATGGTTAGCCCCCCCACAAATTTGATAAGTAGATTTATCACTATTTGATGATGTAGCATTGAATTTTAATTGAGTATCCACTTATAAAACTCATGAAGATTTAGTTGTATGAATACAATGTGAGTAGTTGTTATTTGAAAATTTGAAACGCTCAGCAGGAATTAAACCTCGTCCTCTTGAGTTAAAATTTCCTCGGCTATTTTCTCCTCCACAATGTCCTCTTCCAGGGCCTCTCTGTGTGAGAAAGGCTTGAGATTGATCAAGAAAATGCTTTTCTTTATTTTGCTGTATGAGAAAAATTTGTTCATGACATTGAAGCGCCATTACAAACTGATTGAAGGATAGATATGGAGGTTTTGTCAGCATTGTTGTTCTGAAGTGCATATAATCTCTACTGAGATCATGAGCAAATTGGAAAATCTTGTCCATATCTGAGATTGATTTCTTAATAGTAGCTAGATTGTCACATATTGATTTGAATATTCTAAGATAATCTTCGACAGAGCGAGATCATTTCTTGATCCCTATTAGCTATGTTGCACGGACATGGATATGGACACGGGGATACGACACGACAAGATACGGGGACACGGTAAATTCTAAAAAACTAGGATACGGATACGGCTAGGATACGTCATAAAAAAAATAAAATTAAAAAAAAATAATTAATTATAAATATTAGGTATTTAAAATAATTAAAAATACTGTATTTTAAAATAATTTAAAATTATGTATTTTAAAATAATGTAAAATTAAAATAATGTAGCCTTCCCCCCTCCCGAACCTTCCCCCCCCCCCTCCAAAACCCCCCTCCCGAAACCCCCTCCCGCCCCCCTCCCGAAACCCCCTCCCGCCCCCCTCCCGAAACCCCCTCCATCCCCCTCCCCCCTCCAGAAACCCCACCACCCCCCCCCCCCCCCCCCTCCTGAACCCAACCCCCCACCCGATTTTTGATTTTTGATTTTCGAACTCTCCCCCTCCCGATGCAGATTCCAAAACCCACCCCTGACCTATCGGACGCGTGTCCTACCCGTGTCGCCGTATCCACGTGTCGGACACGTGGACACGACGCCACTTAGGTGTATCCGTGCAACACAGCCTATTAGCATATTTTTTAAAGTTCATTTCTTTTTCATAGCATGTGGTAAAAGTTATTAACTAAGAGAATGCCATATCTGAGAAGCAGTCTAGTCTTCTTCATAGGCCATGCTGATGATTTTTTCTTTCATTGTTCCAAGAAGCCAGGATGTGAGAAGGTTATCATTGACTATCCAGATGCGATAGTTTGGATTGTCGATCTCTGTTCTTGACGTATTTTTTATTTTCTCTTTAGGTTTGTCATTTAAATGAGATATAGTGATAGATTCCAATGCTCCGAATCAAGGGAATAACCTATAAATACCATAAGATATAATTGGTAAGACTTAATCGAATTGATACTAAGCTGGAACATTGATGAAATTGTTGGATTGTAAGTTCAAGTTCTTTTGTCAGAGACAAGAAAATGAATAGCAGCAATTTAAAAAAGAATGTAGAATAATATATAACAAAGTTATCTACCTTCATAATTAACCACGTAAACGAAAGGAAATAGTTGAAACTAATTAATAAAATGAGCCGTGCAAATAAATATGATCAGATACCACACATATTATAAGATACTCAAGGAATAAATCATCTCACATCTTCAATAAGTAATGATATGTTTTACTTCTGTTGTGCAAAGTCATCTCAGGGCCTTCAAATAATATATAACAAAGTTATCACCACCAGCGCCACTATTTTATGCCCTTCGCTCTATTCATTATTGCTGGCCACCATCAACATGTTGGGCTGTTTGTTCTCATAAAAATATATGCTTTAACCTTTACTCTTGACTGAATTAATGAGAGATCTTTGATAGAAATAAAGCCTTGAGTATTTTTTTTTTGACATGTTTCTAAATAGAAACTGAATGCAAAATTGACCTTATTAGTGTTTAATAGTATTAAAAATTAAATTAGTTATTTTTTAAATCATATATTTTAAATCATTAAATTGCTGATTTTTTGGTTAAAAAATTTACATCTCAACTTTGGATTGCATAGAAAAAAAATTGATTTAGTTAATACATTTTTGAAAAGTTCAAAATAATAAATAAGCATAATTAATGATTCAGCAATATCATAGATTTTAAATGAGTTGACAAGATATTTATAGAATATAATCTTTTGGTAAATATTTTTTTTGGATAATATTATTCTATCCAATGAAATTAATAAAGATATAAGTTGTTAAATTTGACATGCAATATAATACATATAGATTAAAGTTTTTAAAATTATTTGTTTGAAGGTAGACTCTAATTTATGATTTATTGGAGCTTAATTGAGTTTTATGATGTCGAGATTTTAGAATATGATTTTTTTTAATGTCTAACATCTATAATTTAATATAATAATAAAAATTTTAAAAAATGTAGCCCATAAAATTAATGATTTGATAAAAAAATGATAATTGATATTAAAAGTATTATGTAATAATTTTTTTTTCTAGTTAAAACAATTATTTTAAAATAATTGTTAAATCATACGTAATTAGTAATTTAGAATATTGATTTATTGTAATACATAATTTTTTTTTTTATAATCATGAGTATTCTATTGACTAGTCTCATAGGGCTTGGAAGTCAATGACCTTGTAAAATCTGTATTGGCCGTGTTGCATGATGGATCTCAAACTTGTGACAACTAGGGATCAAGCACGATGTCAAAGCCCAACTAGTTGAGCTACCCTATCAAGGTTTATTATAAGACATCATGTTCATATGATTATTAATAAAATAGATGCATGATAAAACTCATGATAAAACTAAAAATAAAAAAAATTTAAAAATATCAAAATATCATATTTTTGGAGTCCAAAAATCAGAAAGATAGATTACATGATTTTGGACATGCAAAGAAGAGATAATATATATTTTTTTTGAAAAAAAATATTTAGATTGAAAAATTAATCAAGATCATAGAAAAAAAGCTAATTATTAAAAATTTAAATAAAAATAATGAGAAAAGATTTACATAAGTTAAATTTATATGAAGAATTATGTGATAATTAATTTTTTTAAGAAATAAAATTCAAATAGTTGATCCAAATTATTTTTATCAATGTGCTTTGATAATTATGATGATAATAAAATAATAGTTAGATTTAATAATCTAAACAAAATAATTCTAGTACTAAATTTGAATTATTATGGTATATAAAAAAATATTTAGAGGAATACAAACTATATTATTTTAGTTCAATCACAAAATAATATAACATAGTTAAATATTTAAAATAGGCTTGACATGCCTTGATTTGCTTGTGAAAATGATGAGGGTTTGTATAGCCTGAAGGCATGGGTCATGCATGATTGGGATGGGTGACCTAAATACTGCAAGACTAGTGGTATGACATGATCTTTAATTGTCAATATGCCCAAGTTGAATTTGGCATGAGTTTGGTCATGTTCGGGTGCCTTGGGGTGGGCCAAACTCATAACTTGAGTATGACACTTGATATTGTACACCAAATAATATTAAAATAATTGTGGGTCAAATGGGTGGATCATTGGCACGTCCTACTTTCCATGACTCATGGCCTTTTATTGTAATGATTATTCTAGCTATTATGTTAATGTTTCCTGGAGTAATGATTGGGTAGAATCCCAAATATTGCCATTCAATTATTCATAAAATTTAATAGTTTAGAATTTAATTGATCATTCGAGAATTTTTTATATTGCATACATATATTGGAGATCATGCATTAGTGTGATGATATGTATACTCATCAAAGATCATGATATTGGGTTTAGAGATTTATTAAATATAGTCTTTCTTAATTTTGGGAATTAAGTTATTAATATATTAATTTTTCTTAGATCTCATATTAAAGCAAGAGTTTTATGTATTATGTATAATATTTAAAATAAAATTCCTTAAAATAATTAACTAGATTATTGTTCTATTAATAAAGCAAATATTGTTTATTTTTGTCAAAATTAAACTCACATATCAAAAAACTCATAAAATCAACTTTTAAGTAATGTATATAGAGAATCTCATATAAATACAAGTTGGTTTGATTGTGACATCTCATATGCTGGGTGCTTCCTTACATTAAGTAAGAACCAAATACTAAACATAATATAGAGAATTCCATATATAACAATGTGTTATTAGATCATATGCAAATTTTTCTTAGATTTAGCATCACTAAAACTAGATTTAAAATAGATTTAGTATTTTCCTTCATTTTAATCATGAGCTTGTAAGAAAATGAATAAATAGATTGATTGTTATTATGAGTTTAATTTAATCTTTTGAAAGATATTAGATGATTAAAAATGTGACAACTTGCATATTGTAGAATTTGTATGTTGTGTAGAAATGATATTATAAAATGTAGAGATATTCAAAATAATATATCTTTTATATGTATCATGAGTCACTCATAATTATTAAAGGAGTGCATGGGTGCGCCTGAAGCATAGGCACCATGAAGAGCTGGCAAAAGAGCTAGCTAAAGAGTCTTGCTTTTGGCAAGATATGATCCTTCCTGAAAGCACCAGAAAAAGGTGTGGCTCGTGCACATGCACTCCTTTTCTCATTGAACGAGCTTCGAGCTAACACAGCTCATTCCTTGGAATGAGCTCAGGCAATTCATTCTTAGTACTAACTTGGATAATTAGTTTGTGTGTATATATATTTATATACATATACATGCATACTTATTTATATCTATATGCATGTGTATATTTTTGTATACATGTATGCTTATATGTATATACTATACACACACATACACATATATGCATATATATATATATACACATGTATTCATACATAAAAATTATAGATAATAATTTGTATAATTATATTTAGCTGAATGTATCTCATAAAAAGATTGCATCTTAATTACGTTTTTTGCATCAAAATTCCAAAAGGATTTTGTGCTTTAATGCATCTTGTATCTCAAATAACCATGGATCCACAAATAATTAATAGTAAATACTAAAAAATTATTTCGGTTTTGGTAGATATTATATTTTTGAATAGTTTTGTCATATATGAGTGGTTGATAATCATCATTAGCAAATATAAAATTTTAAATAAAATATATATTATTAATTTTGATAATAATATAAATAATAAACTACCAATAAACTATACATAAAAAATATTAGTCATGTAACTAAGATATTTTATGTTAGATGTATGTTTTACTTTATAAACTTAATATTTTATGTTTTACTTTAATTTAAAAATAATTTTTTATTCATTATAATTTATTTAAAATTTTATAAAATTTATTAATATGTTTAATAAATTACAAGTATCTTATAATTTATATCAATTAGTAGGCCTAAAAAAATTTTATCTTAATGTTCAATATCTTTCCTATTTAGCATATATGTTGTAGTTTTTAACTTTTATTTATATTTGATCTTTTATTTATTTTATATTATTTTATTATGTATGAAAACACCTAATTTATGGTATATTTCAATCTTATTAACTATTTTTATAAGAGTCTCTCTTGTATTTATATAAGACTTTAGTTCGGTACAAATTCTATGATTTGTAGAGGGAGAGAACATATGCATTATTCACTTAGTATCGTGTACAACAATGCAATGCATAATCCTACATGTCAATTTGATGAGCGAGGAG
This sequence comes from Sapria himalayana, assembly GCA_029783825.1. Lineage (NCBI taxonomy): Eukaryota > Viridiplantae > Streptophyta > Magnoliopsida > Malpighiales > Rafflesiaceae > Sapria > Sapria himalayana. The sequence continues at coordinate 383,309 of JAREIK010000009.1, forward strand.
TGAGGAGTTGCAATGCCGTTGTGTTTCACCTTCACACACACAATGGGAGATTGTGTTTGTGGTATGGTGTTGAATTTTTGTTTATACAATTGTGGCTTTGTAGTTTTGACAATGTTGTGGTGGTGGCCCTTTTTTTTAGGTAGTATGCCTTGTGCAATGTTTTACAATAGTGTCATGGTGGAGAGATGATTGTGTTTTGGGAAATATGCATCTTCGAGCAACCATTTGTGAAGAGTCTTTGGAAACATGGTTTAGGGGAGGCATAATTATACTATTTTGTTGATACAATTTTTTTTGAGTTAGTATATGAATGCTAACAATTTGATTATTATACTATGAAAGTTTATAAATCAAAATAATTCAAAGTGGATAACATGAGTGCAAATTTAGTTCTTTGGTTAGAGAATAATAAACAACTTGACTATTGAATCATATTGTAACGAGATGAGGAGAAGTGATTACAAGCAGACTTTCATCATTTGGATATGATGTGATAGTCTATTGAGGTAAAATTAATTTTAGTTTTTTTTATCTTTTATGACATGTCTTATCTTATGATAGCTTGTAACATCATAATATTTACCTGAGACGATACAAATATGTGATGTAATTGAAATTGTTTAATTTCATTGATTGAGTTTGAAGAGTATCATTGATTTAGAGCATATTACTACTCACATTGTATAGTTCATTTGATTTTCAATAGTTTCTATAGGGTTTTTCAGGTGAGATTGAGGCTATAAAGAGAGATATATAGATTGGCATTTGGGTATGGTGTTCTAATATTCATTGCCTAATGAGTTTGTATGATTTTCAGTTAAATTTTTGAGAGATATGAAGTTCTCTACTAAACTAGAGATGCATTATTGTATAGTTTAGTTTATATGAGAATAGATATCTTTCTATGCATATGTTAATAGTTGAGGGGGTACTAGTCATGACAAAATAGAGATGTCCAACAAATTGGGTTGCTCAAGTTTGATTCATGGATGACACTAAAAAGCCATATCATGCATGATACGCCATGACCTAGAATAGAGGTGTCAAACTAGCCTAGCGGCCTGGGCTTGACCCAGTTCAGTTGTGCTTGGCATGACACAACACGGTTTGGAACCGTGTTGCAGACTGGGCCAGGTTGACTCTTGGCACTGTTCGTGCCGTGATGGGCTGGCACTATTTGTGCCTCATGCCGGGCAAGACACAGATTGTGTGGTTGGTCCAACGACAAGGTAAATAGGCTCGGGGACCTAGTTGGATTTTTTTAAAATTCAGCTGGAAAAACCAGATGTACGACTTGACCCGACAAGTCCAAGCATGACCCAACACGAATTAGGTATGAGCCGGGCTGATAATTCTCAAGCTGTGTCGTGCCTGGCATGACATGGTTATTATATCGGGTTGTGTCGGGCACAACATGGTTGCTTGATTGGGCAATCAAAAAATAGGCTGGCTTGCCCTGACTCATTTGATACATTTAGCCTAGAATTATCTCATAATCGGGTGTGGGTTGATCTATGAGACTATTCATGCTATGCTGGGCTTGGCCAATCAGCATGCACGTCGAAGGATAACACGACCCATGCTATTTGGCATGAGCAACACAAACTCGGCATGACATGAGAACATCACACGTGCCAATTCATGTTGTATTAAAAAATATAAACATGTAAAGTACAAGTCTATATTTTATAATTTTTTAATAATGGGGTGCATAAACCCCACACGCTCCATTAAAAAAAATAATTGAATTGTGTGTTGTTGTCATTGTCGAAAATAAAAAAACTAGAAATTTTTTTATTTTTAAATAATTATAAACAATTTAATTTTCATCAAGTTGTTTTGGATAGAAATCTAGTAGTTAAGTTTTTATGTAAAAAAAATAAAAAATAAAAAATAAAAAAAACTAATATTTTAATATTAATTTTTTTTATATAAATAAGTAATAAATATTTATAGTTTTTCATATTTAAATTGTAATTTATTTTTTTTCTAATTTTTTCAAAATCTTAAAATTTCCTTGAAATGTATTTTTTTTATTTGATTAGTATAATATTAATATTTTGTTAATTATTATTGGCAAGCTAAGCCATGCCATGTGTCAATGATCAATGAAATAAAATTGTAGTTGTAGACTTGTGGTTGATTTACTTTGAATTTAGGCATCAATTTTTGTAAGGTACATAGTTTTTAAATTTCACATCAATTTTTTTTCTGAATAATATAACAATTAAAATATTTCTTTTCAACTCAATTTTATAAAAATAAAAAAAAAATAAAAAATAAAAAATAAAAAATAAAAAATAAAAAATAAAAAATAAAATAAATAAAAAATAAAAAAAATAAAAAAATTGATTATTATGAAAATAGATTATATATTGATTTAGATAATAATAATCTGATCGAAAGGTATGAGACTAGGTTATATCTTTTTTCATTGGCCGGTCTAAGTCCTAACAACTAAATAATTTAAGAATAAATGAATAATTTAAAAATTCTTGATGAGTTAAAAAAATTAAACATGATGTATATATTGTAAAAAAAATATTTGTAAGACTATTGGTGACATCAGACATCTTAGAAAAATGCAAAATAATATACTAAAAAATTTAATGTATTAAATTATATACAAATTCAACTAGCAAATGTAAATATATTTCAAGCAAATGCAAATATAATATATTAAGTAGCGAGATCATTGAATTTAGATGAATTTCAGATATAATGATCTTTTTATTTATCTTCATGAGTATGCAATGAAATCATTATTAAGTTCATTGTTAGCATGAGTTTTTTACTTAATTTTGTGAATGATCCTAAGCTATTTCAAGCAAATACAAATATAATTTTAGTCTGCATATCATAGAATTTTCAGGATGATCTATAGAAATGATATAATAAAAAATTATTAAATAAAAAAATAATTAATAATTAATGAACTTAACAAAGTAAAGTTATCATGTTGGTATTTAATATTTGAACTAATAATGATGACAAAGCATTCATAATGTATTATCATTTATCATATTGATTTTAAGTCAACTAAATAATAGAATATTAGGATTTTGTTAGATCATTAATTCTTATGCTAACCTTGTCATATGTGAGTGTTTGTCAAGGATCTTTAGGGTATATGAGATATAAAATAAAATATATAATATAATATTTAATAATATTTCAAATAATGATGTTGCAATAAGTATTTTGATAATAATTATTAGAGAAAATTTTATAATTGAGATTTTTCATGCTAAATATGTATCACATAAACATAATAATACAAATCAAATTAAAAATAAAGTTTCCCTCATTAGAATTATATAAAAAATATAATATTAGGATACTTAATAAACTATAAGACTTTTATAGTCTATAAATTTTTCCAGAGTTGGACATATGATGTGTGGAGTTTTTAGGATTAGATATCATATTACAAATTAAGTTTTGAGGTGAACTCATATATAAAAGCTAGCTCAAAGGGAAAAAGAATCCAAATCATATATTAACATTATAATAATTCAATTTTTTTGATGTAGGTCACACCACATTTTAATAAGAATAATTATTGGTGATATGAGTATTAACTCATATGTCAATAATTTATGAGTCTGCTATAAGTATATGAGTGAATTAATTTGAGATACATAAAAGAATGAAATGATTTGTTGCTGTCTCTAAAATAGAACCCAAACAATTAGGAAAGTTTTGATAAGCTTTCATAAATGACTTATCTCACATTCGAAGCTTGAAATATTTTTAATATGATTAAATTATACTAAAGTTGGTCAGTGATGAGTAATTGACTTTCATAACTGACATGCCTTGCAAGTAAAGGGTTTAACACACTTTTATCTCTAAAAGGAGAATTTATCTTCGAAAAGATGACATATAATTATTCATGCTCAATTCATAATAGATTATTTTTTAGTCTTAAAATTTATCTAACAAATAAAAATAACTAAAAATGAAAATAAAGTCAAAGTTGAGTTATATGGAAAGATAACTCACAGAGAGACTACAAATATGATAATTGAGAATAAACAATATATTAGGGAGTAACAAAGACTCAAATGAATATTATCATATATAATATATTTTAAATATTTATTATTAGTTATAATAATATTTTTAAAATGAGAAAAAAATATAATGAATGAGAAATTTTTAAAAAATTTGGCTTTAGGTTGAATTCATTTCTAAAAGTTAGCTCAAAAGGAGATGAAACACAAGCTATATGTAAATATCATAATAACTCAAAAATTTCTTGTGTATAATATTTTATAACCCCCCTCATTTCTAGGGTTGGACATTTGAAACATGAAGTTTGCAGGATTGGACATCTATGGGTGGACTATAATGCCTTTGATATCATTTTAGAAATTAGGTTTTGGGCTGAACTCATAGCCTATGATATCACTTTAAAAATTAGTTCAAAATTAAGAAAATTTTTGATGTAGGTCATATTTTGATAAGAATGATTATTAGTAATATGAGTCAAGAGTGTTAATTTATGAGTCAATAATTAATAAGATAGTAGTGAGTGTACAAGTTAAATAACTATGAATGCTTAAAAGAAAGGAATTATCTATTATTATCTTTAAGATGAATTATTTGTACTTCTCTTTAGTATTTGTAAGTATCATAATGAGTGAATTTTGTGATGAATCTTAGATAGGTCTGGTAGTCAGCATGTAACTCTCAACATTATGTAAAGTTTTTAATTTCTTCTGTGAATATAATATCTAATAGATATCTTTGATATGACTCATTCTCCTATAATAAGTAAATTGAATTGAGATTCTCGTTTATTTATCTTTGTTGTGGTAATGTCTTTTTAAATAAAAAATAAAATTGCACGAAATTAAGTTTTTTTGAAATTGCTAATGATCATCTTTTTATAATTTTGTCAAAATTTTAATTAGAGTTTCTCCATGTGCACTATGACATGCCAAAATGAGCCACCATTGCGTGCTTAGAGTTTCTATCGAAACACCACAACTCACCACCAATGGCATGCCTTCTGCTTCTCAATCATGCGTGCCTACTTCTCAAATGTGCATGCCTCTCCTGCCATCGACATGCGTGATTATTGTTATCATCGTGTATGCTTTTTGGTATCATCACAGTGTGTGATTACTATCACCACCATTTGTGCCTTAATGGCCACCACCATGCGGCATGCACAACTACTATTATCATCGCATGTGCTTCTGCTTTCGTCACTCCTCATTACTACTATAATTTTTTTTTGAATTTTTTTTTGTTTTAATTTGCTCTAATACTATTCTAAAATAAAAATATAGAAACCATAAATTAAAATAATATTTAAAGGAATTCTTATATTAAATGTACTTATACATTGAGAAAAATTAATTGTGATAGCTCACATGTCAGATGATTTGTTTTTAAAAAGAAGAAACAAATATAATAAAAAGATAAATGCAACAGACAAACATATATGATTATATGTAATCAAATATAAATTTTTTATTTTTAATCAAATTATTTTTGTTTCAATATTCTCTTTCTTCCCTCTTTCTCTCTTATCTCTTTTTTGAAGCAAACTCTAGGAGAGCTTTAACATGAAATTAGAGGTTACTTCTTGGCGAGGTGTAGTTGGTTTCAAGGTGTGTGACAGTGTGAGTGATTAGTGATTATATGTAATCAAATATAAAATTTTTATTTTTAATCAAATTATTTTTTTTCAATATTTTCTTTCTTCCCTCTCTCTCTCATCTCTTTTTTGAAGCAAACTCTAGGAGAGCTTTAACATGAAATTAGAGGTTTCTTCTTGGCGATGTGTAGCTGGTTTCAAGGTGTGTGGGTGACTGGTGACATCACATGCTTTGGCAGTGTCTGAACAATAAACACTAGCATTTTGTGGTGGTGGTGATAGTGTAGTCAATTGGAATAGTAAAATACCAACGTATAGTTGGTGCCTTGAGTTTCTTTTGTGATAGGGGTGATTGTGATGGTGTCAGCATGTTTTTCATGTGAGTAGCATTAGTTTTTTTGGTGATGGTGATTGCTGACATGGAGGCTTTGATACAGAATCCTCAACATTTTCTTTTCCAAAAAATAGTATTTTTGTTTTAAATATCTTTAAAATCCATATATTTAAAAATTTATGCATAATATCATAATTAAAATTATTGTTTTTTGAAATGTGCATAATATTGTATTTTTGGACATATATGAAAATGTATCATTATCAAAAAAAGAGGAGAAGGTGATTAAATTTAGTATGTGATCACTTGGATTCAGTTAGTATTGTGACATCTTTATCACACAATAACAACAAGAGAGTTGGAGATCGGGTATACGTATCTTTAGAGACATGAAAGTAATACTAATCTACATTTTCTATGTGAGGATGAGGCACATATGAGAGAAGTGTTTAAAATCTACATTTTCAGGGTCTAGAGACATAGGCTATACACTACAACTTTTGGACTTACTCATGTTGGTTCTTCAAGGTCTATCAGTTATCTTATGTTGATGCTTTCTTAGGAATACACTATATTTTATTCTTTAGGTGTTATTGGCATGGACATGTCTATATTTGGGTATTTTTTGTTCATCACCTCATTCAAAATTTTTAGATAGTGAATTTGATAGTGAATACCTATGTGACAAGTAGTTGCTCTCTTTTTAATTATATTGTTTGATCTATAGTTTTTGATATTATTGTGGTCAATGATATTACTATATGGTCCAAGATACATGATAATATCAATATTATTTTTAATGTATGTCTTATATGTGTCAAAGTTTTATCATAGCTTGATTTTTAGCAGTAACTTTACAAAGTAATAATGTTATAATATTATTTTTTCATCTGGTGATATTTTTATGCAGTATCATCTGATCAGATAGATGATCTTCCTAGGAATTGAATGAGATAGAATATATATATTATTTTGTCTCACATGAGCCATTTTAGATGTATGTATATTATTAATTAACTAGTTATTTATTTTCAACTTGGATATCCTTATATGAATTAACTAAAGATTTTATAGTTTAACATCAAAAGAATAATATTTATTGATTGTAAAATATGTTAGTTAAGAAATATAATAAAGCTTCCTATCTGGCATAATAGTAGAGTATTAGAAGATATTTATTTTTTCTGATTCATTCATATGTTTGAGGATCATGTAGGATATTTATGTATGATAACTTGTGATATTTTATTAATTATATTAATAATTATACTCGATTTACATAGTTGTACATGTTATAGTAAAAATTAAAAAGTTTATTCTATTATATTAATAATTTTAAGAACTTTAAATTTATTTTAAGATCAAATCTTTAATATGTAATTAGATTAAATATTAAAATATCATAAAAAATAGAAAATAGATATCTTAATTAGATTAAATATTGACATCAAGTTACATATTGTATATGTAACTTGTGATCAAAAATCTTTTCTCCCTCCCTCCCTTCAAAATCAAAAAATTTTCCCCTTCCCTTCAAGATTGAAAATTTTTTTCCCCTCCCTTTAGGATCAAAAACTTATCATTCTCCCTTCTTGATCAAAAATCTCATCTCCCTCTTTCCCACTCTATTTGCTTGACTGAAACATAATGGAGTTACCTATCATTGTTGCACATCTCTCTGCTCACTTGCTCATGGATTTCATGGTTACCTCTAATATTAAGATTTTTCAAGGTAACTTTTAATTGGATGTGGATGAATATCATCTCTTTTTTCTTTTTTGTGTTTGGTATGATAATGAAATAATTCATAAATAATCATTGATGTTTATTAGTTGTTTATATAGTATTAAGTCAAAATGCTGATACTAATAAAATAAATTAGTTTGATCTCACCCAAAAAACTACTTTATAAATTTTTTGTCTTAAAGAAATAAATAGACTATAGAGTGGTAAAAATTTAAATCTAGTGTTAGGTTTAAAATTGGTGAAAAATTAAAGAAAATACTTAAAGAATATTACACATTGATTTAATTTAAGAATTAGTGAAATCATATAAAAAATAATATCACTTTTAGAGTAAAATATTGAATGTGGTGATTGGACATGATTATAACTATATAATTACAATTTTTAGAGTAAAAATAAAAGCTATAGAGTGGGCTGAATATTTACAAGTGTCTTATATATAAATGTATGACTAATTTGTTTTTTATCTTATTGAATAAAAATATACAAAAGTTAAACAATTATTTTATAAATTATTATTAAATTTGAAGGAATTAAAGATATTATTTGGAGAAATATTAACTATGGATCAAAAAATTTAAATTTTGGAAGAGTGATGATTTATTAGAGAATTCTGAAGTGTCCTCAATGAAAAAATATATGAAGATTTTGAAGACAATCACAACATATAAAGATTTATTATATTATATTGTAATTAATACATTTTACACGAAGAAAGAATATAAAGTTATCTAAGTGAAAATTAAAAGTTACCAAGAGCGAATTAGATAATATCAAAGCTTGAAAAAATAAATTTAAATATATATTTTTTTAATTTGTAGAATATACATAATATAGTTTGCATGGATGATTGTAACATGTCATTTTGATTAACTTATTTTAAACATTTTATGTATTTTAATATTTCTAATTATAAGATTTGATCTTAATACTTTAGTAGAATAATATTAATAATTTTAAAAAGTAACATGTCAAAAACTTAATCCATTAAGAAAATTTAAGTATATATTTTTTAATATCTAAAGACATTACATTTGATGTCAATATTTAATCTCTCATTTCATATAATGTTAAAAGCTAAAATCCAAACCTTAATTAAATTAAAATTATAGTAATTCAAATGCTTATTCATAAATATTTAAAGAAAAACATGAAAATACAAACAAAATGTTTAAAATTCTTTAAGATCATATTTAATAATAATATTTTACATTATATTTCACACCATGATAAAAACTAAAAAGATAATATTTAATATTATTATTTGATATCTCATTTTATATAATGATAAAAGTTAAAATGATAATCTAATTGAATATTTGAAAGAATTCATTTGCAATTTGTTCTTGAAAAACCCTTGGTTTGCTATTGTAAAAAAGTTTTGTAGTTGAGCATTGATTATGGTTGTCACTATTACTTTCTAATTCATTTTCAGTGTCATATTCATAAAATAATTTATCAGCAATTAAGATTCATCGAAGAAAAATATTAATGGAGAATTATGTCCTGATTATTTTTGTCTGAGTAACAAATGAATAAAATATCATTCTTTTTAGTATTGGAAAATGTGAATTAACACCAAAAGTATGTTCGATGATATTTTTTAATCATGCATGATATTTATTGAATATCTTCTCTCTTCCTATAGTTTTGCCACCACTAATAAAATCACTCAACTAATGATGTACATTATAATATGGTTCCATAAAACCTCTAGTATGTGTATATTATTATAACAATTAATGATATTAAAAAAAAAGAGAATTTAGTATATTATTAAATAAAAATAATAATAAATAAAATAAAGCAAGAATATTCATCTGATTGGGACATGTGAAGATTATGTCGTGAGTTACGAATAGTTTTTATCAAGACTCTAAAATAATGAGTTGTTCCTTCCTATCCTATAATTACATATTTTAAGGTTGTCATAATTATAAATTATTATAATATTTTGATAATATTCACTTCTCTGACGACATTGATATGATACTTGTTGTTTAATAAAATGCATGCATGGATATGTATTCCTACAAAAATTAATTTTTTTAAAATTATATATTCATTTTTATATAAGAATAATAAAAATATGATGAAAATAATTTCTCATAAAAGATATTATATATTAAAATTTTATTTTAACTTACGACTAGGGACACCATTTGATTTATCATCAAATTATGGAGTAATTATATTCCTTGAGAAACTCATCATAGCCATTAAAATCTCATCGAAGTATTTATGAATAATTTGGCTTATAGTCATTAATAATATGATCATTTTCTTTTCAACACTTAATTATTTATTATCAACAAATTATCTTTTTTCTTGAAACATATAACATAGAGAAATAAATTTAATGACTTATAGTTCATAACATATAATAGATGAGTCATCCAAAATTTCTCAAATAAAAAGTGAACCTGTAAATGATGAAGTAGAAACACATTATTTATGAATGGATGAGCCTCTTAATAACTAGAGCAATAACATAATTTTTGTTTTTTAAATTTTTATTATTTTTGACTTTAATATTTTTATCTTTACTAGATGATGGACTTAGACTATTTGATCGATGTGAAAGATTCTCCACAAGAATATTTATTTAAAAAATTATAATCTTAATGAAATTAAAGCATAATAAATTGTTATAATAATGTATAAGGGATAATATCACTGTATTATGGTGTCATCACATGATATTCATTTCAAATGTATAAACTAATCTTAAAATGATTTTTCATACTAAAGTATTAACATCAAATCTTACAATTAGAAATATTAAAATACATAAAATGTTAAAAATAAGTTAATCAAAATGCCATATTACGATCATCCATTCAAACTATATTATGCATATTATACAAATTCAAAAAATATATATTTAAATTTATTTTTTCAAGCTTTGATAATCTCATTTGCTCTTGGTTGCATTTAATTTTTACTCAGATAACTTTATACTCTTTCTTCTTATAAAATGTATTAATTGCAATATAATATAATAGATCTTTATAAGTTATGACTTTTTTCAAAATATTCATATATTTTTTTATTGAGGACCCTTTAGAATTCTCTAATAAATTATCACTCTTCCAGAACTTTAATTTTTAGATTCATAGCTAATATTTCTCCAAATAATATCTTTAATTCATTCAAATTTTGTAATAATTTATTGTAATTGTTTAATTTTTGGATATTTTTATTCAACAAGATAAAAAATAAATTAGTCATACATGTATATATAAGACACTTGTAAATATTCCGTCCACTCTAAAACTTTTATTTTTACTCCAAAAGTTTTAGTTATATAGTTATAACCATGTCCATTTATTACATTCAATATTTTACTCTAAATGAGATATTATTTTTTATATGATTTCACTAATTTCTAAATTGTTTCAATGTGTAGTATTTTTCAAGTATCTTCTTTAATTTTTCACTAGTTTCAGACCTAACACTAGACTTTAAAATTTCATCCGCTCTAAAATTTTTATTTATTTCTTTAAGTCAAAAATATATAAAGTGCTTTTTTAGATGTGATCAGTTTTGTAATTTTTATTATTTTCAATAATTTGACTTAATACAATATAAATAATTAATAAACATCAATGATTATTTATAAATTATTTTATTATAATACCAAGTACAAAAAGGAAAAAGAGATGATATTCTTCTACATCCAATGAAAAGTTACCTTGAGAAATCTTAATATTGGAGGTAGCCATGAAATCCATGGGCAAGTGAGCAGAGAGATGTGCGACAATGTTATGTTGCTCCATTGTGTTTTAGTTAAGTAATGAAGTGGGAAAGAGGAAGAAGAGGTTTTTGATCGAGAAGGGAGAGGGAAAAGTTTTTGATCTTGAAGGGAAGGTGAAAAGGTTTTTGATTGAGGAGGGAGGGAGAAGAGGTTTTTGATCAAGAAGGGAGGGAGAAGAAGTTTTTGATCAATGAGGGAGGGAGAAAAAGTTTTTGATCGAGAAGGGATGGAGAAGAAGTTTTTGATCAAGGAGGGAGGGAGAAAAAGTTTTTGATCAAGGAGGGATGGAGAAGAGGTTTTTGATCGTGAAAGGAGGGAAATGAGGTTTTCTATCATGAAAGGAGGGAAATGAGGTTTTCTATCATGAAAGGAGGGAAATGAGGTTTTCTACCACGAAAGGAGGGAAACGAGGTTTTCTATTGTGAACGGAGGGAGGGAGAAGAGGTTTTCTATTGTGAAAGGTGGGAGTGAGAAGAGGTTTTCTATTGTGAAAGGAGGGAGGGAGAAGAGGTTTTCTTATGTGAAAGGAGGGAGGGAGAAGAGGTTTTCTTATGTGAAAGGAGGGAGGGAGAAGAGGTTTTCTTATGTGAAAGGAGGGAGGGAGAAGAGGTTTTCTTATGTGAAAGGAGGGAGGGAGAAGAGGTTTTCTTATGTGAAAGGAGGGAGGGAGAAGTGGTTTTTAATTGAGAAGGGAGTGAGAAGTGTTTTTTAATTGAGAAGGGAGTGAGAAGTGGTTTTTAATTGAGAAGGGAGTGAGAAGTGGTTTTTAATTGAGAAGGGAGTGAGAAGTGGTTTTCGATTGCCAAGGGAGGGCGAAAAGGTTTTCGATTGCCAAGGGAGGGCGAAAAGGTTTTCGATTGCCAAGGGAGGGCGAAAAGGTTTTCGATTGCCAAGGGAGGGCGAAAAGGTTTTCGATTGCCAAGGGAGGGCGAAAAGGTTTTCGATTGCCAAGGGAGGGCGAAAAGGTTTTCGATTGCCAAGGGAGGGCGAAAAGGTTTTCGATTGCCAAGGGAGGGCGATATTTTTGATCAAATAGGGAGGGATATGCAGTTTTTGTTCAAGAAGAGGATGAGCAGAGAATTTGAGTTAGATGTGTCAAATGGGCTGTGCCGTGCACGACACGGTTAAATTCATGTGTCATTCTAGGCATATCACCGTGGCATGGTCCACCAACCCAGCATGACACGGTGTTCACGGTCAAGTCCATAGCCATTCTTGGCCATGCCAAATGGCGAAGATGTCTGTTATCCGATTGTAGCACGACCGAGTGCATGGCTGTGACAGCTAATGGGTGGCCGACGTATGGGCTAGCCAATTACAATCTGCTATGTGATCGATTGCTTACAAAAATTTGATTGCTCGGTTGATTGCCCAACATGGACCATGTCGGGCAATCTTTCAGGCTGGTTTACCAAGCCACCGGGTAAGGCACACTGGTCGTGTTTGGCCCGGCTTGAGGCATGGTTTTGGACCATGCATGCCGGGCTAGGCACTGTTGAACCGAGCTGTCCCCAGTCTACCCAGCTTGTTTGACACAGTTAATTGGAGTTTTGATCTTGGTGTTAGATGGTTTTTTGTGAATGAAAAAAGTTTGGTTTTCATGTTTTTTTGTTTCAAATTTTTTTAAAATTTAATAACAAGTGAAGGAAAAAAAACAAACAAATACTTGATTATTGAAAGCAAATTTCTTTTTTGGTTTTCATTAATACAAACATACTTTACGAGTGTTTATTTCTTGTTATTCGATGACAAGTTTTGTTTTAAGGATTCGGTCCAAAAGAACATATCTTTAGGCTCAGTAATATAATGTTTTTTTTTCTTGTCCAATTATTATTCTTTATAGAGGAGTAACAGTTGATACTGCTCATATGTCTACACTTGATATGATTAGTATGATTAATTTTGAAGAGAGTAGTGGCATATTTCATTTGGTAGAGTGCCTAGGCTAGGAGTCTAGTGTGTCTTATTGGACACAAGATGTGTCTTTCCAAGAGAGGGAAATAAAGGTTGAGAGATTTTATGATTTCAATCTGAAAGTATATATTAAATAGATATGTTCATAGCTTGTTTTAGATGAATTTTCAATCATATCAAATGATCTAGCTTTGAGTAATAATTTGGACTTTCCAATTGTATTACATAATGAATCAAAAATATATTTCACTCAATATTAGTTATTCAGTACTTTTCCTATTGTTATTTTAATATTGTATATTCTAATTTTTAATCCTCACTTGATAATTGTAGGGTTTTGGATATTTTTTATGGCACTTTGTCATCCTCAATGATGTTATGTTAGATCTCATCCCAAAATTGGTAGGTAAGTTAGTAGTAAGTTGTAGAGATAAATCTTTTATGTAATAGTTGATATTATTCACTATTTACAGGAGCACAAGTATATTATGTAGATTATGAAAGGTTTTTTATGGTTTCAAGTAGTCTTATAGGGTATATTTATTAGACTTTTCTTGTTATTTATTATATTTGATCTTAAGAAATATATGTTAGATTATTTTTATTTTTTGTTGATGTGGATCATAAGGTAAGTATCCAATACTAATTATATACGTCAATAATATTTTTATTATAAGGGATGCTTAATTAATTATGTTATAACTAATTTTTTTTTTGCAAAATTGAGATTCAAACGACAAATTTATGATGCCAGATATTTTTTTGGTATGAGGTTGGATACTTGAGAGATGTAAGTTTTCTTTATTAGAGGAGATATATTTTTGATATCTTAACTGATCGGAATGTATATCTGCTGGCTCACAACTTGATCAATATGTAGACTTATCTTCATAGATTTGTTTGTCAATTAATTCTACTAAATATAAGATGATTATAAAAAAATTAAACTATTTAATAGTAATAAGATTTGATATTATATATGATATTAATATAATTAGCTATTTTTTAGATTCTATTAGATAATTTTATGTAGATGCAATGCTTAGGAATCTCAAGTCTGTAAAAAAAAATTTCCAAGACATAGAATTACATTTAGATATTATGAGCATATTTATATAGAGATATTCAAATTCTATATGGGCTCATGCAATTATAGAAAGAAAATTTATCATAAGTTTTTATGTTTTTATGTAGGTTATTTTATCTCATAAAAAAATCAAGAGACAAATGATTATGTCAAGATACATTGTAGATTTAGTGTATTGAGCTATGAAGTTAACTATTTATGAGCTCTAATAGATTAGATATTTTTTTGGAGGAGTTTTATCTTTTAGTTATGAAATCAATAATATTTTAATATGAAAGTCAAAAAGTCTGGCACATTATCAATCTAGTATTTTAAGAATTGATGTTATATATTAAAGATGATCTACTTTATTTTGGAGAAGACTTATGATGATTCGATCGCTACTATTTATATGACATGCATGCCAGTTTAAATGGAGTGTTGAATTTTTAATTTATTATTTATTATTTAACTTTTATTGTTTAGGAACATCCGACTTATGAGCTGCTTTAAAAATTTATCTTTTATTTTTAATAAAATTGTTTTTATATTTTCTAATTTTTCTCTTCTTCTATTCTCTCTCATCTTTTTTTCAAAGATAGGAGAACCTTAACAGATGCAATTCACCACTACATAGAGTATACTAATGATTTATTAAGATGTCTATATTTACTAGCCTTTAATTAAATGTTTCCTCACCATATAAAGTATAAAATAAAAAATGTTGATTATGAAGAGAAATGTCTTAAGTGCATAATTCTCAATTGTACTTGCAATTCATTTTTGCAAACAAAAAGAGTAAGCTCACGCATAATAATTCTTGCTAGATTGTGATATTTAAGAGTTTTAAAAATTTCAAAAATAATGAATTTAAGGGTTATGACATAATAAATTGTCATTCAATATAAATTTATTAGAAAATAAAAACATTGAACAAATGCTATATTTTGTGCAAGGATATTTTTTGAAGCGCCATAATGATAAGTTAAAAAAGACTACTGTTTTTAAACATAATTATTTATCTGGAGAGCCTTTTTTTCATTTAGTGATAGAATAAGTTGATTTTTTATGCATATATTGGGAAAAGATGACATAATATATGATCTCTTTGGGAATGACATGCTCTATGGTTAATGAGCTTAAAAGTGATTAGGGTCCTGATTTTATTTTTCACAACTCTTTTGTTTTTGTTATTTCAGGCTGCACCCCCTACTTATGATGATGTTTTCATATCAATATTTGGTTACATTGATCATCTTTTTTCATTGGTTCGTCCAAGAAAGTTATTGTACATGGCAGTTGGTAAGCTAAGTGTAAATTTTGCCTGTAACTTTTGTTTCCTTTTTTCTGGCATCAAAATTTGTCAACATTGAGCTAAAATGCTAAAATGAATTGCATCTGTTCATGGTAGACGGTGTTGCTCCAAGAGCTAAAATGAATCAACAACGAGCTCGACGCTTCAGAACAGCAAAGGATGCTGCTGAAGCTGTATGTTTTAATTTGTAGTTATTTATTGCAATTTAATCATGGATAAGATCAACCTTGGATTTGCTATTTTTAGGAAGCAGCAGATGAAAGATTGAGGAGAGAATTCGAAGAAGAGAAATGTCTCATGTTTCATAAAGAAAAGCCTGAAACATCAGATTCAAATGTTATTACCCCTGGAACTCAATTTATGGCAGCACTCTCAATTGCTCTTCAGTATTATGTGCAAGATAGATTGAATAAAAATCCAGGCTGGCGCTATATCAAGGTGTGGTTGTTTGTATCTCTTTCATCATAGCTGAATCCTTGCATTCCTTGCTTATGGAGCAATTCTTGTCAAAATTTTTTCCATAAATTGTATTATGTTTATTATGTTTGATTTCAGGAAACTTTTGTGTCTCTAAATTTATTTATGCGGCTGCATTGGGTGATTCTTTGAAGGTTATTCTCTCTGATGCAAATGTTCCTGGTGAGGGAGAGCACAAAATTATGACCTACATTAGATTGCAGCGAGATGTTCCTGGCTTTAATGCAAACACACGACACTGTTTATATGGCTTGGTATGAATTTTTGCTGTCTTTTTATTCAATTCCTAATATTGATTGTTTGTGGTTTAATTGCCTGCTTGAAATTTTTTATTCAAAATTAAACCATTTGGTTTCTAATATCCAGGATGCAGATTTGATAATGCTCTCCTTAGCTACCCATGAGATTCATTTTTCAATACTAAGAGAGGTTGGTTTCTCTTGTTTTTGTAATACATATTCTAAAGCTTAAATGTTGTATGTTTCTGGTTTTTAATTGATGCATTTGGGCAATCAAATATGCAGATGGTCGTGTTTCCAGGGCGACAAGATAAATGTTTTTTATGTGGTCAAGGTGGTCACTTTGCAGCTGATTGTCCTGGAATGGCTGGAGGAAAAGTGCTAGATGAAACCCCAATATACAAGAAAAAATACCAGGTTCTCTTGTGAAGATAACTTGTTAATTAATTTTTTTTCCTGTTCTCCAGTAAAGATATCTTTTTTGTAGTTCCTCAATATATGGGTACTGCGGGAATATTTGCAACATGACATGGACATTCCAGATCCTCCATTTAAAATTAATTTTGAAAGAATAGTAGATGATTTTATATTTATATGCTTTTTTGTTGGGAATGACTTTCTTCCACATATGCCAACATTGGAAATTCGGGAGGTATGGCAACAATAGCTTATTGGTTGTTTGCATGTTTTGTTTCTGAATTTCTATGTTCTTTGTGTTCTCCTTTGCTCTGTTCATGAAGCTGTATGTTGCTTTAGGGTTCTATAAACTTATTGATGCATGTTTACAAAATGGAGTTTTCTGTCATGGGTGGTTATCTTACCAATGCGGGAGAGGTAATTTTTTTTGTATGTTCTTTTGCTTTGCTGTATGAGTCAGTTTTGCATTCTGCTTGTTATTCATCCTTTCAATGCTTCTCCTGATGTGGCAATTGTTGGAAATATTTTACCTTCATATTTTTTTTTTTTTTGTCATTGTTTTTAAAATGAGCTTCATGGATAATTTTGTGGAAGGAATATTGTTATTGTATTTAAAATGTTATATTTTTGATTTCTTGTTTAAAACAACATTCCTTTAGAAGCGAGATTTGCAGCTTGGATATGGTGAATATTACATTTAACTTGCAATTTATTTAAGAACTTGATCATATTAATTTTATATTTTTGTGTTCACTATCTGTGGTGGTTCTCTTTGTTGTTTATTTTTATATATGATTATACTTTGTACTTCTTGCTCTAGAAGTGATAATGGTGGTATGGGGTCCCTATTGTTTTTATGCATATGTACTTAAACTATGTTTAATGCCATTTCATTAATTTATAAATTGCAACATTTTATGAGATAACGAGTTTCATGGACATATCTCTTTTTTCTTTCTTTAAAAGAGTCAAGTATTTTTGAAATTGCTTCTATTATTTTTGTTTTATCCTTCTAGACAAGGAAGCATGTATACGGCTTCCTATAGTCGTGTCCACGTGTTGGATATGTGAACATGGTACGGACACGCCACGGATATGTGTCCGATATGCTATGTGGCATATCGTTGACCAATCTGTGTCTAATATGCCACGTGACGTATCGGACGGATGTGTTGGATGTCGTATCTATGTAGACAACGTTGAGTGGCCGACGTCCGACTACGTAGAGTGGTCGAGGTCGCCCACGACGCCAAATGGCCGATTCTATGGGGTTGCGGGGGTTGGCCCGATTTTGTCGGGCAGAAGGGGTTGGCCCGATTTTGTCGGGCGGAAGGGGTTGGCCCGATTTTGTCGGGCGGAAGGGGTTGGCCCGATTTTGTCGGGCGGAAGGGGTTGGCGTGATTCTGTGGGGCGGCGAGAGGGGGGGGGGGGTGCATGATTCTGTGGGCTGGGGGGCACCCACAGAATCATAAAATATATTATAAAATATATATTTTTTATAATATAAGATAATTATAAAATATATATTTTATAAAATAATATAATTATAAATATTATCTTATAAAATAAAATAAAATATTTTTATTTTATAAAATAAAAAATATATTTATTTTATAAAATACCTAATATTTGTAAAGAAAATAATTTTTATTTTTATTTTTATTTTTTTTATCATGTCGTATCCTAATCATTTTTGTATCCTAATTTTTTATAATTTACCGTGTTCCCATATTCTGCCATGTCGTATCCCCGTGTTCGTATATGTGTCCGTGATTCTTAGCTTCTAGAATCCATGCCTCATTTTAGTTGATTGGATTTTTCCATATCTTTTTTTTTCCACTCAGCTATGGCATGACATAAACAATCAATAAATATAATATTTATAATACAATTTTTTAATTTAATTATCTCGTACATGGTTTTGTTCAGCCTGATCTATTTTTTATTATATTAAATTAATTGATTATGTTAAGGTGTGATTTCTCTCTAGGTGACTTTCTAACTTTTTAGTGTACTAGAGTAAAAATATTTTTTGTGGTTGTAAATTGTGATGAAGCATAATTCAATTAGTGTAATTTTGAGATTCTTTGTTATTTTTTTTTAATATTTGTTGGGATTTATTCTTTTTTTTTTGTATTTTTGTTGTTAATATTTGACTTGTGGGTTGCCCAATTTTTTCTGCATATTATATAATAAAGGCATATGATGTATGTTTTTTATTAGTATTATTTTATTTTTTATTTTGTGTATAGTGTTTTTTATATGATTTTAGAGATAGATTTATAAATCTAAAAAGTGTGCTTGTAATTGTAATTGTATGCATTACTATGTAGAGAAAGCATGTATTCAATTTTATTTTGTACTTATGTAGGCATGCTACTATAGCACACATAAATTGTAGAGGTGTGCACCAACAATTAGGTGCATAGTCATCATTTTGTATGTATCGCACACTCATTGTGTGCATAGTTATGAAAGGCGTGCCTGAGGCGTGCCTAAAGCTCAGGCGCCACTAGAGGTGTCAAACGGGCCGGGCTGGTTGACCTGAGGCATGACATGGTTTGGTCGTGATTGGCCCACCACGGCACGAGAATAACCCGTACTCGTGCCAGGCCTGCTCATGGCACGAGCTGTGCCCTGCCATGTCGAGGCCAACCGGGCCTCAAGTTAGGCTAGGCATGGCCTGGTACTGAGGCCCATGGGCACGGTATCTCGGCACAAGCTGAGAAATCATTCGAGCCCGATGGATTCAAAAAATCTGTCGGGGCTACGGGCCCCAATATAGGCCCGTGGTTTTTTGACCCGGGTCCGAGTCCACGTGATTTCACCTAAAATTAAAAAATACAATAAAATAAAATAAAAATTTTAAATTTAAGCCATTGGATTTTGCCTCCAAAGGCTATGGAGCAGAATCCGACGGCCCACATGATTCTGCCCCAAAAATATATTAAAAAAATAAAAAAATAAAAAACAACTTTTTAAAAAAATTCATGTTATTATTTTATAAAAATCCTTCATCTCTTTAATATTTATGTTTCTCAAAAACATAAAATCTTATTTGCTCTCTCAAATCTCTCTCCTAAAATTATTTCTTGGGATTTCGGATCATCTTTTCGGGACTCGCAACTTGGGCTCGGTTTTGGTTGGTATTTAGATTGAACTTTGGATTTGTGGTGCATGTATTTTATACTATTTTATGGGTATTTTTATTTTTTTAATAAGTTAACTTTTAAGTTTTAATTTTATTTTTAAAAATAATTAGTATTTTACTTTCTCTTTCTACTCTACTATTTACCCTCTTGTTTAAAAAAATCAAAAAAAAAACAAATACCTAATGAAATTAATTTAAATTTAGAAAATAAAAATTCACATAAAGGTCCGAGACTACTGAAATTTTGGTTTTTATGGTCGCCTCGACCCAAATATTTTAAAAATAAAAAATTAGAAGGATTTTTGTAGTTTAGACTCGCTTTAATATAAGGGTGAATTATGTCTTGGGGTCTTGGGAACCCAAATAATTAACCTTAAGGCCTCATAACACTTATATTTGACTTTAAGGATATAAACATTTCCAGGACAAAAATGCCCTTAATGATTCCACATCAACAGCTGATGTGGAAATACCGAAGTCATTAATCCCAATTCCCAAAATACATCTCCCTCATCTTCTCCTTCAAGAGATAAGATTCTATCCTAAAAGAAACAGAATCTTTTTTTTAGAAGCAAATGGTGGGTTTAAGCGTTCTTTTGGAATCCCAGAGCCAGAAAAGTAGCAGGAGCGCACAGGTAATCAGTAAACTATCTGCTTCCTCACTGCGAAGCCCGCCGGCTTCCTGCTCCTCGCCGTCTTTTCTTCAACAATGCTTCCTCTGCGGCCTGAAGCTTTTGCCCGCGAAAGATATCTACATGTACAAGTAAGCAATCCTGTGCACCACCACCTTCGGTATATATATGTGTGTGTGATATCAATGTGATCGTTGATTATGTTTCCGGCGGCGGGAACGATGGGTTTTTTCATCCACGGCCATGCGTTGTGTTTTCTGTCTTGTGAGTTTATTATGCGGGAGGGGTGATAGATTTGGATGCCTTTTTCGCATGCTTAGAGGGGACCGAGCATTTTGTAGCGAGGGGTGCAGGCACAGGCACATGTACATGGACGAGCAGGAGGCACCGGCGAAAGAACGCTGTTCGTGGGTCGCCGGGAAAACCAGTTCTCCTTCTTCTTGACCCCTCCGGCGAACCTCTGCCTGGTGGTTTTGCCGAGCCGCAGCTTCCGAACTTGGGAAAAAGGGAAGCGAGTTGGAGCTGTTAAATGTAACATTTAACAGGGGTAAATGAGGGGTTAATGAGGTATTACAAAAATATTATATCCTTAACATTAATTTTTGTTTGTTTCATACTTTTGAGGTCAAATATAGGTCTTATGAGGCCTTAAGGTTAATTATTTGGGTTCCCAAGACCCCAAGACATAATTCTCCCTTAATATAATAAAATAAAAAATTATTAGGGGTGAGGAAAAAGAAAGGACACAATGTAAATATTATAAGAAATTTTTAACTTGTAAGAGTGCGTATGAGATAGAGCATCTTAATAGGCATACCGAAATATGTACCAAAAAATATAGTACATTAGTTTTTGGGCAAACCAAACTCAGTGGTGCGTTTTTAGAGGTTGGATTCAGTTCAGTCTCAAAGTTTACCCCCATAATATACTGTAGTGAGTTGGGTAGGGAAGACATGATCAAACTTATTACCATGATGGATCTTCCGATCAGATTTTCGGAAGATCCAAGGATTGTGAGTATCATACAGTCATTTTCAATCTGCTTA
Source organism: Sapria himalayana (assembly GCA_029783825.1). Taxonomy (NCBI): domain Eukaryota; kingdom Viridiplantae; phylum Streptophyta; class Magnoliopsida; order Malpighiales; family Rafflesiaceae; genus Sapria; species Sapria himalayana. The sequence continues at coordinate 405,014 of JAREIK010000009.1, forward strand.
TCATAGGATTCCTAGGTCCATATTTAAGAATGATATACTAAAATATTATAAGTTAGAAAAATAAATAATAATTAATGAATTTAGGACATATAGTAGAGTAATGTCTGTGACGTCTGATATCTGGACAAGTCACGATGATGTATCTTATGCATGTCTCACTGCTTACTATGTAGATTCAAAATAGACTATAAATAAAAAAGTTTTAAGATTCTTTGAGATTATCCATCCTCATGATAGCCCGATTATTTTTGAGTGCATGATAACGATTTTTAGAGAATATAAAATTCAAAATAAAATTTTTAGTATCATATTTGATAACGTAGCTAATAATGGAGTAGTAATTAACATGGTTGTTAGAAATATTAGAGACGAATCATTAGGACTATAAGAAATTTTTCACGTCAGATGTATGTGTCAGGTGATTAACTTGATTGTACAAGTGAAGATGAATGTGTGTTACCCTGCTTTGAAAAATATACGTAACTCACTAAAATACATTCACATGCCTTGTAGACAACAAAAGTTCGATAATCTCTGTTTGTCTACGAATCTTAAGAAGAAATTCTAATTGGATGCGAGTCACCATTGGAATTACACTTACATTATGTTGGAGTCATGTCTTGAATACGAACACGTGATATCTGACTACGTCAATAAGAATGTTGAACTTATTATTGATGATATTGACTGGGCTTCAAGAATTTTATTTATGAAATTCCTAAAGATTTTTTTGACACGATGAACATGTGTTTGTCGGTTTATACTCATATGGCTTGTATTGCACTAAGTACATATGTAATATTAGTAGCATGTTTAGGAAGTATCGAGCTGACTCGACACTTAGTCATATGGTTGCAGAAATGAAAATTAAGTACTTAAAATACTGGTCTACCATTTTATCTCTTTATTATCTGACTGCCTGCATGGATCCTAAGGTTAAGGTGGAAGATGTAGATAATGTTTTGACTTATATTTCATCGTGGATGAACATGGAATACCCACTTGAAGGGTTTATTTACGAAAAGTTGACTGAGCTTTTCACATACTATGATACTAGGTATGGTGGTAGTAGTAGTAAGGCTCCGAGTACGGATATGGATATCATCTTCAGAGATGATGATTTTTCTCTTCAATTAGCATGGGGGAAACGACGGGATAGACCATCACATAGGAGCAAGCTTTCTCGGTACTTAGATATCGATTACTGCTCAATTTTATCACATTCTGATATTAAAAATCTTAATACATTATAGTAGTTCAAATTATACGAGTCAACAATTTCCGTGCTATTTAAGATGATATGAGATTTACTGACTTTTTCAGTGTTGAGCAAAACATCAAATTCTATTATTTCTGTTACAGTGAATATGATTTCAGATAGGAGATTGAAATTATATTCAGATATTATTGAGGCTTTAGCATGCATGAAAAATTGAGAAGATTCGACATTGAGCTTTGACATTTAGGATCGTGCTGAGACTGGGACTGTAGTGAAAGTGGGGAAGTTGATTGTTGATGATGATAATGATACGACGATGGATGATTGATGACGTTGCCACTTGACGCCCGATGGTTGATGATTACGAGATTGTGATACTTATATTATGCTTATGAGTTATACATGATTCTAATTTTTGATTTTAATATATTGTACTCATTTTTATTTATATTGTTTTGGTTTGGTTTGGCTTAGTCATTTGTGTTTGAAAATTTTTGTGTTTATTTAATTTTTGGTTGTGAACTGTGAAATGTGGATGATGCTTGAAAGTTGAAACTCTAAGTTGAAAATTTTTTTTATTTTTATTTTTCATTCGATTTAAATTTATATTCATATTTAAGTTTTAATTATTTAATTTTTATTATTTCATCTATAAATTCTAATTTTAATAATCTAATTAATACAAAATTAAAACAAATAAAATAAAAACTTTTAAATAATTAAAAATTTATAATTTATAATTTAAAAATTTTTAAATATTATCTAATTTATAATTACATAAAAATTTAAAACAAATATCTTAAAAAAAAATTAAATTTTTTAAACCTACCCTTACGAGGGTCTGACCCGGCATGGTTAAAAACCGGCCAATACCTATGAGCCATGTTGGGACCTGGTCTGAAGAAACCATGCTGGGCCAAGCATGACACAGTAGCCCGATTGGGCGGACTAAATCCGGGGCCAACCCGGCTCAGCCCATTTGATACCTCTAGGCACCATCACTCTTGGTGAAAATGCCTTGTTTCAGGTGATACACATGGTTTAATGTGCCAAAATTGGTTGACATTGCAGTATCGAAATTGGTTGATGTTGCAGCATCGAAATTCTTCGGGGAAGGGCGGTGCTGCAATGTTGGGAGAGGAAGAGTGCATGCGTCTGCTATTGAGAGAGAAAGAGCGTTGAAATTGGATTGGTTTTTAATTTTTTGGGTTGGTTTTTATTTTTTGATGAAACCTAACCCAAGATGATATTATTTTGGGTTGGTTTTTATTTTTTCAAAAAACAAAATACCTCAAAATGATGGTGTTTTGGGTAGAGGTGTCAATTGGGCTAGCCCGGCCTGGCTGGCACTAGGCACGGCACGATTCGTCTGTGCCTGGGCCGGCACTGCACGATTTGGCCGTGCTTGGGCCGGCACGGCAATGAAATTTACTATGCCAGTGCCTGAGCTGGCACGGTACTGTGGCCTGTTGGCACGGTACTGCGACACGAGGCAAGAAATATTAATTTTTTTTAAAAGTAAGGTTTCGGCGGCGCGACGGTGCGACGGTGCTACGGTGCGACGGCGCACATTGAAATCCTAATTTATTTTTAATAGGGGTTCGGTTGTGTAGTCGTGCGACGGCGCGCGGTTCCTCGGCGTGGCGGCGTTACCATGCGTGCCAAAATCCTAATTGTTTTTAAATTAGGGGTTCGGTCCGACCGGGGTGAACTTGACAGATTTGTGTCACGAGCCAGGCACGACACGGTACAGTAACCGTGTCGTGCCTGACCCGACACGAAAGCACGGTCAGGCCGACTAAAAATGGGCTGTCCCGGCCCGGCACGTCTCGTTTGACACCTCAAGTTATGGGGTTTTGATTATTTTTTTAAATTATAACACTTCATAACAACGTTGTTTTGGAGTGTTTGATTTTTTTTATAAAAAAAATACGCCTCTAAAACTGTCATTTTGTGTTTCTTTTTTTTTTAAAAGATACCTCTTTCTTAGATTATACTTTAAAACCCTTAAAAAAATCCTTCAAAAATACATTCGAAGCTGGATTGAAGAGGAAAGAAGAAAAACAAGACTCAAAGAAGTATTTTTTTTTGTTTTTCATATTTTTGGTGCTAAAAAATATTTTTAAAGGGTTGAGGACACATTTTTAAAAAATTTTTTTAAATAGAGCAAAAAACTTTTTAAAAAACTTTGAAAAAAATACGAAATTTTTAGAAAGCTAAAGTAAAAATAAGAAAATATTTGAAAATTATAAAAAATTATGAAACATTTAGAAAAAAAAATTAAAATAATTATAACTGTTTGGTAAATATTGAGTATGTTTATAATTTATAGATTTATAATATAAAATAATTATGTATATTTTTTTATTTTTTTTCAATATAATTGTTATTTTATTGTTGATTTATTGTAAAGATAAAGATACACAAAAATGAACAAAGAGATTAAAGTTAAAATAGATGTCGTGAGAAATATAAGTATGCTCATTTGTTTTTTTTTGTAATAAAGTAACTCTAAGAAGAATTTATAGACAAAAGCAACATTGTGTTGGAGGATTTAGAAATTTGAAAAAAAGTACAAGATGTCCCGAACATATTAGGAAAGAAATAGAAGATTATATGCTAGCCAAAAAAATTCAAAAAAATCAAATAAGTTTTGGGAGTCATAATATGAACGAGGATATATTTGGGTTCCAAGATGCAGATGATGAGGACCTAGAGGTTACTAGTAAAATGGGAAGAAATGATATTTCTAGTGGTGATAGCACTGGAGGGGGAAGTGGAGGGGGAAGTGGTGGTAGTGGTACTGGTAGTGGTAGTTGCATAAAGAGAATAAGACAAAAAGGTCATATAGATCATTTCTTCATTTCTAATCCAAAAATGATTATTCAAAAAAAAAAAATACTCAAATTACTATCAATAATACATGCAAGAAAGATGTCAAAGAGAGATCTGATATATTATTTTATAGATGGATGTATGATATCGTGATTTCATTTAAAGTGATAAATTATGTTAGTTTTCAACCAATACTTGAGGCAATTGGACAATATGGTGTGGGCTAGAAGAGACTAAGTTTTCATGATGTAAGGGTTACTAACCATTACATCATGAAAACTATTTTATAAAATGGAAGAAAAATAGATGTTCAATTATGTCAAAAGTTAGATGGATGGATTGATAGGAATGAAAAGTCATTAGTGAATTTCTTGGTGAATTCTTAAAATATTAATGAAATCTATTGATGCTTCTTCTATATTCAAAATGAGAGAAATTATTTGAAATACTTGACAGTGAGGTGAAGGAAGTTGGTGAAATCAATGTTATTCATTGATAATATATAATATTTCAAATTATGTGGTGACAGTTATTTATAATTTAATTTGAAATTTTTATTTACTTATGTATGTCAATGTTTTGAAAGGCGAAAACGTTATGCGAGGTGTTTTATGTTTGTGAGGCAAGACGTAAGTCTTGAAGCATAAGTTTTTTGTGACTATAAATATAATTAATAAATATTTTATAATATATTAAAAATAAAATAAAATAATATAAAATACGTTAAGCCTTGAAGTATTGAGCTGTAAGCATTGAGACGTAAACCTCGAAGTACGGAGCTCCATTAGAGGAGCTCCGTTGAGCTTCACGATGGAGCTCGTGGAGCTCCAGCGAGCTCCATCATCGATCTTGATGTGTCGAGCTCAATTGTGGAGCTTGAGGAGCTCCGTCGAGCTCTACTATGGAGTGTCGTTGAGTTCCATGCTTTTTTAATGCATTGAGGCTTTTTTAGAATGCCTCGCATTGAGACATGCCTGAAAATTCTTGTTAAAACTTTGATGTACATTAGTAATTATATTTATTACCTAATTATTATGTGTTTAAATTATGTAGGGAAGTTGTTGGAAAAGAAAATACTATATTTGTATTGACACCATGTGCTACACATTATCTTGACTTGATACTAGAAGATATTGGGAAACTACCACATATCAAGAAGTCAATAGAGTGTCATATCTATACGTAGTTACATCTATAATAGAACGAGTTTGTTCAACATGATGAAATGATTTACTGAGCAAAAGAAGTTGTTAAGGTCTGCTAAGACTCGGTTTGCAACGGTATCACCTTATCCTATATCAATGAACAAATAAACAACCTGAGGAAGATATTTACTAGTTTATATTGGATAGAAAGTAAATGAGCAAACGAGCAAAAGGGAAAAAATATAGCCAATATAATTTTCATATTTTTTTTGGAACATTGTAGTGTTTTGTTTGAAGGTATCGGGCCATCTTGTGTGCGTGATTCGTTTGGTGGATAGTGAAAAGAAGTCTCCAATGGGCTATATTTATGCAGCCATGAAAAATACAAAGGAAATCATTGCTAAAAGTTTTAATGAGAATGAATAGAAGTATAGGGAAATCATGAAAATTATTGATAAGAGGTGAGCAGTTCAGCTTCATTGGCCTTTGTATTTAGCTGGATATTTTTTGAATCCACGGTTTTATTACGATACAAAAAGATTACGAATGGACTTAGATTCAAAAATCTTAAAAGATGTATATAGTTGCATGTTGAGATTAGTGAAAAACAGAGATGAACAAGATACAATTATTTCACAACTAGACTTATACATGAATGATAAAGATTTTTTTGGTAATGAGTTTGCCATTAGAAAGAGGAAGATTAAAGCTCCAAGTTAGTCATTTAGTTTTGTTAATTAGTGCATTGAAATTATTATTATATATGTTTGGTTAAACTAGATGAAATATTCAACTAATAATTTATTTATATTTATTGTAGCTGAATGGTGGGGTATATTTGGATTAAGTGCTAGAGGTTTGCAAAAGTTTGTATTTAGGGTTCTCAACCTAAAATATAGTGCATCGAGTTGTGAAAGGAATTGAAGTATCTTTAAGAATGTAAGTTACTAAAATAATTACATACAATTTAATTTGTGTCTTTAGGCTCTTTAAAATATTTTTTAAAGTAACTTAGATTCTTTAAAACTAAAATATTGAAACATAATCATGAAACTGATTTATTTTTTTAGATTCATAACAAGAGGAGAAATAGGTTGGATCATTAATGTTTGAATGATTTGGTGTACATTAAGTAGAATTAAATATTGATGAAAAGATACACTGAGTGTTATATTATTGATTCCATTAACTTGAAAGATATAGATGATAGCACGAATAGTTAATGAGAAGAATGAAAGATGAAAATGCTTTAGAAGATGATTTGGTTTTTGGAGGTGATAATTTAACTTGAGGTAATATTGCAAGAGCTAGTGAAGTTGAATAGCTTAGAATTTATACAAGAGCTAAACCAAGCAAAATGCCAACACCAACATTAAAATCAAAGTCAACATTATCTAGCTTTAAATATATTCTTACTCTTGTTTTGATTAATGAAGATAAAAAAATAATTTATTCATCGGGAGAGGAAGATGAATATGAGGAGTGAAAGATCGATGATGAGGATGATATTGATGAATATTTTTTTGATTTAGATTTAAATGTTGATACATGAGTGTTTATTTTATTTTAAGATTTTGAAATTTTTGTGATGATAAGAATCACTAATTATGTTTGCTATTTTATTTTAGAATTTAAATATTTGGATGATTAGAGCACTATTAATATTTAATTTTTATGTTTGATATTTTTTACTTTATTATATTATATTATAAAATGAAAATTATTAACAATATTTAGTAAGATTTATAATTTTTATTTATATTAGGTTGGGTGTGCCTCAAATAAAAAAACTCGTACATCAAGTGTGCCTCAATTAAAAAAGTCCATGCCTCAAGTGTGACTTGTGCCTCAAGGTTCCAAAAGGTTTTTGTGCCTTGGTGTTGCTTGCGCCTAAAATAACTATAATTGTGTGTGACTAACACTGCACACAAGTGACAATTGGTGTGTAGTTGTGTGCACAATGGCGTCATGCAACAATCCTAAATAGGGTTTCTTTTCATTTTGACAGAAGTAAAATAAGTGAGATTAAATTCTAATTTGGTTTGATAAAAATTTGGATTTAGTACAACTTTATTTTTTGGAAAAATCAATATGGATTTTCACATCAAAAATAGATTAATAATAATTTTAGTTCATCATACTTATTGCAAGATGATGTCATACCAGAAATAGATATTATTTTTAGAGATGAGGTCAAGAGTTTAACACAATATTGAGAGAGATATGTTAACTATCAGAATCATGTATGAATTTTAATATAATTCATCCATTATGTCACTTACTAAAGAGACTTTTACTAGTTGTTTGATGTGTATCACAACTTTAGACTTTTAGATTATTGATATAGAAACTTTTATTCATAGTTTTGATAATCGTACCTTTTTCTCAACATTTTATTTTATTGAACATATTATTATAGTCCATGATAAATATTTGAAATTTATTGAATATTATTTGATTTAGCTTGATTTTTAATTATTTTTTATGTAATATATATTCATGATTTTTTTATTATTTCTTTCTCTGAGTTATCTTTCCAGATAATATAAAAAATAATCTTTATTTTTATTAATATTTATTTACATTATCAGAAGATTATGAGAAAGATTTTATTTAGGATTGAGTATGGTGGATTGACTATTCTCTCTTTAATTATAAGATATTACTCTATATATTTGAGTATTTTGGATTATTACTTGTTCATTTTCAACTTGGTTGCATATATTGACCAAATTAATAATATTTTATCAGTCTTAATAATATTTTTATCTTAGAGTCTGAGGCATACTAATTAGAAAAATATATTATAGTTTTTTATTTTACATGTCAGTCTGGTTTGAGTATAGATAATAAATGTTGTAATACACTTAGACATGAAAGAATTTAGTAGATAAGTAACCAGAGATGAATTTATGTATTTGATTATGTTTATTGATAACTATTTAAGATATACATTGATATATCTTTTTCGTGACACATCATAAGTTTTTTTTAATTTTTTTATAAATAATAATAAAAATTCTATGTAATAAAAATAATAAAAAATTAAAATTGATAATACATTAAAATATATGTCGGATCGATTTGATACATATTGTATATATTGTGAAATTATATATTAGACTTAATATGCGATAATATTTTAGTAAACTAAAATTGCTGAAAAAAAAAATAAATATCTAATTAAGATGACTCGGATATTACTTCTTGTAAAGAGTGTTTCAAAATATATTTTTAGAGAATAGTTTTAATTATAACATATATGGTTGAGATAATCACCTTGCTTGGGTTATGTAAATATATTATTATTTTTTTAAATATTTTTTAAAGGAGTTCTGATAGTAGATTACTTTTGTTGATTTTATATATGAATAATATTTTAATTATAATAGATAACGAGTTAGGAATCACCAAACTCAAAGAGTATATTTAGTTACAATTTTAGATAAAGAATTTTCAAAGACTCAAATATTTTATTGGCATAGAGACAAGTTAATTTAAAATTCAATTATATCTAATAGCTAAGATACATGCATTTGACATTGCTCTAGAAGTTAATCTTTTGAGTTATCTTTTTACTGATACTCTTATTTATTCAAGTATCAATTTTATTTCTGATGTGATACATGTAGTGATTCAACTAGTTATAAAATAAATCAAATAATTGATTAACTATTTGATTATGATTAGATTATACCATAGGTAATCAAAGTAGTTACTCATTTACTAGATTCCACTTGGCAGGTTTATTTTGATGTAAAGATTCACATACTGAGATATATGAAAAAATTCTCAAGAATTAAGATTTTTTTAAAAATCATAAACACTTAATTGTTGATTAATTATTTAGATTTGAGTAGATACTATCATATATTGTGAGGAAATCAATGACATGATTTTGTATTTTTTTTAGAGGCAACATTATGTCTTAAAAAATAAGAGACGTGTTCGTTTTGAGATTTAGTACATATGTAAAGTTCAGAGTGATAATCATAATTTTTTGTGAGATTTTGGATGTGATATCTAGCCGAGGTGATTGAGAATGCATTCTCGTCTCTTTCTATTATTTATTGTGATAGTCATAAAGCGAGATATAATAAATTTTATTATTATTAATTTTGATGGGATAGTAAAGCTCGTTGTGTTATTGCTCTCCCGCTGGAAATGCAGCCATTCAGAATAATGATTGTGATTTTAAATGTGATCGTGCCTAGTAAGACATTATGCCCATGTTATGTGGGCTCGGCCCAACACAAGCCATGCTATGGGGATGCATGATGCATGTCTAGGCATGATTTGTAAACAAATTTATGTATAGTTTACAAATTGTTGAAGGTGGTGTTTGGTCTGAAGTGGTCATAAAAAGACTGGTTTGCAAGATTTTCATAAGTAATTATTTTATTTGAATTATACAAAATTGTTACTATTTTTTTTTTTTTGATGAATTTTGATTTTTGAATAATTTTGTTAATTTTCTATATAAATGATATTCTGATAATAAGTAATAATGAGGTAGAAATCACAAAACTCAAGTAGTATATTCAAACACAGCTTCAAATAAAGGATGTTAGAAGACTCAAATACTTTCTTTGTGTAGATGTGACTTATTCTAATGAGGAATATTATCTTATTACATAAGAGATATATATTTGACATTGTTGTAGAGGTTGATATTTTGAATTGTCTTCTAGTAGATACTCTTATATTTTATAGTTTAGGTATCAATTTTATTTCTAATGTGATACCTATAATTGACTCAACTACTTATAAGAAAATCATATGAAATATTAACTATTTGATTATGATTAAATTATAATATAGGCAATCAAAGTAGTTAATCGTTTTCTAGATTTCACTTAGCAGGTTTATCTTGACATAATATTCATATATTGAGATATATGAATAAATTTTCAAGATTTGATATCTTTTTTAAATATCATAAACACGTATAGTTAATTGATTATTTAGATTTGATTTAAACACTATCAACACTAAGAGAAAATTCATGATATGATTTTGTATTTTTCTAAAAGACAACACTACAATAAGGAACAAATGAGATACGTGTTTGTTTTGAAATTTAGAAAATATCCACGTGCGCCTTGGTCATGCCATGTGGATTCACTCAACCAACCACGTGGTGAGCTATTTAAAAAAATTGGCCACATGTACTAGGCAGTGTGGAGCAAGCAAGTTTTTTTTAAAAAAAACTTTTTTACCAATGGGTGGGGCTGGCACGAGCCAATTGGACCAAGTCATGGAACCCTTACCGGTGGACTGTGCCAATGGGACAAGCATCCCCGATCATGCCTGGCCTAACACGAGGCACTGGTCCCCCTGGCCTAGCATAGCATGAGCCCCGCTCCAAGCTGGCACGACCCGAGTCCAAGCATGACTCAGCCGGGCCGTGCCTCATGTGGTGCCCGTGCTGCCTGTCTCATTTGCCACCCCCAACCGCACCACCCCAAAAAATTTTAGGAATACTACTGGGGGAGGGAGATGCTGAGCTATCTTAACCAATTGTCCTTCCCCTTTTTTGCAATCTTATTATGTGTGCATGTATAATTATCTACTTTTAATATATTAGCACTATATATATATATATATATATATATATATATATATATATATATATATATTAATTTTTATTATTTTATGGAATAATTAAAAAATTGAAAAAAATATAATTTAGTCAAAAAACATCAACTTAAATTATGAGCAGTTATCAATACAAATAATAAATTACATAAAATTTTTTCGGGTGTCATTTTTTCTAGGTCCTTATATTTCTAAGTATATCATATCAAATGAGTTTTTGCTCATGAAAGCTTGAAATGTAGGATAAAAATTTTAGCATTTTCCTAACTGACGTGCTTCAAATTTAGGATAAAAATACCTTTAAGACTGGGGTAAAGTATTTTTAACTTTTCTAGTGATTAATGATTAAGCTGTGAATGCTCAAATAAATTTGTCTAACACACTCAAAAATTAAACCCTCATGATTAGATTCTATCATAGAAACAAAGACATGTCATCATTTTTGTTCAAACTTAAGAGAGTTCCTGCCTAGACTTTTTTGATAATGCAAATATATATTAATAGAAGAAAAAATAAAGTTAAAAATAACTTTCTTAGGATAATTGAAAAATAAAAAAAATGTGACTGCCCGAAAAAGAACCAATCATGTAAATTGTAAACAGTAATCAATAAAAGTAATTATCTCAATTCTTTTTAGAAATATTTCTACTAGGCTCTTATCATAATTGTGAAAGGAATGCCTAGGCTTAGGCTTAGGCGTAGACATGGCACCTTGCCGTGGTAGGGGCGAGGCTCATTCATGCAGGCGCATGGATAGCAGAAAAGGTGCATGCCTTCTCTGAGACGAAGCTCTTCATAGGTGTGCTTTCGTGCAGGATGACATCCATCGAGCTCCATGGAGCTTGTCGAGCTCCCGTTGTGCTCCACGAATTTGTCGAGCTTTTGGAGCTTGAACATGAGCTCTTGTTTGAATTCCATGGAACTCGTCGTTGAGCTCCTCGACGAGCTACATGGCGAGGGGCAAGGGGCGATGTGCAAGGGGCGAGGTGTGATGTGCATTTTACAAATAGTATATTTTTAAAACCCACACCTTAAGGGTGCGTTTCACCATAAGGCTTTAGGAGGCTTTAGAGAGATATTAGGGTATTTTTAGAATAGTATATTTGATTATATTTTTTAAAATATATATGTAAAATATGGTGCGTTTTACATAAAAAAACCCACACCTTAAGGGTGCCTTGCACCATAAGGCTTTAAGAAGCTTTTGCTCTTTGGTGTGCCTTGCATCTTTCAAAATTATGGTTCTTATATATCTAAGCATATTAGATTAAATTAGTTAATGCTCACATCAGCTAGACATGTATGATAATAAGCTTTGGTATGCTATTTTAATTGATATAATTCAAATTTTAGGTTTGAAATATTTTTTTAAAAAAAAATAAAATATTTTTAATTTGCCCAATAACGAGTGATCAATTTGAGAACATACAAACAAAAGGTTCAACACTTAAAAATACTTAGGAGACAAACAATCCTATCATATAAGCAAAAAATACATATATTTTATCTCATTCAAATTCAATGAAAATTTTTATTAGATTCTTTGAATCTTACAAATTAACAATAGTAAAAGAAAAAATAAAGTTAGAATTAAGTTACTTGAAAAAATAACTTACGAAAATGAGACTAACAAGATAATCAAGAATAAACAATATGCATGAGAAAACAAGGAACTTAATTGAATATTATTATATCCAATGACTTTAAAAGAATTATCATTGATTATATGATAATATGATTATATAATAAAAGATAGTGAAAAATAAATAATTATTATTAATATGAGTATTAACTCATGTCTTGACAATTCACAAGTTTGAAGTGGGATGATGCATGACAAAGAGATTAATAGGATAACTGAGAATAAATAACACGTAAAAAAAATAAGGAACCTAATTGAACACTAGCATATCCAATGAATTTTGAAAGATTATCATTTGCTATATAATAATATTCGAGGGATAAGAAAAAAAAATAATGAAAAATAAATAAGTATCAGTATTATGAGTATTATTAGCTCATGTTTTGATAATTTGTAAGTCTGAAGTGGGATGACAGGTACTTGTATAATATAATAAAAATGTGTAGTAATGAGTATGAGAGTATCATGCTCAGAAACCTCTCAATTTGTCTCACTCTTTCATTAACTTCAAATGCTAATTGAGTAAATTATGTAAAATAAATAGTAACTTTTTCGGACTCTATAATTTACTCTAGTTTCAATTGAAGAAGCAATGTAATTGTATAATATATTATGTTATTTGAATTAAGTATTTTGATATTACTAACTCTCTTACGATATATGTTGTGTATAGATGAGAAAACTAAGGCTGACTCAAAAATGATGAACTAGTACATCACAATCAAAAAGTTAGAATTTGGTTTAGTTATTTTTCTTTTATTTCATTATTGAGTGATTAATTTGTTAGGTAGTCAAACAACCTCCAACTTCATAAACTATTCCCCTATCATTTTGTTGATTGTGAGTAATTCTAGTTCTCAAGTGTTCATATTGTATTGTCAAAATTTAATCCTTACATTACAACTAAACTCTAACTTCACCACACACATCGTATCGTGCTTCACTTGCACAGTCAACACATGCTTCAATGCCTATCACACTTGGTGAGTGTGCAATGGTGGACACCATAGTTTTGAAAGGCACACCAAGTTGTAAATGCCTTTTGGAGCCTTAAGGCACAAGGTTCCCAAGGTGCAAACTTTTTATGTAAGATATGTCCTATTTTGCATATATAATTTGTAATAAAATAATTAAATATAACAATCATTTATAATTAAATATTATCAAAAATATTAATTCAATCAATAAACATAATTAATATTTGTAAGCATAAAAATTTATAAAATTATGTCAATAAATCTAACAAATTCAATCTCCAGAGGTTTTAAAATTTATAAAAAATATTAATAGAACATGTCAACATGAAAATACACATTACTTGTCTAAATTTATAAATCATGCAAATAAAATACATTTAAAATTAACTAATTTCTCTACAACAATTAATTTTCATTGATCCTTAACAGTCACATAATGATCATTATCATTACATAATGTTAATATTTGCATTATTCCTATTTTTATTAATATTTGTTTTTTTTTTATTTTCATCTATTAATGAAAGAGAATGCATGAATTCTAGAGCTTAAAGCTGTGTCGTTCCTCCTTGATGATGGTAATATGATGGAGTTTGCTCTTCCCATTTTGCTTCTTTGCCCTTTGTGCTTCTATGACCTAGGCAATCCCATCACACTGAAATTCTTAGCAATACTGACTTTATTTTATATTTTCTCATTTTTATTGACTAACATGTGTCTTGATTTTCTATTTTTGATTCCTTTTCTTCTCTCATTTTTATTGCATCGCCCAATCTCATTGTAATCTTATCTTTCAACTTGATTGTCTTAGTAAATTCTTTAGATAATTTCTTCTTTTTTGTTATAGAATTTTTGTTCTTGCACACAATTTATCTCACTTGTCTATTGCTTTGTGGCAAGAGATTTTAATCGAGTAAAAGAAATTTTCAGTTCTATCATAGAACTCTTATCAGCCTTTCAAGTAGCTCTCTCTTATTTGAGCTTAGATAGAGGTTCTTGAATTTTCTTGACGAAAATATCTTTTTGCCTTGGATAACTCTAAAAATGTCAATTGGGCAGTGTCATGCAAACATGATCTGAATTTTAGTGGCTGTGACATGCCAAATATGACATGAATTTGGAACCTGGGCTCTGCATTGCTACACACGACATGATTTAGGAACTCATGCCGTGTTGTGTTGGCACTACAACATGTGAGGTAGGCTTGACATGACTTAATGGCTCAACTACTCATATGGGCATGTTGGGTCAGATCATGGTGTCAGGTCTATCACAGGCTAAGTTTTCCTTAGAGATGTCAAATAGGTTGTGCTTTGTTTGCACAATTTATTTTTATATGACCTAGTCATGCCACGATGTCATGCCAAGCAGGACATGAGATGGATTTTGTGTCGTGTCCGACACTACACAATTTCCAAACATCAGGCATGACATAGCCCTTTTAGCCCACAACAATGTTAGACTGTGTTGTTTCATGTCGGATTGTGCTAGGCTGATGCCTATGTTTTTTTAATTTTTTTTTAAATTTTAAGGCAGCGATATCGATGGGTTGTGCTTGTTGTTGTCACTGTTGGCACACATTATGTGAAAACATAATGGGTAGTTAACTTGAATCGGGTCCTGAATGCCCTGGACACGAACATTTGGTCATGTAAGCCAAACTTGGCTTATGTGGCTTGATTTAAAAAAAAACCTTATCCCTTTGGGCCGTTATTTGATGGGGGCATGACCCTAGCTTGGTCATGAGTCACCATGCTGATGGATATTGCCTCATGCTTGGCTCAACATGAGACATGATTGCCAATGGACCAGCACTGCATGAGTCTTGTCTTGGGTTTGTATGCCTCAGATCTAGGCATGGTTATGGACCTTGTTGTGTTGAGCCTGACACAACTAATTTAGGTTATGTCTCATGTCATGCTTGAGCTGCTCGATCTACTTAATACTTCTAATTGTTTGTTGGCTATGGCTTTAGGATAATAGTAGTGGGCACTAGGTAGTAGGTAGTGTTGCAGTGGCCCTTGCTCGTGCCCTTTGGTTGGCAGTGGCCAGTTAGGTAGTGGCGTATGGCCAAGCCACTCCACTATCAGTGTCCATTGGTGATTGCTTTTGGATGTAATTAAAATTTTATCAGATAGTGGCCAAGGCCATTGGGTGTACGATGTGGGCATTGACTTTGTCAGATTGTTTTTAAATAAAAATGTAATTTTAAGAAATTTTAATATTAAAAATAAGTTGTACTACATTATAAATGAAAATGAATAAAAATAATAGCTCAATAAAAAAACATTCATTTTGTGATTTTGGTTTCATCATGATATCATAAATAATAATAAAATAAAAAACTATAATAGTCATAGCCATGGTATTCTCGATGTCTATTGAGTAATAATCAACTAGTAGTTTTTTTACTTGATCTTGAAATTTCATCCGTGAATTTTCTAAAATTTAAAGCATGATAGTACTTTTATGATTGCTAGTCGTAGTGTCAAAATTTTATCTAAAATAACATTTTCATCCACAAAAAAATAGATTTAAATGTTATATTAAATATCATAAGAGTAAATAGATTATATGTTATTTTAGATAATATGAGATAAGTGAATTTGTATAATTTTTACTAATTTAATATATTAAAATTCTTAATGTTATCATGTTATACAATAAAATAGTAATTGGATTTATGTATCGAGATAATTCATTCTTATTAAATGGAAGACCTTGTTATTTATCTATAAATAATTGAATAGAAAAGTATTCATCTTTGAATATATTGTTTATGTTTGTACTAGGAAGCTCTTTAAAATTTTTATATCTAGTATCATAATATTTAAACATGTTTTTTAATTATTTGTGAGTCTTACTATTTGATTTTTAAACTTGATTTATGTAAGTGAACTTATATTTTTAATATATTATTACCCATTCAACTTTAGTCTTAAGATTCATATAAATAGTAAAGTAATAGAAAGATGAAATAGAAGATTAATATTTTAAATATTTATTTTTAATCTTAATAGTTATGATATTAAAATGATAATATTCTCTATACTAATTAAATATATTATGAATATTATATATATACTTAAGTATAATATATGTGGTGAGAGTATACATTGATGAATACATATTTGTCATGTAATAAAAGATTTTGAAGAATTTTAAAATTGATTTTCATGTCTTCAGTATGAATTATCAATAATAATTTTGTCATTTTTATTATTGATATAATTAGATATTATGTGTTGGTAAAAAATATTTGAATCTAAATATCTAATATTAAGTAGGTATAATTCTAATGGTATTAGTCATCAATTTAATATTTTTTTAGGCTTATTAACGAACATAGAGTGTCAAGTTTGTGTTCTTAGCTAGTTGTATCAAAGTATTATAATGAATTTTTTATGTTTTCTAATGCTTGATATTTATTTTTATTTCTTCAATTCTTCTTATATTTTTAGGTTAATTATGTGACATATATACTTACTATGAAAAATATCACACAAGGGTAAATTTTTAATAGTTCTTATAACATGAAATATAATATTTAAAATTTTATTTTTAATATTATATTTTCTAAAGTTTCTTGATAGATATTTATTAATGGCGAAATCATTATGATGATAAAGGATTTTATGAAATTTTAAATTTTTTTTTAGTTTTTTTTTGAATTAATGTAATGAGAAATGACACATGTAAATGCATTGTCATTACGATTAGTTTAGAGATCAAATGTTACAGAAATTACTTTATTATGTTTCTTAAATTTATCAATTATTAATTATTATTTTAATTTAAAATATTTATCATGTCATTTTTATTGCTCGATTTAGAAATTCTAAGATAAATATTTTGAAAATATATTTGTATAATATAAATTAATCTAAGATTATCCAAAAATTTAATTGGAATATTCATACTACAAATTAATTTTGTTATGATTTTTCTTTTAAATTCATTGTGATAAAATATAAATAAATATGATAAATAAATTTGAAGTCGATTAGTTTCATAGGTTCTGCTTCTCAATTAGATTTAACCAGAGTCTAATAAGTTATATTTTTTGATATATTAATTTACATGCCTTTTCAAATGATTAGTGCCACAAATATTTTTATATGTATGTATTTTTTTATAATATGTATTTTGTGAAGATTTTTTTTATACATGTAGAATTTTTATTTTTAATTATCTTAAAATAATTATTTGAAATTGAAGTTCTCATATTTAAAGGTTTTGGGCACTTGGATAGAGATCATGAGAGAATTTAGTTTTTAACTCAATTTTTTAATCATGTTGATATTTTATATGTCTATAAATCTAATTCATTTTAATAATATTTACTTTTTGTCAATTTTTTAATCTATGAGAAGTAGATCATTATTTTTATATTTTTTTATTTATTAATTTATTTATATATCTAAAAAATATTAATTAAAATAAAATATATGTAATACAATATATATCGTTGCTTTATGTTGATAGCAAATACTTTTCATCTCCACATATACTTGCACCTTGAAATCACAACTCGTTACTAAAATCGTTATAATATTTTGCCAAAGTAAAATTACAAATATTAAAAAATTGTGGGCAAAAGTACAATATCATTTTTAGATTTTATTAAAAAAAGGATAGACATAATAAAAAAGAAAATTACAAATAAACTAAGAAAAATAAAATATATTAATATGTTATCTATAAAAATTTTTTGATTAAAAAATAATTTTTAATTTTTTTTTCTTTTTTAGGACATAAATCTAAGAGTCATTAGATTTTACTTGAAGAGTTGTTGAATTAAATCTATTGGTTAAAAAATTAAAATTTATATTTTTTGGTCAATAGGACAATGATAGGCACCATTTTGTCATTTTGCTTTTGCAAAATGAGCTATTTTAAAATGACTGACATGGCGCATGTGCTCGGCCATGTGCCCTTTTCTAGTGCCTGCTTGTTTGGCGCACATGCCATTCTTGATATTAGGGGTTTTATTGATGTGAGTCGAGTTTGAGTTCAACTAAGTTCGAGTCGAGTTGTTTATATTCGAGTCGAGTTTTGATCGAGTCGAGTCTGAGTAGTTCGCGAGTTGTCTCTTTTTATTAGTACTCCTAATTATTATATATCCAACTTTAGGAGAATTGATGTATGGAATGTATATATATATATATATATATGTATATTTATTTATCACATTTATAATACTAACTTATTAATATAATTTATAGAATAATATATTATTTTATTACATCTTTTATTTAAAGAAAATTAATAACTAAATATATTTTTAAAATAAATATATTTATAACTAAATAAATAATAAAAATGTATGGTTGTTTAATAACAAAATAATAGAAATATATTTTTTATATCATCCCCTAAAGTAGATATATAAAATTTTTTAAAAAATTTTAAAATTTTATATACAAACATATTTGAATTTCTCGTGAATTTTTTGAGTCGAGTTTTGATTTGTTTGACTCGTCTAGTTAACATTTTGAGTCGAGCTTGAGTCGAGTTTTGATTAAGTTTTGACCGAGTCGAGTTTGAGTAGCTCATGAGTTGTCTCGTCTCATTGGCACCCCTGCCTGACATGACATGAACGTTGTCAGGCTGGCATGAGCTAGGTCCATGCGGCCATGCATAGTTTTGGATCATGCCATGCCTGGCCTTACATGACTGAATCGTGTTGTCTTTAGATTACTGATTGTAATTAGAGGCATGTTTTCTTCCTCTGCACCGCTCAATATTGCTTATGCCTTGTTCTCCATATTCTTTATTTTGACAACTTATGATTTGTACCATAAAACAAATGTTGGGCTCGGCAAGCCCATTTTGACAACCCAAAGAGCAGCCACCTCTAGATTGCTTGCCTGGCACTTTTCTAAAAAAGGGCAGTCAGGCATGGCTCAATGCTCCGCTGGCAATTGAAGTTATGTTGGGGCATGTCGTATCATGTTAGCTACATGAAAACCCAACATGATATGGGCACTTGACATTGGCCATGAGTTGCCCACCATGGTTCGAACCTAATCTAGCTTGAATATGGGTAAGGCTTGCTTGGATATGGTCCATGTTAGCTTGGGTCAAGTCCCACCGCTCATGCTAGTATGGGTCATGCCCATGTTAGCTTTGACGTGGGCTAAAGGTTATCCATTGCCTAAAGCAATGATGGTCTACTTTTTAAAAAAATAGTGTGTGAGTGCTGAGTTTTACACGTAAACTCATATTTGGGATTTCTGTCGCATTTATGGCATGACTCAAGCACATTTTGTCATCCAATCCAAATTTTTTCTATTTGGGCTGATTTTTCTGGTCATTTTGTTGTGCATGCTTGTGTAGCATATGGGCCATACCTATTTGTCCTACATGGCCTGAGCTGTACCACTGTGCCGGCCCAAGCCTGCTCTAGGCATTGGTTTGTCAGTGTCTATCCATTCCCGTGATGATTTTCATAGGCTTTGCTAGGGAAGTTTGGTTTGTTTGCCACCTCTATTGCATACAGTGACACATGCACTATGTGTTATATTGCGCCAGCTCTTTCTTTTATAATTCATAAAGTTGCACTCCATATAATTTTGGTTCTGATATCATGTTAATCATTAAAGTTAAAAATCAAAAAATATTAAATAAAACTCAATAAGAAAAAATGTACATGGATATCCTTATATAATTAGCTTGTTGGATTGTGACATAATATAATAAACAAAATAAAATAATATATAAAAATAAAATGTAGTAATCCAAAGAATCTTGTTCATATTCTTGATTCATTAGTGGAATATTAATTTTTAGTTTGTTTTTATTTGATAAAAATTTTGCATTCATTTATGAAGTGTTATTAATCTCATTATGTGTTTATATAATATTTTGCTTAATACCTACTGAATGAACAGGTGCCAGTTGTGATGAGGCTGTTCGACCTTTTTTCATGTCTACATTTACTCGCACTCACTGTTTATCTAATATAACTATGCCATATGCTCTTTCTATTAATCTACAATCCATAGCATTTTGAATACTTTATGAAAACATTAGCATCAGCTCCTTCCTAAAAAGATCTTCATTATTTGAAATTGGTGTAAGATCATGGTTTGACAGCAAATGTCATTTGGAATGAATATCTGAGTATTTTAATTGTAAATGATGTATGATCATGACCTTATTTATTGTGTATGAATTATACTAATTTTCATTAATGCAGGTTTTGTTAGACAGAGTTGAGCATTTTATTCACTCCGTTTCTGCTTATGAAGTGCAAATCTTTCAGAAGAGGACACGTATAAAAATGGTGCTTGTTTTGGTGTATCTTTCATTGGTTGCAGTTCTATTTTCTTGTCTAAAATAGATAATGATTTTCAAAGATATCTGACCATTCCATTTTACATTACGCATTCAATCCTTGGAAAATAGCTGAGATTGATTATTTGTTATATGTTTTCAAAATTTTAAGTTATAACATGTTTCTTCTCTGATAAATAGATGAAATGATGAATTTAAATTAAATACGTCCATTTTGATGTAGTGATGATTTTAAGTTTGCCTAACACTGGAATTTGTTCTTTGAAAAGCATTTGATTAATTTTTACTTTTTTCTCTGTTGTTTTACTGCATATTCTGTGATTTCCCATTCACTTGTGGCTTGATTGTTTGAAGCTTTTTCCCTGTTGAATGGTTTTACATTTAATTCTGCAAAGCTAAGTGTAACAAAACATTTTGAAGGACTTATGTGGATATACAAATATCATTTCTTTTTAGTTGATGTTTTTACTTTGAATGTAATTTCTCCCCTAGTTTTATGTTCTTCATTGGAGCACTCGTTCTGTTGGCTGCCCCAATTTTTTTTGATTATTATATATTGATATTTGATGTTTAATTTGATTCATTGATATTGAATATATATATATTTTTATTTATGTTATGTGGTCTTAAATTTAAAATGGTATCACAACATTAAATCATAAGACCTATGGGGGTTACAAACCCTAGAGAGAAAATATATATACTGTATCAACACATTATAGCATACTTGCATGCTATATAGTGCATGCATACACAAATTGGAGGAAGATCCACATCACTGTGCATTGTCGAAATCGTTGTTGCACACTGTGTGGTGGGCATCGACACCCTTTGCGTCGATGCCTTAGGAAGAAAGTGTTGCCGGTGTTGCTGTTTAATCTTGACAATTTCAGCAATAAGTGTTCTGGCATTGTTATCCAGGATATAGTGTTGGTGTTTTCGTGCACCCAATATAGCTCATCTGAATATCGAAAGATATGAATTGAGAGCTCTAAACTAGGGTTTGGAATCCTAATTTGTGATTTTTGAATTAGGCAAATACCATATACGATGTCGCTATCTCCAAATAAGGTGTTGATATCGTATTTAGAGGTTGCTAAATTTTAATGTATATCTTAAAATAAGGTGTTCATCTTAATAGTTAAGACAAAAAATAAGTATTCTATATTTGTTAAATAGGTCACTAATGTTGTACGTGTACCTAAGTATAATGTATATTGTAAGAGTGTATACCGACAAATACATGTTTATCATATCATAAAAAATTTTAAATAATTTTTAATATAAAATTATTATTCTTACTCTTATTTATTAATTATTATTTTATTTGTTTTATTATTATTATTGTTGGATATTATATATTGGTAGCTAATTCATGAATATAAGATAAGTATAATTTTGACAGTGTATGATATCCACTTAAATTTATTTTTAGATTCATTGACTTGCATAGAGTGTAAATATTTTATAGTTTGTTAGCTATCTTAATAATTTAGTATATTTTGTATATGTTCTAATGATGGGATAATAATTTTTAAGTTGATTTGTACTATTAGGTTTTTTATGTGATATATACACCCAATATGAAAAATCATATTTAAGAGATTATCTCGAATGATTTTTATAAAAATTTTTATAGTATAATCATTATTTGAAATATTATCAAATATTATGTTAAATATTTTGTTTTGTATCTTATATTCTTTCATGTTACTCGACATATATTCATATATGACGTGATTATCATAATGATAGCAGATTTTATGAAATTATAATATTATTTGTTTATTTTTTATTTAGAATCAATAAAGTTGACAATGACGAATAAGAATACATTGTCATTATGATTAGTCTAAATGTCAGATATCATGAAATTATTTTATTTTATGTATAACTCACATATGTGTAAAATAAAGATTTCATCCTTTCATCCACATAGACAAATAACAAAATCATTATTTCATTAAGTCTATTTTGGTAAAATAAAGAAAAATCAGTAATATATATATGTAACTCACATGAGATGACTATCTTTTAAAATTTCGTAAATCAAATATTTAATGATTATTTTTGGTTATACAATATTATTTGTAATCTATAAATTGTATCTAAATGTACTGCTTGAAAACTAAGTAGTTGTTGAAGGTTATTATAAAAAAATATTTTTCACATGAGATAGTCTTAGTTATTGGAGAACAAATATTCTAATAGTTCATAACAAATGTCTAGACGAGTTCACTCACTTCAAATCTTGCTTTAAGGTAATTCTCATTTTTATCTGAACTTGTTTTCATAGTAAACACCTATATACATGACCAACATATTTTTTTGATGGTTGTATAACTAGTTCTTAAGACCTATTTGAGAGGAAGACCTATATATCTTTCATTATGTCTAGATATCATCATGACAACACTTTAGTATTGCTTAGAGAAATAATAAAAGAAACAAAAAAAATAAAAAAAAATGAGAATACAATAAAACTTATGAAATTTCGTGTTGAATATATCTCTTCTATCTTTTTTAGAGAACAATCACAATGTCAAGAACAAAGAGATTTGATACAAGATAATTTGACTTTTTGATAGACATGTCTTTGATCTAAGTGTGCTGAGTATGTCTCTCTCTCGTGGTATAAACACTATATTCTTGGTAGTCAAGTCTTCTAATTATCGGATGCACCATTTAAGCAACCACCATGCATGCCACTTGCCACCAACTGTGCACTGGCTGCTTTCATTATTTTGTGCTGCTGTTGCTGGAAAACAGAAAGGAATTATTTTTTTGTTAATCTAACTCAACTCTCATATGATTTTGAAACAATATAATAATAAGAATGTAAATGCAATAATACATTGAGACATTCATATATCAGATGTACTTCTATACTAGACAAAAATAATTGCAGCAAACCATATACCTACTCATTAAAAATACATAAAATCAAAAAATAATTAAAACTAAACTGAATCAGATTTGTTTGAATTTGAGATTTTCATATAAATGTTAAAGTACATATGTTAGAGTATAATCTTCCTTGAAGCTCATAGCACGATACAAGCACAAACAATACTTTTGTGCCATGGTAATGTTCCTGTGTGCAAATTGGTTGCATTTTTGTATTTCTCAGTTTCCACGTTGCTACTTTGTTTTATGTTTAGCAAACAGATGTAAATTTCTCTTGAATTGTGTTTTAGTATGCCATGTTTTGATGGTGAATTTAACTTTGTTTGATATGGGGATTGAATATATTTTTTTAATCATCCTTCTTTTTTGGCTTTTTATTTATTTATTTTAAGGCAGAAGAATTGAAACTTAAAGCAAAAGGAGAGTCGATTGAAGAGGCACTAACAACTGATGTGGATAAGGTAGTGTTACTAATGTGACAGTATTTATTATAGGTAACAATTGTATATTGTTGGTCTAATTGCCACTGCAATTCCTACCCACTGTGTTGTTTCAATTCGTGGGCACATACAATTACAAGATAAAAACTTTGGGCATCATGTTATAATTGTTTCTTGTATCTTTGTTCATTTTTCAGTTTTATGGAAAATTAATTATATTGATATGAAAGTTCTTGTTATGTTTTTTTGTTGTCAGATTAAATTAGGAGAACCTGGCTACAAGGAAAGATACTATGCTGAAAAATTCAATTTATCTAACTCCATAGATATTGAAAAAGTTAGAGATGATGTTGTGAGTTGCTTATCCTTTTAATGTCAAAAACATTGCTAAGTTTGAGATGTTTGTTGAGTTTGAATAATTTTAAAAGTCTTGCCGCTTAAATATGTTTCCTTTATAATCCAATATTATTGTATGAAATTTTCAATCATATTAAATCTTTGTGGTCTTGATTTATATTTGTGTATCTTCACCAACAAATGTTTATTACGGGAATAGTTAATTCTTATTATTATTTTTTGTATTCCCTAATATGATTTTCATCACTTTATATTGTCATGACATTTATATATTTTTATTAGCTCTAATATCATATTGTCATGACATTTATGTTATATATTTGTTAAGGGTATTCATGAAAATGGTGTATATATATATATATATATATATATATATATATATATATATATATATGTGATTTGAGGCATGATATGTGATGCAATGGTTTGAGATATGCAGTGTATTCGACTGCATATCATGTACTTCAATGGTCCAGTTTGTCAGTCTGGTGCAGTGCAGTGCGGGAGATTAACTGAGATTAATACATATTGAAACAACGCACATTAATGTTGTGTGTTCAATGGTGCACTATGTGTGATGATGTGATGCACAAAAGTACATGATATGCCGTGCAATTTGTGCAGTGTGGCATGATGCAGTGTGGTGTAATGTAACAATGTTTACAGTGCAGTGTGGTGTAGTGTTGTGTAATTTGTGTGTTGTACAGTGTAGTGTATTGTACTAGTGTGCTGTGTGGTGTGAAAAGTGGTCACTGTCACATGGTGTTTTGTGTTGCAATGTGTTGTGTGGTGTGACCATGTGGTGCTGCGTGGTTTAGTGCACATATATTTTTACTTACTATGATTGATGTAGGTAATGTGAAAGCTCGGAATAGGACTTATACATAGTGAGTTGCTAGAGTTCAAATATAGGTTTTCGGTCAAGAAAAGCATGATCATCTGACTAACAAGCTTTTTTAGTGATGAGTTATTGGAGACTTGATTATTGATTGATTCATGAGTATTGATTGTTTAATGACAATCTATTGAAATAATATTATTTTTGGTTTTCATCTCTTGCATGACATGTAAGATGTTATGTTAGTTTATGGCACCCTTATATTTATTTTGGACTAGAGGTGTCAAACATGTTGGGCATCTGGGCTTGGCCCAAGGCACGGCCCAACTTGGCCATGCCTAGCAAGGCATGACATGGTCTAGAACTGTGTTTGGGCATGTGTTGGGTTGGCTAGAGGCACGGCTCATACATTGGTGTGTCGAGGTAACCTAGAGGTGTCAAATGGGTCGTACCAGGCCGGCCCAACATGGTTTTTAATGGTCCAACCGTGCTATCGTGTTGGGCCAGGCACGGCACGATTGTTGTATCGTGTCGTGCCTGGACCAACATGGTTTTTTTAGGCCTCGCCGGCACAACCGAGTTTTGGCTATGCCGGTTCATGCCCATACAGGTCAGTTCTAAAAAAATATAAATTTTTTTTCATTATTTGTTTAATGTTTATAATATTTATGTAATTATAAAATATAAATTAAATAATATATAATTGTAAATTATAAATATTTGAATAATTATAAAATTTATTTTTTTTTATATTATTTGTTTTAATTATGTATTAATTAGATTATAATTTATTAGAATTATATTTTAGAATTTTTAATGAAATTCTTAAACAAAAAAAATTAACACAAAATATATTTAATAAAAATAACAAAATCACACTCACAAAGCCAAGTGCCAAAAAATGGTCAAACCAAAGAAAATATGATACAAGTAAAAATGAGTATAAAATATTAAAATTAAAAATGAGAATCAAGCACAACTCATAAGCAAAAGCATAACTGTAATATATGTGCCGTTGTCTGCTTGTCGCAATTCCGTAATCGTCAATTGTCAAGCATCAATTGACAATCTCATTAATCATATATCGGCGTATCAATATTATCCTCATTCTCAATATCAACATCAAAATTATATGGATCATTATCAGTAATTAATTTTTTCGTTTTTGTTGCATCTGCAGTTTTAGTCCCAACATGATCCTAGATGTTAAACCTCGAATCATCCCAATCCTTCATGCATGTTAAAGTCTCAACAATATCTGGATGCAATTTTGATCTCCAATCTGAAATTATATTCACTGCAATAGAAAAAGTAGATTCTGATGTTATGCTCGATACCGGAGGAGTCAGTAGATCCCGTGCCATCTTAGATAGCACAAAAATATGGACTCGTATGATTTTTACCATTATAATATATCAAGATTCTTAGTATCAGAATATGATAGGATTGATCAGTAATTGGTATCTAAGGATCGAGACAGCTCCCTTTTATTCAACGGTCCACCCCGTCGTTTTCCCTTAGCTAACTGAATGAAAAAATTATCATCTCCGAATATGATATTAATGTACGTACTCATAGCCTCACTACTACTATCACCATACCTAGTATCATAGTATATGAAAATGTCAGTCAACTTCTCGTGAATGAATCCTTCAGGTAGATCATCCAGTTCATGCATGCGAAAATATAAGTCAAAATATTATCTATACCTTTTACTTTAACCCTGGGGTTCATGCATGCAGCGAGATAATAAAGAGATAGAATTGTGAACCAGTACTTTAAGTAATTGGTTTTCATCTCTACAATCATATGGCTAAATATTGAGTCAGATCGATATTTTTTAAATATGCTACTAATATTGTATATGTACCTGAGTGCAATGCAAGTTGTGTGAGTATAAACTGACGAATACATGTTTGTCGTGTTATAAAAAATTTTCAGGAATTTCATAAATAAAGTTTCTGAAGCCCAGTCAGTAATGTCAATAATAAGTTCATTATTTTTACTATTGATATATTCAGATATCACGTGTTTTTATCCAACACATGATTTCAACATCAGGTATGTGTAATTCTAATGGTGTCTCACATCCGATTAAAATTTTTTTTCTTAAGATTTACAAACAAACAGATACTACTGAACTCCTGTTGTTTGCCAAACATGCGAATATATTTTAGTGAGTTACATATGTTTTTCAAAGTGGGAGAACACATCTTCATCCCTGCTTGTACAATCAAGTTAATCATGTGATACATACATCTGACGTGAAACTTTTTTTCTAATGGTCAATCTCTAATATTCTTAATAAATATGTTAATCGTTACTTCATTATTAGATACTTTATCGAATGTGATACTAAAAATTTTATTTTGAAATTTATATTCTCTAAAGATCTTTATCATACACTCAAAAATGACTGAACCATCATAATGATGTAGAATCTCAGAGAATCCTAAAATTTTTTATTCATAGTCCATTTAGAATCTACACAGTGAGCGGCGAGATATGGATAAGATGCATCATCATGACTAGTCCAGATATCGGATATCACGGATACCACTCCACTATATGTAATAAATTTATTAATTATTATTTATTTTTCTAGCTTATAATATTTTAGTATGTCATTTTTAGATGTGTAACTAATTCTACTATAAGCAGGCTGAAAATATGTCTACATGATATTCACTACCCTTGGATCTTCTGAAAATCTATTCAGAAGATCTATCAATGTAATAAGTTTGGTCATGTATTCTCTACCCAACTCGATGTGGTATATGAAGGGGGTAAATTTTGAGACTGAACTGGATTCAATCTCAAAAAATATAGTATTAAGTTGAATTGCCTAGGATCTAATGTACTATATTTTTTGGTACATAATTCAACATTCTTCTTAAAGTGCCCAGTTCAAAACGTATTCTTACAAGTTAAAATTTTCTTATAATATTTGTACTGTATCATTTCTTCTTTCTTACACTTATAATTTTTTTATTTTATTATATTAAAATGATTCTAAACTATAGAAGTCTCCTATTTTTTTATTTTTTAGATATTTGGGTTAAAACGATTAGAGAAATCAAAGTTTTAGCAGCTTCGGACCTTTGTTTTAGATTTTTATTTTTAAAATTTATATTAATTTTATTAGTATTTGTATTTGTCATTTTTTTGGTTTTTTTAGATAAGAAAATAGCTTAAGCCTTAAAGAGTAGAGAGAAAAAAAAGTAAAAAATTAATTATTTTTAAATTAACAGTTTCAAACTTCTGTTAACTAATTAATAAAATACAAATACTCGTAAAACAGTAAGGAAAAGTACATACACCAAAAATCTAACTTCCAAAGATTAATACAAACACCAACTAAAGATGAGTTTGAGTTGCGAGTCCCAAAAAGTCGAGCCAAAATCAAAAATTCCGAAAGAGAGAATTTTAGGAGAGAGATTTGAGTGCGAGTAAGAATATGAGATTATATGTTTTTGAAAAACATATAAATTAGAGGAGGGGGGGACTTTTATAGAAAAAAATTTAGAATTTTTTTTAAAAAAATATTTTTTGAATTTTTTAATAATTTTTTTGAGGCAGAATCATGTGGGTCATCTAATTTTGCCCCATAGCCGTTGGAGGCAAAATCCAACGGCTAAAATTCAAATTATTTTTAATTTTTTTTATTTTTGAACCGTTGGGGTTGGTTCGGACCCGGGCCTGCTCGGTTTTCGGATCTGTCGGGCTGAGCCTCAGCCCGACCGGGTGGTACCTTCGCTCATGCTGAGGTACCTACCTGGCCACGGTACCGTGTTGGGTTAGGCACGGCACGAGGCCTGGTTGGTCTTGGCATGACACGGCTTGGTTCGTGTCATGGTAGGCACAACCATGAGCATGATAAATTTCAATGCCGTGTCAGGTCAGTCATGGTCAAATCGTGTTGTGCCTCGTGCTGGGTAGGACCGGCCCAGCCCGTTTGACACCTAAGGTAACTTGGGCCTCGTGCCGAGCCAGGCATGGCCTAGTACCCTGGCTCGAACTCATGATTTTTCAGCATGACCTGAATCATACCCCGCACCCTCCCCCTAGCCCCAAATGGCTGGACCCAAATCTCGGGCTGGTCTTTAGATTTTGGAGTCTGAAGACCGATTGAACGAATCCTGAACTTGACTTCGATTTCCTGTCTCCCGAGACTCGAGCCTGACGGTCTCGCAGCCGGACCCGACTTCATGACCTGCATTCTATAGGTTCCATAAGCCAAAACTTTTGGAATTTGTGATTGTTGGGTCGGTTCGATGGTCGAACCGACCCAACGGTAAAAAATGCTTTTTTATTTTAAGCCGTTTGAATTTTGGCCCTAATGACTAGAAGGTAAAATCTGACGGCTCTAATGATTCTGGTCCTAAAACTTCTAAAAGAATTCAAAAAAATAGATAAAAACTTGATTTAAAAAAATTTTAAAAGTTATATATAACCCGTCCTCCCCCTCATTCATAATTTATATCATATATATATATTGTATTATTTCTTTGTTTCTTCTCGGCTCTCGTCTATTACTCTCTCTCTCTCTCTCTTGGTTTTTCTCTAAGAAGCACAGACACAAGGACACGGCAAATTAAAAAAATCTAGGATACGGATACGGCCTAGAATACGGAAAAAATTATATAATTTTAAAAAATCATGTATTTAAAATTATATAATTTTTCTGTTTGTAACCCCCCCTCCACCGTATTCTTCGAAATCCCCTCCCCAAATTTTATACTGCTTAAAAAATTATAAAAAATTAGGTTATAAAATTATATAACCTACCCCCTCTCCTAGTCTTGTTCGAAACACCCCCCCTCCCTCCATATCATCTTCGAAATTACCACGCGAAAGCTCCCTACCCCCTGCCATCGTCGGGCACTTAGCTTCGTTAGTCGTGTTGGAGTTATTGGCATAGTAGAACGCATTGGATACATATCCGATGTAACGTTCCAAATTTTACGTGGCGTATCGGACACGTATCCGTGTTGTGTCTGTATCGTGTTCGACACGTGGACATGGCAGTAGGGAATCGTATTTGTGCTTCCTTGGTCTCTCTTTTTAGTTTTGATTTTTGGGACTCGAGTGTGGACTATCGATTATGGTGCAGACATCAAAAAGCAAACGAGATTTTATGTATTACAGGGATTAATTTTTAAATTTTATTTATTTTTATTTTAGTTAAAACTTTTAGACTTTAGTTAGATGTGTCAAATGGGCTGGCTCGGCCCGGCATGTCCTGGTTTTAGGTAGCCCAACCAGGTTATCATGCAGTGTCAAAACTGAAACCGTGCCGATTTTAGGTGGCTCAGTACAGTAACCGTGTCGTGCTTGGCCCGACACGGCCTATCAGCTTAGCAGGTTAAAAAAATCATTCTTGGTTGGGCACATACGGGCCAGTTTTAAATTTTTTAATAATCTTTTTTTCAAGTTATGTTATTTATGTATTTAGTATTTTAGTTTAGTTTATGTTTAAATTTTTTAATACTTTAAAAGTATTTTTTATTGTTAATTGTTTTTAGTAATTAGTTAATATTGATTATTTTTAATACTTTATAATTTATATGTATATTAATGTAAGTGTATGAAATATGAATCAATATTATATTAAAACTTAAATATGAATAAAAATTAAAAATCAATGCAAAATGAAAATTTTTAAAAAATAAATATTTAAGTTTCAACTTTAAAGCATCAAATTGCATCAATTCAATCTACAACGACACAAAGGCACAAACTTAAGTCTCAAAGTAATATCACAACTATAAATTAAACAAACACAAATGCGATGTTAATGAGTAAATCAAAATCAAATATCAGAATCATACATAAGTGTCACAATTCGGCAATTGTCAATCATCAACATCATTAATCGTCATGTCATCCTAAATATTAATATCACAATGATCATCATTAGCAATACATTTCTCTACTTTTGCTGTAGTTCCAGCACGATTATGGATGTCCAAGTTTGAATATTTTCAATTTTTCATGTATGCTAAAATCTTAATAATATCCAGACGTAATCACGATCTTCTATTTGAAATCACATTTACTATAACAAAAAAATAGACTTCGATATTAGGATTGACACTGGAGGAGTCAGTAGATCCTGTGTTATCTTAGATAGCATGAGAAATGTGAACTCGTATGATTTTCATTATTGTAATATATCAAAATTCTTAGTATCAAAATATAATAAGATTGATTAGTAATCAATATCTAAGTACCGAGATAGCTTACTCTTTATCAACAGTCTACCCTGTCATTTCTTCCTTGCTAACCGAATGAAAAAATTATCTTTGAATATGGTATTCATGTCCACACTCGGAGCCTCACTACTACTATCACTATATCTAGTATCGTAGTATGTAAACAGCTTAGTCAACTTCTTGTGAATGAACCCTTCAGATGGGTTTTTCAGGTTCATGCACGAATAAATGTAAGCCAAAATATTTTCTACCCCTTTCACCTTAAAACTAGGGTCCATGCAGACAGTCAAACAATAAAGAGATGAAATGGTGGATCAGTACTTGGTTTTCATCTTTATAACCATATCACTAAGTGTCGGGTTATCTTGATATTTCATAAATATGCTACTAATATTATATATGCACCCGAGTGTAATGCAAATCGTGTGAGTATAAACTGATGAACACATGTTCATCGTATTATAAAAAATATTCAGGAATTTCATAAATGGAATTTTTGTAGCCCAGTCAGTATCGCCAATAATAAGTTCGTCATTCTTACTATTGACGTAGTCGGATATTACGTGTCTATATCTAATACTTGACTCTAATATTAGGTAAGTATAGTTCTAATAGTATCTCGCATTCGATTGATTTTTTTTTTAAGATTCGTAGACAAATAAAGATTACCGCACTCCTATTGTTTGGGAGGCGTGCGAATATATTTTAGTGAGTTACGTATGTTTTCTAAAGTTGGGGCACACACATTCATCCATGTTTGTATAATCAGGTTAATCACGTGACATATGTATCTAACGTAAAAAATCTTTCCTAATAGTTTATCTCTAATATTACTAATAAACATGTTAATCGCTATTCAATTATTAGATATATTATAAAATATGATACTAAATATTTTATTTTTAATTTTATATTCTCTAAAGATCATCATGCACTCAAAAATGGCCAGGTCATTATGAGGATAGAGAATCTCAAAGAATTCTAAAATTTTTATATTTAGATTCTATTTTGAATCTATATAGTGGGCAGTGAGGCATGCATAAGATGCATTATCGTGATTAATCCAGATATCAGACGTCACAGACACTACTTTACTATATTTTATAAATTCATTAATTATTATTTATATTTTTAACTTATAATATTTTAGCATGTCACTCTTAGATGTGGACCTATGAATCCTATAAAATGCAGGCTAAAAATATATCTGCATGATACTGACTATCCTGCATCATTCGAAAATCTAATCGTAAGACTCATCATGATAATCAGCTTGGTCATGTCTTTCCTCCTTAACTTATTGTAGTATATGAAGAGGATAAATTTTGAGACTGAACTAGAAGCAGCATCAAAAAACTTATAATTGAGTTGAATTTGCCTAGGATCTAATGCAACATATTTTTTGGTGCATAGTTCGACATGCCTCTTAAGGTACTTAGCCTCACACGAACTCTTAAAATATAAAATTTTCTTACAATATTTGTACTGTGTCGATTTTTTTTGGTATTCTTAATATTTTTTATTTTATTATATTAAAGCGAGTTCAAACTACTAAAGTCTTTCTAGCTTTTTATTTTTTAGATGTTTTGGTCAAGGTGACCAAAGATACTATAGTATTGGCAATCTCATACTTTTTCATAAAATTTTTATTTTCTAAATATAAATTCATTTTATTTTTGTTATTTAAATTATTATTTATTAGTTTTTAATTTTTTTTGATTAAAGAGTAGAGAGAGACTAGACTAGAGAAGAAATTTTAAAATATAAAATTTTAAACTTTAAAAATAAATAAATAAAAAAAATATGAAATACACGTAAATCAAAACATGTAAACTTTAGCTTTTTTATATCCATATTGTACGTGCACCACAAATCTAAAGCTGAGTCCTGAAGGCCAAAATTAGAAATTCTGAGAGATAGAATTAGAGAGTGATAGAGAGAGAAGAGCAAGAGCCAAACTAAAAGAAGATTTATGTTTTTAAAAAATATAAATCTTAGAGTGGGGGGGATTTTATAGATTAATAAAATGATTTTATTTAAAAAATATTATTTTTTAATTTTTAAAATTTTTAATAATTAAAAAATGAGCAGAATCCTTAGGGCTGTTGGATTCTACCCCATAGCTGTTAGAGGAGAAATCAAACGGTTTAGATTGATTTTTTTTCTCTTATCATTTAGGTTGGTTCGACCGTGGAACCGACCCAAAAAGTCTTATTCCAGAAGCTTCGGCTCTTAGAATGGAAAAGATCAAAGGAATTGGGCCTCAGACTCGGGTCGAAAAAGACTATGGGTTGGGTTTTGGGCCCTGTAGAACTTTCAGATCCATCTGGCCTCGAGTTGTCGGTTAGGGTAGGGAGAGTCGGGTTAGATCGATCGGAGCATATCTTGACTAGTGCCAAGATACCGTGCCCATGGGCCTTGGTACCGGGCTATGCCTGGCTCAACATGTGATCCAGTTGGCATCGGCATGAGCCGCGCAGTGAATAGGCCCTACACAGGCACGTGTAATTCTTGTGCTATGCTGGGTCAAGCATAGATGAATCGTGCCATCCTTCAGGCCGGGTCAGGTCGGGTCGACTCGACCTTTTTGATACCTTTAATTTTAGTTTAATTAATATAAATTAATATATAATTTTAAAAATACTAATTACAATATAAATAATAAACTAATAAAAAATTTAAATGACAAATAATATTTATAATGACGATAATAAAATTAATTAAACGTAAATATGAAAAATTTTAATATTGATAACAATAATCCTATGAAAAGATCTGAAACTATGGAAACTTTAATTTTTCCAACGTTTCGATACAAATCCAAATATCTAAAAAATAAAATATTAAAAGAAAATTAATAGTTGGACTCACTTTAATATAATACAACATAAAAATATTAGAGATACCGATGAAGAATCAGCACAATGTAATTATTATAATAAAATATTTACTTGTATGTGTTCATCTGAGACTTGGTACCTTAATAGACATGTCGAACAATACACCAAAAAATATGGTGCATTAAATCCTAGCAAACTCAACTCCTTGGTGGGTTCTTTGAGGCTGAATCTAATTTAGACTTATTTTTGACATTTTTCATATACCGCAACAAGTTAGGAAATGAATGTATGACTAAATTGATCATCATGATGAATCTTTCGATTATATTATTGGAGAAATTAAGGGTAGTCAGTATAATACAGACTTATTTTTAGTATGTATATTATATGATTTCTAGATCTACATCTAAGAATGACATAATAAAATACTATAACTTAGAAAAAGAAATAATGTTTAATTAATTTATTGCATATAGTTGAGTAGTATCCATGATGTCCGATATCTGGACTAGTCATGATGATACATCTCATGTATGTCTCATCGCCCACTATGTAGATTCAAAATTGACACTAAATAAAAAAATATTTGGATTCTCGGAGTTTTTTTATCCTCATCATGATCAGGCTATTTATGAGTATATGATTAGAATCTTTAGATAATATAATATTAAAAATAAAATATGTAATATTACATTAAATAATGCATCTAACATTGAAGTAGTCATTAGCATGTTTGTTAGGACTATTAGAGATTGACTATTAGGAGAGATTTTTTATGTTAGATATATGTGTCACATCATTAACCTGATAATACAAGCAGGGATAAAAGTTATTTCCTTCATTTTAGAAAACATATGTAATTTATTAAAATTTTTTCGTATGCCTCATAGATAACAAGAGTTTAGTAGTCTTTGTTTGTCTGCAAGTCTAAAGAAGAAGAAATTTTAATCGGATGTGAGACACCAATAGAATTACACATATATGATGTTGGAGTCATGTGTTGGATATGAACACGTGATATTTAATTACGTCAATATTAAGAATGACAAAATTATTATTGACAACACTGACTGAGCTACAATAATTTATTTAATGAAATTCCTAAATATTTTTTATGACACGATAAATATATGTTTGTCTGTTTATACTTCTATCACTTGTATTGCACTCAGTGCATATGTAATAATAATAGTATGTTTAGAAAATTTAGAGATACCTCGATATTTAACCATATAGTTGTAGAGATGAAAATCAAGTACTTAAAGTATTGGTCTTCTATTTCATTTCTTTATTATCTGACTATTTGCATCGATCTTAGGGTTAAGGTGGAATGGATAAAGAATATTTTAACATACATATCCTCTTGTAAGAACCCAAAAGACCAACCTGAAGGGTTCATTCATTAGAAGTTGACTGAGCTATTTACATATTACGATACTAGGTATGGTGGTAGTAGTTGTGAAGCTCTGAGTATATACATGAATATCATATTCAGAGATGATGACTTTTCTATTCAGTTAGCGATGGGAAAATGATGGGATGAATCATTGAATAGGAATGAGCTGTCTTGGTACTTAGATATCGATTACTGCTTAATCCTATCACATATTAATCATAATAATCTTGATATTTTATAGTGGTGGAAATCATATGAGTCCACCTAATACTTGCTATCTAAGATGCTATGGGATCTATGGACTCCACTAGTATTGAGCATATCATTAGAGTCTATTTTTTCTGTTGCAATGAATGTAATTTTAGATAAGAGATTGAATTACGGCTAGAAATTGCTGAGAGATTAACATGCTTGAATGATTAGGAGGATTCAAGTTTGGACATTAAAGATCGTGTTGCAACTGTAACAAAGTGGAAGAGTTGATTGTTGATGATGATTCGTGAGATTTTAATGATGATTGATGACTGAGATGAGATTGAGCCTATTGTACTGCCTATGACCTACCATTTGTAATATTGATACTATCATACACTGACGAGATTTATCATTTTTGGATTGTCTCTGTTTATTTATTTTTGTCATTTGATTCTGAGGCTTGAACTTGTTTTTTTTGTTATTATGTTCTTTGTTTATTCAGAGATTTATTTATAAGATTTATATTTTATATTTATGAATTTATTTTTGTTGTATTAATTTTAATATTTTAATAATTTAATCTTGGATTTGCATTGCTATTTTGTAATTTGTATATGTTTTTAGTTGTGAGTTGTGACTTATAAATTGTGATAGTAATTTTATTTTTTTGTTTTATTAATTTATTAATTTTTTTTGTATTAAATTTACAATTTTATTTTATTTTTTAATTTTGGGATGACCTAATTCAGAATGAGCCAAAAGGGCCCGACCCTGCAAGTCTATGCATGACTCGGCCTGAACTGGGTAAAAGGTGCTGGTGGGCCATGCTGGGTCAGCACTTTTTATGTCATGCCATGCCTGACACGACACAGTGACCCGATTGGGCCACCAAAAAATAGGCTGGGCCGACTAGATTCAGCTCATTTGACACCTCTATTTTGGACTATGCAAGTACATAATATAATTTTTTAGTTGATAGAATTGAGAGAAGATGAGCTAGTAGAGATTTAGTAAATTACTACTCATTTTACTTATTTTATATTGATAGCTATGTAGTTCTTGACTTCTTGGAGGTATTTTCAATGAATGTGGAAGTAATTGTGGGAGTAAGATAGAGAGGGATAGGTTTTTGGCATAATATTATTGTGATTTCTACTTGGTAATTTTGTTGAGTTTTATAGTTTAATTTTGAGTGATAGTAATTTTCCTTCTTGTTTTATCATCAAATAACTTGGTATCATTTTAGACAAATTAAACAAAAATCAAATGGTGAGATCTCTCATATGGTGTACCTTGGAGATAATGAATTGCTAGTTATGTTAGAAGCATATGTAAGAGATACTCAATACTAGATATATTTTGTAGATATAGTGGTCATACTGGAGATAATTGCTGGAAGTTAATTTTAGAGTTGGTGGTGTGCACTATAGATTGATGACGAAGAGGTTCACTACCAGATCTATTTGAGTGTTCTAACATAGTTTTTCTCATCTGGATTCTTACTAGAAAAAAAATATACATGCCTCTTATCTAGCAAGACAGTGATAGAAATTTTTTATTTTCAAAGTAATTATATTCTCACAATTCATCTTGGTGCTCTAGGCTCTTGACTTATTGACTTTAGTGGAAAATAATTACATTATAGATATTCACTCAGTAGTCATTATTTTTTCAACTTGTCTGAATATTATTGTTTCCAATAATAAAATATCTACATATGATAATATTTAATTTTTTTTTTATTTTTTTCTCATATTTTATTTATTTTTGGAGCTGTATAGCTTACTGGAGAAGAATTTGTAGATCTCCTCTCTAGTATGATAACAATAGAAACTTTTCATTCTGAAGGTATTATATCTTGCTAAATGCTACTCTAATCTTCTAGCTTATTGATTTGGAGGACAATCAATCGTCTCACATATAACTGCTCATTATTCATTATTTATTTATTTATTATATGAATGTTATTATAATTAATGTCAATATATCTAAATTTTTAATTATGATAGTATTTAATTTTATATTATATTTTTTTCGTATTCTATTAATATTTGAATGCATAAATAATCTAATTTTTATAAATTATCTAGCTAAACAAGTCGATTCTAATATTATTTTTATCTCATATTTATGCTTTGCATGATAATAATATTTTAATAAAGACTTTCTTTTATGTTGAATATGATGGTTTATATGTTTTTCTTTTATGATTATGTGTCTTATTATGTGTGTGAGTTTTATTAATTATTTTCTTATTTATTTTAGATTTGGTTATCCATCTATTCTTAAGTTGAAAAGTTTTGGATCCCAGTATTAGAGAGATTTATATATTAGATTGTGAGATTTGTTAGGTTGGAAAGAAAATCATAATTTTTTATCTTGATTATCAAATTTGTCTAAGTAATAATTCATTTGATTTTATTCACTTGGATGTTAGTGGATATGGTAGAGTTAACTTGAGATGTCATAAAATATTTTATTATGTTTTTTCATTAATGATCATACTTTGTTTACTTGATTTTTTTAACATATTTCAAAGTTATATTTTTCAGTTATTTAATAAAAGATTTGAAAATCAAGTTAATAAAAATATAAAAATTATTAGAATTATAATATTTTAGAGTATATGTCTAATAGCTTCTATACTTTTTGTAATTTGTTTTAATGTAGGTTTGATAGCTTCAACATGTTTTAAATTATACTATGACATAATATATTAGATTTTTTGTGCTAGTATATCTCACAAAATAAGATTATAGATAGAAATAATAGATTTTTAGTTAAAATGTCCAAAATATTTTTGTTTGATATAAATATTGATATTCATTGGGAAATATGATTTTGATTATCAATTAACTAATTAATCAAATAACTTTTTTCTTTTTTTTTATAATGTATTTTTTGTAATCTTGTATCTTATTGGTCAATTGTTTAATTTACTTTCTAAAATCTTTGAAAGTATTTAATTTGTTCAGGTTCAATATCTTTTTCTAGGACAATAAAATGATATCTAAAGTAATAAAATATATCTTTTTTAGTTATTCTAGTATCAAAAAAAAATACACATATTAATAATATAAAAATGATAGAGTATTAGTTAATATTGATATTATATTTTTTGAGCATAAATATTTTTTTAAGGAAATCATGTTAGGTAAGGATTTAGAAGAAATGTTTTAATCTCTTAATTTACCTTGTTTCTTTGTAGAATTAATTGGGTTTCCAACTAAGAGGGCTATCACTTCTCAATTATTTTTGATTTGTTGTTAGAAGATTTGATCATTTAGCACATAGATTTTTATTCTAGGAGAATTGAACTTGTATAGTTTATTGAAAGCAAAAAAAAATCTCAATATGTTATAATGTTGTACAATTGACTTTTTTGGTCTAAATCTTCTGATTACTCTTCAAAAAAAAAAAAAAGAAGAGCTATACTTATAATCTTATTTCATATGTTTTGTCCTATTATTATTACTTGAATATATACATTTTTTTTTCTGAGATAGTATCTCTTCTAGGATGGTATTTAGTTATTATCTTTGTTTTACTCATATTACTTGTGATTTTTTATTTTTGAATGTTATATTAGTTAGGTTAGAAGAATTTTTTTTATAATGATTTTGAAGAAGAAATTTATATGGAATAATCACATAATTTTTGAGTATTGACAGATTATTTAGATCCAAGTTGTAGATTGTGGAAAGGCTTATATGATCTAAAGTAATTTTTGAGAGCTTAATTTGTTATATGTTACAAATTATTTGTTATTTTATTAAAGTTTGGGTAATATGTTTATTTTATTTATTTTATATATAGATGATATATTTGGAGATGGTAAGTTCATAATAATCCAACTCAAGAGTGACATTAGTCATATTTTTAGATAAAATAATGAGATTGAAGTATCCTATGATAATAGAGATATTATATTATCATTGATGATATATGTTTTAGATCTTTTTTCAAAGATTAATCATTTGAGTTGCACTAAAGCAAATATGCATCTTGAGTTAGATATTTATTTTATGTCTGATATGAATCTTCAAGTTGATTGACTACATAGATATAAAAATGTGAAATGAGCTGGGCAGCCTGCCTGAGGCCTGGCCTTCCCAAATGCTTGCTTGGTATCATACGGCTTAGACCCACCTTTACTAGTTGTGTTTGACCTAATTGGGTGGCATGCATGCTTTCCAAGTTGTGCCATGGGCTGCCTATATGTGGCATGCGAGTACGCGTGTCCATGTATGGCTTGAGGTTGGTCACTAACTTGTGCTTGGTATGACTCAAGCTCCAATGTGAGCATGGTTTTAGTCTAGACAATGGTTCTGAAAATACTTGTCTAGTCTCATTCATTCTGACTTATCCAACATGGACTCGACATGAATATTTCTTTTCTGATGTGTCATGCTATGATGTCTCTTTTTGATGCTTGTTGGGCTTGCATGTCTTGAAACCTAACCTAGGACGTGCTCATCATGATATGAGAACATGTTTGGTCCAAAAAAATATCGAAAAGAAAAATTATCTAACTATTAGCAAACTAATTATAATTTGTACAGACAATTAATATTGTTGGTTCTTAGATTCTCCATGAGAAACTCAATTTGACGTAACTGTTCACATATTTTGATATCTTAAGAGATCTTCATGAATTGATATCTCATTTGTTAATGATTTACATATCCTGCTAGTTACCTTATCAAGTTTTGTCGGGCACCAACTCACACATAACATACATTTATTATTTGTTATTATAGTTTTTTCATAAATATTCTAATTTCCTAGAAAAGTAAGAGATAGATAAAAATCTCTAAATCTAGTAAAGAAACTTAAGATAGTATGATGTTAATTATCTGTGAAATTTTTTGGATCAAATAATTACTCAAAAAAAAATTGTCTGTCAATTACTTTTTTTGATATTCTATATAATGATAGTCAAACTATGAGATGTATAGTCTAGGATCTAATATTCTATGAATATATACATCATATAGAGGTACCTTATTTTTTTCTTAGGAAGAACTTTCATGGATAAATCATATGGAATCTAATTTTCATGAGATAGTTTATTCTAATTTAATATTTTATGGGTGGATAAAATACATCATGGTTAACTATTTATTTATTAGATGAAAAATTAATAATTCAAGTATTGTTATAATTTATATTCTTACATAAGATTAATTTGTTAACATTTTCATGACTATTTTAAGAAGATTTTTGTTTATATCTTTTTTCAAATTTGATGTTATGAATATTTATGCATCATCATGAGAGGGTATTGTAATTTTTTTATTTGTTTGTTATCATTTTATTTTTATTACAAGTCTATAAGTGCATCCGATAAGTGATCTCAAATATATTTCTTTTTTATTTACATGTTAGCTTTTTTTATTTGATGTATGAGAAGATTATATTATTTTATATTATCATGAAGTTTTATTTTATCACTTATTATAATCTTTAAAATATATACTTGGTATAATTTGTGTGCAAGAGCTAATTATAATCAATGTGTAAACTATCTCAAAAGAATTATTGTACAAATGTATGTGTAAGAGCATTAAAAGAGAACTCTAAGCGCCTTAATTTGAATTTGTGACTTCCAAGTACTCTCTTGTGATTTTTAGTGTTATAATTTTTATTGTTTATTTTTTGTTTTTTTATGAGAATACTTAATATCTTGGCTACTCCTATTTTTCTTATTTTTTTTATTTATGGGTTTGTTAGTTTGATTTGAAATTTGTTGAGTTATTATTTTTGTTCATATTGGTTTTGTTTTATCAATTTATCAGAGACAAACCCAAAGAGGAGAGAGAGATAAATATTGTGTGTGCATGTAACAATGTGTGTGACTCATGTAATAAAAGGGACATGTGCATGGGTAGGCATATGTAGTGTAGGAGTGTATGAAATAATATAGATGCTTGCATAATGAAAGAGGGTGTAGCTATAAGCGCACACATATATTGTGGGTGTGATGTTTGCTTTTGTGTAAAATTCATATGTAATAATGGTGATTGTATGTGAAAGGTGAATTGTTATGATTTTGTTATGTTGTTTAATTTTATTAGTATGATAATGTCTAAATATATTCTCTCAACAGAGATTCACAAGTATATGAATCGTACAAGTAGTATCGAAGTTTTTTATCCAAATATCAATCATATAAGGATTGTGTTGGTAGTTTGGTTATTTAATATTAAGACAATTCAAT
Source organism: Sapria himalayana (assembly GCA_029783825.1). NCBI lineage: Eukaryota > Viridiplantae > Streptophyta > Magnoliopsida > Malpighiales > Rafflesiaceae > Sapria > Sapria himalayana. The sequence continues at coordinate 447,137 of JAREIK010000009.1, forward strand.
TCTACAAAAATGTGTATTCGAATCATAGAATTAATCTTAGATCCATAAGTTTATTTATTTAATTTATACGATACATATTCAAATTAGTATGAATTATATTATATTTGATTACGAAACAAAAATTGAATTGTTTTGTAATGATTTATTACCCTAATGACATACAAGTAGGTTGTCACCATTAAGTTAGTCCCAATAGTAGTTTACTCATAGATATCCTTTTGGTATGTCACATCTGAGATAATAAATTATTTTTTCTCAAGTTTCATTTTTTTTTGGTCTCAAGTCTTGTAAAGATTAAGAATGATATAATTTGTAAGTATCATAATCATATAATTAACGTATGTTTCTCTAAAGTTTTTCTTATGAAAATCATACGAGTAAAAATAACTCATTAGTGTTGTCACTACTTTATGAGTCACAACGTGTGCGTCTATGTCCTAATGATTATTTATTATTGTCTTCCTCGATGATTTTATGACTCGCATACTAAAGGTGGACTTCTTGTGCGAATGTTTTATATAACATCAATCCTAATTAAAAATCAGTTCTTTTAAGATATATATAATTGATTAGGGGATAAAATTATTTATACTTTTGGTTTCGTACGCGACATACTCATAATGATTAATATTCCTAAATTTTAGGTTTCAACGTATAACTTTATTTTGTGCATCATAGTTAACATGATTGTCACTATCTTCTTACTGTATGCGTGAGTAAGCCTCATAGTTTACTTGTTATTTTTTATCATGCCAATCTACCACAAATTTAATAAAAGTCAAAATTATAATTCAAGTTATGTTAATTATTATCAATTAATATTTATAATACAATATAAATTAAACTCATTTATTAATAACAAAAGGGAATCATTGTCACATCATATATATCAATTTATATAAAATTTATTCTATGTTATTTTGGTAAAAATTTTTAAAATTTATCTTGGAGAGGAGGGGTTTGAGAATTTCTTTTCAACTTTAGAGATTGTATTAAGTCGCATATCTCTTGCTTGCATGTGGAACTCCTAAGGAGTGTGATATACACACATAAAATTTGATAATTATTGTGACATTGCTTGTTGCGTGGAGGGAGAGGAAGAAGAATTAAGAAAAATCCCTGAATTTTTCTTTCATTTTTATACTTGGCCGATATTTCATTACACTAAGTAAGAAATAATAGTTTTTAGAAGAAAGTTATAGTTTTGATCTTCATTTCATAAGCTTGAAATATAAACTCTAAAAAATAGTCGCAATACTAAAAAATGTTTATTGACTATGGAATAAATTATAAACTTTTTGTAACGCAAAGTTGAAGTATTAATAATTAGAAATTATACCTAATGTCAATGTTACAAAGTCACAGTATTATGAATTAGACTAGGTTTTGTGTTTTTGTTTTCTTGTCTTTCATAAGGGGTCACAATGCAAGCATGGGTTTCGATATGTTGAAGCACCTCTCATATTGTTATATGACTATAGTATTTGAACTGATTTTGGTATTAACATTGGTCTTTCTTGATCATTATCTAGTTATGACACTGAGAATATCTTTCATGTGTATCCTTGACTGCATCATTGGGAATTGATCATGATATTAATCTTGACTTCTTTCATATATCATATTACTGATATCACGACACTATAAGGATGTGACTTTAACAATTACTCCATGCATAAAGTTATGATTTTGCTTTTCTTTGTAGATAAGAGTCGCAATCTTGTAAAGTAATCATACTCGAGTAATATTATATAATAACTTTTAGTATCGCAAAAGTTGTACTAAATAATTAGTATAATTTTGACTTGAGTAGTTTTTACTCTGTAATTTTCTATATATGAAAAATTATAATTTTGTAAAAAAGTCATATTTCTAACTTGAAACTACCGAGTCATTTTAAAAATTAAAGTCATGACATTTTGATTTAATCTTGAGCTTTAGTACTAGTGAAGTACTTAGTTTCTATGATATTATTAACGTTGCAATCATATAAATGTTATTAGATAAGTATGTATGTAACTTGATAATATTGCAATCATAATGAATATGCTGTATAGTAAAATAATTGTGCTAATGATTTGGTATGATTATGACATACAATGATTGTTCCGACTAATTAAGTTAATTTTTGATCAAGAATAGACATCGAATTATGCAAGATTGTATCTTCTACCCCCAAAGTTAGATATCTTTAAAAACTAATTAATTTTATGATTATTTATTAAAACAAGTTACAATTGAAAAGCTGTGAAATTAATTTAAAAATTATATCATTTCATACTTACACATTATCATAATTTTCCAAAATATATAATAATATTTATTAGTTTCAATATTGAATAAACTTACACATTAAAATAATTGTTCGTCATCGAGTAATAATTTTTTTTTCAGTAAAAAAAAATATTGGTTAATGTTTATAAGAAATTCTATGATGAGGTTTGTGTAACCTAGGATTAAAAAATAATAGAACAATTTCAAGCAAATATATTGATAGTCGTAGTTAGATTTGAGTTCCAAGATTATACTTGTGAGTTGTTGAATGTGTATATTCATATATATGGTAGATATAAATATTTATTACATCACCCATTCATAAAAAAAAATATTTGGATCATCTCTCAAGCAACTATCAAATATTTTTTTTATATTCGTGATCTTTGATTTCAATGTTACCTTTTTTATTTACTCTTTTCCTTTTGAAACTTTAAAGTCCTGATATTGAATGAAATCATGATTTTGTATTGAAGTTTTTTATTGTTCTTTCTATTTTTAATTCCAAAGCTGTGGTGTGCATAGTTACGACTTTGTATTAAAGTTTCTGATAGATTAATTTATTATTTTATAAAACCAAAGTTGTGGCATTATTATGACTTTCTTTGTATTTTTTTTTGGTTATTTTATTTTGTCAAACTAAAGTTGTGGTATTGTGTATTTTTGTGATTTTATCTTTAAGTTTTCTTTGTTCATTTATATTTTGTAATACTAAAGTCACGATGATGTATAAAGTCATGATTTTGTATTTGATTTGCTTCTTCAAAATTTTAGTATTAGATTTGTCTTTCTCAATTATTTCAATAACTTTTTTGGAGTTGTTGACATAAAATTCTGTCGAGGCTATGATTTTGAAGAATTTCATATTTCATAGTTGTCATATTTTCTATTTTTTTTTTTATTTTTGCAACTCAAAAATAATTATTTTTCTTTGTATTTCTCATTTTCATCAATATCATAGTTCTAAAGTTATTTTTTTTGTTTTATATCTTTTCTCTTCATTTGTCTAGTGGTTTTCTATAATATTTTTTTATTGAAAATTTACTTTCTGTTGTGTTGTGATATGAAAGTGATTTTTGATTTTCTAACACAGAGAATCAAACTTTACTTGTTCAACGTTTAGATTTTGTAAATTATTATAAATATTAAACTTTACTTGTTTCTCATCGACATAAAAAGTCAACTTTTTTATCTTGACATTAATAATGATTTGTTCTATGACTAAAAATGATCATCATAATATTAACAGTGCATGATTATTTGTCATATCTAATACAATTAAATTCACTGAAAAAATAAATATATCCACCTTAATCAATATGTCTTTTATATTTTCATTTGGACACTTGATAGCTCAATTTGATATTTGTGGTGAGAAGAGATGTTGAAGTAATTTTATTGAGATTAAATCTTTATTCAATTGATAAGATATCAAATTGATGATTAATTTCAAATCATACAATATATTTTGAAAGGTATGATATCCAATAATGTAAGGTGTAATAAAATTTTTAGGGTCCTTCAATGTATTTTTAAGTTTTCTTTGAATGATTGTACTATATTTCTTAGCCATATTTATAATTACATACATTTTAAACTTTATTTTACTATTTATTATGTATTTTATAAATTTTATGTAATCTAATATTTAAGCTAGAACTTCAATAAATAGTATATTGATTTCTAACTTTCAGATTGTAATGAGAAATTTCTCAAAAATTTTATTTTATTTTTTCTTTCTTAATTATTAATGAAATGAAAGATTAATCAGAAACTTATTGTTAGCTTCTTTATGATTTATTTCTTTGTATTTATAGCTTTGGGTAATCATCATTGGCTCATTTATTTTCTCATTTCTTTTTTTTTTGATCTTCGGATGAAATTTGAGTTTGTACTTCTTTTTTAGTCGCAACTTTGTTAGGTATCATGATCTCATATTGTTCGTTCTTCCAATTTTCTTCACTAGGGGTTGAGCTTCTTTGAAACTTTCACTCACGACTTTTGTGAAAGTTGTGGCATTATAATCTTCAAAATTTCTAGAATTTTATTGTTCAAGATTTCTTTGTATCTCTGGTATCATGATTTTTAGGAATTTTATGGTGTTATCACTCTTAAAAGTTTTAGAATTTTTTTATTTAAAATGTCTTTTAATTATTTTTCATTTCTAAGTAATATAAAGGAGCAATTTCTTGTATTTTTTTTGTATTACTTGACAGTTTGTTTATTCTTGTACATTTCATTATCAATGCTAATTATCCGAGTTGAGGCTATATTTTTTTTCACCAAATTTTTTTGATCCAATTCTACCTTAAGCACTCTCATTTGGTTATTTTGATTATTTATTTTCTTAAATCCTGCTAAGATAGTTTACATATTTTCTTTAAAATTTGATTTTTTTATCTTGATGGTTAATAATTAAAACTTAAGCTTTCTTTATTATTGTAGTTCACTATATTATTCTTAATATTTCTTAATTATTATCTAATATTCTACATCTCACTTATATAAATTTCTTACGAAAATTTTTTATGATTACTCAATTTTGAATGGTAATAAGTTGGGAATTGTTTTTGGGTTAAAATAGTTATTATTTATTTTATATTTGGTTGACTTCATTTTATAAATAGGATTTAAGTCCACTATTTCATGTAGATGTAAAATAATGATTTTTTCAAATACTTTTCTCCTTTGCGCTCGTGTCAACCTCTATTAAAGGAGTTTTCAGTTTCACTTTAGTTGCAGTGAACTAATTCAAGTCAAATATTTCAACTTGTCTTCTCCCAAATGAGTGATTTGTTTAAGTTTGATAATTTTTTTTGATATCTCATCAAGTAAATAATATGTTTTCTCTGATAATATAATTATAATTGACTTTCTACCAATCGTAATAATTATGCATATTATTATATAATTTAGCTTATTTAGAATATTTGGGCTTAAAACTATAACTTGAATTCATATTGAGAAAAATTTTTCACTCAAATTATCTCAAATATCATATAATGTCTTATGTTTTTTTTTTTGGTTAAAATTCATTGATTTTATTTTGTAATTGAGATATAATTTGAGTCGAAAAGAATTTAATGAGAAATATCCTTATTAGTTCATCCAAACTCTTAATGGAGCACTGAGATATACTAGAATTAATTTTGAGTTTTATCACTTAATAAAAATAGAAATAAATGTAACCTTATTACTTTATGGTTAATTCTATTTATCTTCACAGTGTCGTATAGTACCACAAATATTGTGACATGTTCATTAATATTCTCTGATGTCATTTCATTGTATTGATGCTGTTAAATTATAATAATAAGACATTAGTTTTACTCATTGATTTTTATCAGTTACAATTGAATATCTGAATAATTATTCATTATTATGGATTTCGATAGTCTTTCAAAGTACAATAATGGGTGAACTATTTTACTGCTTGCTCATTATCATCTTGAGGGCTCTCTTTTCATGACAATACTTATTATGATTATCTGAGATATCTGACAGCTTGTTCATTATCACCCTAAGAGCTCTCTTTTACTAACAGTGCTCTCCATAGGCTCTTTCTTTGATAATTGCTCTTATAGTTTTTTTGATTTTTGGGTCTAAAGTGGTTAGCTTAGTTTGAGAGCTTCGGTCCATGAAATATGCTAAAAAGGAAAAGGAAAAAAAACAAAGAATACAAATAAATTTCAAAGTATGATTATTCAATTTCAAACAAATTAATAAGATTTATCATTTAGATTTGAGAAATTGTATCAAATTTAATACTATCTAAATTATTCAAGAGGAGTTATTCTTTTATAATGATAATTTAATCAACTTACGTTAATAATAATGTCAAAAACTTATTATGATTTGTTAAGCAACTTAATTTTATTGGTTACATAATTTCTTAAAAGCTCATCAATGATAATATTTATCAATAGAGATTTGTCAGTACATAGGTTTTATATGTAGTAAAAATGATTTTCATCCAGATATTGATTACACAGATTATATTGGTTGTTTAGTTATTTAATAGTAATATACCTCATTTTTAGTAAACTAAATATTTTAATTGTGAAATAATTTTTTATACAAAGGTTTGTTCATTTGATTTATATGATAAATATTTATATTAACTCGACTTAAGTTATGTCTAGACATAGAATAAAGGTTGGTGTATTGTGCAATAATATTTTACTCTAAAAACATAACAAGGTAGTTGTTATTATTGAGTTTGTTTAAATAGTAGTGCTTTCATAGTTATCTCTTTGGCATGTCATCATTGAAATAATAAATTATTTTTTCTTAAAAATTGTTTATAATCTTATATTTTTAGGTAACTTTGTCAATTGTCTCTATAAGATTATTTGGTATGCACTTTTTATAATCTGACATAAGGCATAAAGGTTAAAAATTGATCTAGTTTATAATCATTTATTCTTTTGGCTTCATAAGTATTATATTTGCACAATTAATATATGCTTTCGTTATATTTCATTGGCAAAAATAATACTAGTAAAAGTAATATTTAATGGTTGTTATCAACTTGTGAATCACAATATACTTATACATATTCTAATTATTGCTTGTCACGATCCTCATTAGTGACGAAATGAATTATACACTAACGATGAATCTATTAAGAGAATAATTTATATAATGTATATCTTAATCGAAAATCATATCTTTTAAGATGAGCATAATGGATTGATATATAAAAATATTCAAATTTTTGGTTTTGTAAATGTCATATTTACTATGATTAATATACTCAAATTTTAAATTTTAATATGTAGTTTTATTTTATCTATTACAATCTTAAGGATTATCACTATATTTTTATCATTTGTACGAGTGATTCATATGATGTATTTATCATTGTCTAGCAAGATAATTTTATACAAACATACAAATAATTAAAAATTTAGTTTAAGTTTTATTTAATCATTATCAAAAATCTATAATATAAATCAAACTCATTCATTGATAATAAAAAGAAAATATTGTCATATCACATATATCAAGTTACACAAATATTAAACCTTATATTATTTTGATAAAAATTTTTGAATTTATCTTCGAGAGTGGGTTTGAGAGTCATGATCCAATCTCTAGGGATTATAACAAGTCTCGTGTCTCTTGCTTGTTTGTAAAATTACTAAGGAGTGAAATTTATTTCCAAAGTTTCGTAATTGTTGTTAATTTGTTTTTTGCGCGGAAAGAAGGGAAGAAGAATTGAGAAAGATTCTTGCATTTTTTTATCTTTTACTTTTATACTCAGTCGATACTAAATCACTCTAAGTAGGAAGTCGTATATTTTAGAAGAAAATTATAACTTTGGCTTTCAACTCTTAATTTTGATATTATGATTCTAGAAAATGATCGTGATTCTGAAATAAATCTTACATTTTTAATAATATGAAATCATGGTGATGGCAACAATCACGACTTGGATCGAATATCTTTGTAATCGAGAGTTATGATATTGTGAATTAGTCGTGATTTTATGTGTTTGTCTTCTTATGTTTCATAAGGGGGGTATAGTGCTAAGAAAGGTCGTGACATAGTAAATGATCTCTTATATTGTTATATGGTTGTGATGTTGTAAAATAGACATGATATTTATATTGATCTTTCTCGATTATTATATAGCTACGACATTAGAAAATAGTTTTGATATTGAGAAAGTTTTTCTTGTGTAATTTTAGTTATTTCTGAGAAATTGTTGTGGTACAAAATTTATTCATCATATATCTTAAGTATTTGTTATGCTATGTGTTGTCGCAACACTGGCCAATCAATCAAGTTTTGATACATGATGATATTAAGACGACATATTGGTCTTTCAATGGATCTTTTATCCTTTCTAACCCTTTTGGAGTCATACGTGGATCTCCAATTAGGAACATAGAGTTTTCATAACCCAAGAATTATGAGTTTATTCAAAGAGAAGAGAATACATGCAGTTTTTTCAGAGTGGAGAATATTTGCTTCATTTGTTTTTTATTCTATATGTTAGTTTTTTTCTATTTTAGTTTTTTTCATACATAAATAAATTATTAATTTAATAAAAATATAAAAATTATTAATTGTGACAATATCTTAGAATATATGTCTAATGAATTCAATACTTATTATACTAATCATGAGATTATAAATTAGATTTCGTGTACTTACGTATCCTTACAAAATTAAAATTTCGAAAGGAAGAATATATTTTTATTAAAATAGTTAAGACACTTTTATATGATAGAAATTTCATAAAATATTTTCAAAATGATCTATTTTTAATCATTAATGATCTATTTTCTTGAAGATGTGATAAGATGTGTCCTTTTGGTTAGTGTAGTACCCAAATGAAAAATATGTATTATTAATTTGATACTAATAAAGTACTTAATGATGTTCTTATATTTATTAAGCATGATTTTTTCTTTTATCAATCTTGGTAGGATAAGAATTCAATAGAAAAATTTGGATCTATTTTTCTTCCTAATTATTTTGGAGGTATTCATAGGTCTCTAATTGGGTTTATAAAGACTTGATTATATATAAATTTTGAATTTATTCCAAGAGAATGGAATACATGTCTTTTCAAAGTGGAAGAATGTTTAGATCGCTTGTTTTTATCCTATATGTTAGATTTTTTTCATTTAGTTTTTTTATAAATAATACTAAATGAAAACATAAATTAGACTGTCTTAAAGTATTTTTAACATTAATTAATATTATCCTATATCTTAATTATCCTATATATATTTTTAATCATAAATTAATATTAAAATATTAATTTAGTAAAATATAAAAATTATTTGTAGTGACAATATCTTAAAATATATATCTAATATGTTCAGTGCTTGCTATATTTAATCTTGAAAACATAAATTAGACTATGTATGTGTATTAACATATTCTTACAAATTGATGTTTTGAAAAGAATATATATTTTATTAAGATAAATTATCATTAGAATACTTTTATATGATAGAAATATTATAAAGTATTTTCTAAGTAATATATTTTTAATCATAAAGTACTTAATTAATCAAGTATTTTATTCTTTTTGTTTTATAAATGTGTTTTTTTAATGTTGTAGATTAGAGAAAAATTATTTAGTTTTTATCATCAAATATTTTGGGAGTACTTACTTTATCTAAGATCATTTTTCAAAATATGATAATATTTGTTTTTTTTTTTGGTCACTCTAATAAAAAAAAGGAAAATATGTATTATTTATTTAAGACCGATAAAATACTTGTTAGTAATCATCTTATATTTATTAAGTATGACTTATTCTTTAATAAGTCTATGTAGGATAAGGATTCAAGAGTGGAACTTGAATATTGTATCCTTCCTCCCAACTCCTTTGGAGTAATACGTGGGTCATTGATTGGGAGCATAGAGACTTAATCTCTCTTTAAGAATGCATGAAGTTTTTTTTAGAGTGGAGAAATGTTTACTTTGTTTTTATTCTTTATGTTTTTTATTTTCATTTTAGTTTTTTCATAAATGATAAAATATTAATTTAATAAAAATATACAAATTATTAGTAGTGATTATATCTTAAAGTATATGTCTAATAAGTTTAGTACTTGTTGTACTAATCATGAGACCGTAAATTAGATATAGTGTATTAACATATCTTTACAAAATTGAAGTTTTGAAAGGAAGAATAAATATTATGATTAAGATTCATCAAGCATGTCCATTGAATTTCCTGTATGTTTTTTATCTAATGGACAAAATGGCCTTAGTATGTTTACTTACATCATTATTACTATATGACATGTAGATGATATATTAGGTAGATATTAAAAATGTTTTCATTGTGACTTTGAGAGAGATGTAAATATGAAACAATTATGTGTTTTGAGCAGTGATAGAGTAGTTAAGATTCACTCTGTAGGCTGCATATAATATTGTACAGCTTGAAACATTTATTGAGTGCTTGGTTTGTAAAGTTTTTACTAGTAATTCATAATCAAGAATAATTTTAGGAGCTTCAAATATGTTTCTAGGATATAGGTTATTTATGATCAGAGAAATTTGATGTCACAGAAAAATAAGTAATTAATACTCTTATAAAGTTTAGCCTTTTAGAATCTGCTCCAGTTGATATTCTTATCGTAATAGAATTAGATATTAATTTTATATCAGATATGAGACTTTCAATTGATTAGATACAAAGAAGAGAATTATTTGAAAAATTAACTATATCTTTATTATAAAATTAAATATAATTCATGTAATTACTATAAATTTTTAAAAATTTTTCACTCCCCTCAATTCCACTTATCAATCATAGGGTAGATGTATACGACAAACTTTCATATTGGTCAATCGTCTCAGTAGTGATCACAATCAATTATATTTAATTTTAGAATTCTTATGAGATTAAGTATATTAGTGATGGTTTAAACGCATATAAATGCAGTTACTATAGCTGATATTTGTATTTTTCAATTTTATATCATCTTTTACATTGAAAATATTACTATACATTATTGTATATTTCTTTTAGACTATCTTGTCTCATATAAAAGTAAAAAATAGATAATTATCTCAACTTTTAATACAAAAGTTGAATTCAGATAATGATGATATTAACTCTTTAAATATTTTAGATTATGCACATACATTTTTGAAGTGGTTGATCAACCACTTACTTTTCGTATTATTTTTTTTATTTTGATAGTAAGACAATAATGTGTGTGTGCGAGACTTCCAATCTAGTATTTCACAAGTATATAAAGCAAATAAATGTAAATTATTATTTTTTTCAAAGAGAAGACCGCGAATAAAATTATTATTATAACTTATATTCCTATAACATATCAGTTAGCTGATATGTTCACGAAAGTTTTGAATAGATATTAGTTTCTGTAAGATTAGTATTCTAGATATCTAGACATCAGTTTGATGGATGTAGTGTAGCTTTTTTTATTTATATTTGATGCCTTTATTTTTAAAAGTACTCAGCCTATGGCTTGTCCTTGTGTTTAAATTTGCTTGAAATCTATAGATGGTTAGTATTGTTTTTGCTCTTGCTACGAGCTTTGTTTTATCTGATAGCGTCATGTTGTTAGAGGAGGCTGCTGTGCAATGAAATAACATTCTACTTCTGTGCCTTGGCTTCTTTTCCTGCAGGTTGTGAAGTATGCAGAAGGCTTATGCTGGGTGTGCCGCTATTATTTCCAAGGTGTTTGCTCTTGGCAGTGGTCAGTGTAACTTTGAGATCGCGACAGGAACTCCATCTTTGTTCATACATATCATGCTTCCTTTGTTGGTACTTTTCCATATGTTTGATCTTGCAGGTTTTATCCATTTCACTATGCTCCGTTTGCTTCCGATCTCTATAATTTGGCTGGTCTGGAAATAACATTTTTCATTGGATTGCCATTTAAGCCATTTGATCAGCTGCTAGGAACATTACCTGCCGCGAGGTCCTTCCTGCCGCCACAGCCAAACTTTTTGTTCCTCAGCTTGGATAAAATCAAAATCTGATTGATTGTTGCTTGTTCTTGTTTTTCTGGCTCTGCCACTGGCAACAAATTTCAGTTCCAGCGCCCTTCCAGAACAATATAGAAAATTGATGGTGGATCCATCATCACCCTTGCACGAGTTCTTCCCCCCTGGTAATGATCAGAAGAACAGCTATGGCTAATGGCTGTGCTCCTCTTTGTTGTTTTTCAGTTTCTCAGCTCAGAGATGACTGTGCTTGCCTTTTTTGTGTCAGCAGACTTTGAGATTGACATGAATGGAAAGCGTTTTGCTTATCAGGTACATTTTTGTAACGAATGGCTGCATTATTAGTGTTCCTCATCCTTGACTTTTCCCAGCAACGTGATTAAGTATAATCAAATCATATAAACTTCACTTTATCTCATTTCTTACCCGGGCTCTGCTATTTCTAGTAGTAGCATGTATCAGTGTTGGCAAGTTTATTAAGGCTAGCCCTATAGCCATCATTTATCTGGGCCTAGGATTGGCAATGCAAGCACAACTCGCACAGGTGGAGTTCTATTGGAGATTAAGAAAGACATTAAAATTGTGTGTTTTTTTTTTTTGATTCAAACTTTCATGGAGTAGCAGCAGGAAGGTAATTTGTTATTGACGTAATATGATTCATTGTGCCGTGTGAGATATATTAATAAATTGTTGTTTCGCCTGTTGAGGTTTTTTGCCTGCTAATGGGATCATTTCACTCCTTTTATGTGTGTAACTATGTGTGTGTGTGTGTGTGTGTGCATTTTGTGAGGTTTTTTACCTGTTAAGTTTTCTTCTGCTGTGTATGGAGTGGTGAGTTGAGTATTTTTCGTCTGATCCAGGGCGTGGTGAAATTGCCTTTTATCAATGAAGAGAAATTGCTTTGGCAAACTAGACAGCTGGAGAGCACTTTGACGGTCTGAATTTTATTATTCTAGCAACTTTTTTTTTTTTTAATTTCTCTGGCAGTGAAATTGAAATCAGAATTGTGATTTGTGTGGCCTTTGATGTTACTGCTGTTTGTTTGTTTTTTTTTTATTTGTTTTATTCGGGTGCAGGAGGAAGAGCGGGCCCGGAATAGCGTGGGGTGGGATTTGCTATATGTTCATAATTCTCATTCCCTGGCACAACAAATAATTTTATGCTATAAACTCGTGCTTCCTACAGCTGGGACAGTGGCAACGCCTATAGACCCAAATATCAGGTTGATTGGTCTCACTGGTGTGTGCCCATTCTTCCTTCATCAAGCCTGCTTACTCATGTTTCAGTTGTACCGTGCAGTGATGGGTTGAGTGGATATCTATGGCTATGTGCAAGAAATGTGTGGAGAATTAATGTTGTATCACCAATCAATGGGTTGCCAGTGACAGGGTGTAACAGAGTTTTGTAAGCTATCCCCATAACCCACTGCGATGATCTCTTATCATGACTATTGCTGCTGGAGTAAGCCATATATCCATTGTTTGTTGTAGGAACATTACGTATCTCAATCCTCGAATGCACAAGCACGTTCCAGAGCTTCCAAAAGGAGCATGCGTGCCAGGAAAGGTATAATTTGTTTTCTGCCCATGTGGGACTAGGCTGGCTTTTTGTAATGATCGATTAATTTGAGTGTGACTATTATATTTGGTTCTTGTCATACGTACAAGTAGAGGTGGCAAATGAGTTGGGCACTAGGCATAAACCATGCTAGGCTCAACATGATTTGAACCTGAGCTAGATGAGGTTCAGTCCAGGCTAGCTTGGGTTTGTTCCTGGCTAGCTCGGGTTCATGCCAGGCTGCCTCCATGCAAATATATGTACTTTCACTGAACCATATCAAATACTTACTGTTATATATATATATGTATTTTTTTTTATTTTAGTATTATGTATTTTAGTTTTTTATTTTCTTTTGATAGGTATAGAATTTCTCATTCTTTTTGAGATGTTTAGTCATTCAGAATGAAAATAAGTTATGATGGATAAATTAAGTGTATTATTCATGCTAGACATGAATAATACGTTTTTTGTTAGTAATCTAGAGAATGAGATATTTATGCAATAAATTGTGTCAATCTTATTATCTCATAAAACATGATATTAGAGCTAAATCCTAGTAATGAAAGTAAAAAAAAAAAAAAACTAAATTTTGATAGAGGGAGATGTGCACACACCACATGCACATACTTACAGGTCAGGTTCATGTTTACACATGTGTAATAATATAATAGTATACACCACACATGTACTATTTATACACCACCGGCACGTAATTGTGAGTCTATATCACATGTTCTTTGTGTATCACAGACATTGAGTGTGTGCATTGTGTGGTGTGCTTGGGTGTGCGCATCATGTGGTAATGGGTGTACTGTGGTGAAGTGTGGTGCACTGTGAGTGTAATGTTTTGGGTTGGCTAGCTCATTTTGAGGTGTGTGACACATTTATTCATGCATGGAGTTTCTCATTATAATATCATTACATTATTAAGAGTGTTAATGATAGTTGAGGAGAGTGAGAATATTACATAATGTTGACAAAGATAAGTTGGTTATCGAAGTCATCTAGGAGTTCACACAAAATTTCTTGATTGTGACTCATCTTCCTACTTCAAACTCAGTAGCAAATATTTCTTAATCTTTAGATTTTATGACTCATCTTCCTACTTCAAACTCATGATTATAGATTATAGATTATAGATTTATAACTCATTATTTATATTATAGATAATTATTTTCTATGTATTATATTGATCTCATGTCTGCTAAATGTTGTTGTAATCATTGGCAGATTATTCAAAGCAGTAGATTATAATAATACACAACTTAATTTCTTCCTATTTTCACATGTTTTTAATTTTCTTCTAGCTAACCATTTAATTTTATTTTTATGAGCTATTTTTTTTTTAAAAAATGTAATTTTGACTTTGATTTCTCTTACTTATTTTACTCATTGTAATATAAAAATTTAAGAAAGATCACATTTAAGAATAAGCAGAGTAACGTGCATGTTTTACTTCTATATTTATGGTATGTTGCTAGATGTTTTAGTATTGTTAATCTATGATTTGTTCATTGTTGATTTAATAACTCATTTTTGAACGTGCTAAGAAATCAAAATCATAGTGTTAGAAATATATTTTTATACTAGTATCATAGTAGGTGAGGCTTGTCAAGTAGAAAAAAAATACTAGATTCTTTTATCTTAGTAGCTAGATTTATGTTAGCAATGATTTATTTTATTTAATATATTAAGACGTATGAGAATTTAGTAAAGATGAAACTCGAAGGAGATTTTAATATTTTATTATATTTATTAATGATTATACATATTTTATTTGGTTGATTATTTTTTACTTTAAATGATAGATATTTTTGATTTTTTTAATTATTATATTAAAAAATATAAAATCAATTTTATAAAAATATTAAAAAAATTAAAAATTATAATATATTTGAATATATGATGGATATATTTGGTACTTATTGTATGTATTGATCACATGATCATATCTTAGACTTCATGATCACATGATCATATCCTGAACTTCATGTGTTAGCACACACCCCAAAATAATATGATTGAGAGATAAAGAATATGTATTTTATTAATATAATTTTAATACTCCTTGATATTGCTGAGCTTTTCTATGGAGTATTTGATTTTAGTTTTAGTTCTGGATGCATGAAGAGTCAAACCCTAGTAGAGTGTAGAAAGTCTAGGGTTTACTAGAGATGGAGACATGCATTGCAACAATACAGTGCATGGATACACGTGTAACACTACTTGTGCATGATAAGTGCATGGATGTGTGTTTATATTGCACATCCTTGATGCATCACGAATGCCATTGCCCATTAAGTAGATGTTCATGGAGAGTGCTACAAGTGTGTGTGTGTGAGTTTGTTCATCATCTGGCATAAGGTGCATTGTAAATGCAATGTGTTGCACTGTGAGTGTAGTGTTTTTAGTTAATTGGCTCATTTTGATATGTATCTCACACTTGTTTACAAAGATTTTTATTAGAATAGAGTTACACCATTGAGCAGTTCAAAATATATGAGGTAAACTAAGTTATACAAGAGAGAACTTATTTAGCATGTACAAATAGTCAAAGGAGTATTAGTCATGGTAGAGACAACGATATTTGTGCCATAGTTCAGTGCCCAGCTCAAAAGAGGTTGAGTCATGGCAAAAAGTGTTATTAGTAGTTGTAAGTCTATGTTTGGGAGCATGCTGAATAAGTAAGTTATTTCAATTTGATTAGCTCATTATTTGATGACTTATCTTATATATTATTAATATTTTAAATTTTTATATTAATTTTTTGACTTATTGGCTCGAGTTTCTACATAAAAAATGATTAGCTGAATATATCTTAATTAAAATTTAAAATTATATTGAATATTAAGTAAGTTTAAGATAAAAGATTTGATGCGTCTCATTTAATTTTTAGGATATTAATATTGCATATTTATGAGATATGATTTAAATATCTCATGTGAAAAGACATAATAGAATTAGAGGTGTCAAACGGGACGTGCCGGGCCGGCTCGACTAATTTTTTTCAGGCCCGACCGTGCTTTCTTGCCGGGCTAGACACGGCACGGTTACTGTACCAGGTTGTGTTTGGCCTAGCACGGGCCCACGGCACGATCCGCCGAGTTCGGCCTGGTCGGGCCGAACCCTAAATTTAAAAAAAATTAGGATTTCGGTGCCAGCGTAACCCTAATTTTAAAAAAATATTGATATTGGCATGGTACTAGCCCGGTCACGGGAAATTTCCGTGCCAGGCCGGCCCAGGCACGACCGAATCGTGCCGTGCCTCGTGTCGGGCTGGGCCGGCCCGGTTGACACCTCTAAATAGAATGTGCACATATTAACTAACTACTTGATTTTAGTATAGCTTTATTCAAATATAAGATTGAAAATATAGTTTTTTTTTTGTTTTTTTTATTTTTTTTTATTCTTTTTATTTTTTTTATTATTTTTATTTTTTTATACTTTTTATTTTTTTTTTATTTTTTTTATTTTTTTATTTTTTTTTTATTTTTTTATTTTGTTTATTTTTTTATTTTTATTTTTTTTTATTTTTTTATTTTTTTTATTTTTTTTATTTTTTTTATTTTTTTTATTTTTTTTATTTTTATATTTTTTATTTTATTATTTTATTATTATTTTTTTTTTATATATTTTTTTATTATTATTTTTTTTATCTGATAAGATGGTTTAATTATTTAATAGTTATCAGACTAGATATCACATATGTCATTTGTATATTTAATTATTTACTAAAATTTTACAATCAAATATAAATATAATTTTTTAGATTCATAAAGATAGTTCTAGTATTTCAGATTTTTTTTGAAGTCCTTGAGCATAGCATAGCTTAGTAGAAGTTTACATATATATTGACGAAGAAAAAGAGAGGGAGAGAGAGAGAAAACCTTGAGTATTTTTTCGCTTATTTCTGGCTTGTAGCGCTTTCCCTTATATATTCCACGCTCCCCCTCAAGTTGGAGCATATACGTCATATGCACCAAGCTTATTACAAATGTATTTAATCCTAGGACGACTGAGAGATTTAGTGAAGATATCTGCTAGTTGATCATCTGAATTAACAAAACTTATAGCAACACATCCTGATGTGATCTTCTCTCTAATGAAGTGACAATCAACTTCAATATGCTTGGTCCTTTCATGAAAGACTGGATTGGATGCAATATGTAATGTGGTCTGGTTATCACAGATAAGTTTCATCTCTTCATCCTTTCCAAATCTCAACTCTCGAAGAAGATGTTTCAACCATATGAGTTCACATGTTGTCAAAGTCATAGCTCGATACTCGGCTTCAGCGCTAGATCTCGCTACTACATCTTGTTTCTTACTCTTCTAAGATATTAGATTACCTCCAATAAAAACACAGTACCCTGAAGTGGAATGTCTATCTGTGGGTGAGCCAGCCCAATCTGCATCTGTGTAACCAACAACCTGAGTATGACCTCTGTTCTCGTACAATACACCTTGGCCTGGTGTACTTTTGATATATCGAAGAATGCGGATTACGGCATCCCAATGGCTATCACATGGTGACTATAGGAATTGACTAACAACACTCACAAGAAAAGAAATGTCTGGACGAGTAATGGTGAGATAGTTCAATTTACCTATGAGTCGTCGATATCTTCCTGGGTCTCCTAAAGGCTCTCCCTGTCCTGATACAAGTTTGACATTTGGATCCATAGGTGTGTCTACCGGTTTACAATCTAACATATCGGTGTCTTCCAGGATATCTAAAGCATACTTCCTTTGGGAAAGGACCACACCGGAACTGGATTGAGCTATCTCAATTCCCAAGAAATACTTGAGTTTCCCCAAATCTTTGGTCTGAAAGTGAGTAAAAAGATGTTGCTTTAGTTTCTGAATATCATTCTGATCACTGCCTGTAATGACAATGTCATAAACATAAACAACCAGATAAATACACTGCCCCAAGGAGTTATGATGATAGAAAACTGAATGGTCTGTTGTACTACGAAGCATGCTAAACTCTTGAACAACAGAACTAAAATGACCAAATCATGCTCGAGGAAATTGTTTCAAGTCATATAGAGAACGGCGTAACTTGTACACTAAACCAGACTCTCCCTGAGCAACAAAACCAGGAGGTTGCTCCATATAAATTTCCTCGGCAAGATCACCATGAAGGAAGACATTTTTAATATCCAATTGATAAAGAGGCCAAGAACACATAGCAGCCATGGAGAGAAGCAGGCGAACAGAAGCAATCTTGGCAACAGGGGAGAATGTGTCAGCATAATCAGAACCATAAATTTGAGTATAGCATTTAGCAACTAAGCGGGCCTTAAGGCGATCAACCTGACCATAAGGACCAACCTTAATTGCATAGACCCAACGACAATCAACTGTAGATTTACCTGAGGGTAAAACAACAAGATCCCAAGTGCTATTAGAGTGTAGAGCAGCCATTTCATCTACTATTGCATGTCGCCAGCCTGGATGGGAAAGAGCTTCATGGGTGCTCTTTGGAAGAGAAATAGAGGATATAGCAGAGACAAAAGCAGAATAGGGTGAAGATAATCGATAATAACTCAAAAAATTGTAAATAGGATAAGGATTACGAGTATAGCGATTACCTTTCCGAATAGCAATGGGTAAGTCATCAGGAGAGGGTGGAGCCGGGGCAGGAGAAGCCGAATGGATAGGAAGTGAGTCAGCAGGTGCCTCAGCAAACGACAGAGGAGCATCGACACGAGGGCGACGATGATAAACCTGAAGTGGTTGAGGAGGCACAACATCAGGTGAAGAGACAATGGGAATGGGCAAGACTGCAGAAACAGGAAGAGACTCAGAAGTGGTGGAAAAGAATGAGTCCTCAAAGAAAGTAACATCAGCAAAGATAAAGTAGCGATGAGTCTCAAGAGAATAATAACGATAACTCTTCTGAAGTCTGGAATATCCCAAGAAGAGACACCTCATGGCTTTGGTTGAAAGCTTGTCCTGTCCAGGAGTGAGAATATGAACAAAGCAAGTACAACCAAAGACACGAGGAGGAAGGAAATAAAATGGTTGGTCAGGGAAGAGAAGGGAATGAGGAATCTGATCATGTAAAACAGAGGAGGACATACGATTAATCAAATAACAAGCGGTGAGAACAGTGTCCCTTAAAAAACGAAGAGGAACATTATTATGGAGGAGGATAGTACGAGCTGTCTCAACAAGATGTCGATTCTTGCGCTCAGCTACCCCATTTTGTTGAGGAGTATGAGCACAAGAAGACTGATGAAGAATCTCATGATGAGACATAAATGAAGTAAAGGGGATGAAAAATATTCCCTGCCATTGTTACTGCGTAACACACGAATAGAAATATTGAATTGGGTCTAGATTTCAGCATAAAATTTCTGAAAAATACAAAAAACTCAGCTCGATTTTTCATTAAAAATAATCAAGTACATCGAGAATAGTAATCAATAAAAGTGACAAAATACTGAAATCCTAAAGTAGACACAGTCCGACAAGGACCCCAAACATCAGTGTGGACAAGCTCAAAAGGAGACTTTGCCCGATTATCCAAATGCTTTGGGAACGAGACACTAGTATGTTTCCCAAGCTGACATGACTCACACGAAAGCGACGACAAAGTGGAAAAATGAGGGACCATCTTCTGGAACTTGGAGAGACTAGGGTGGCGCAAACGACTGTGAATGAGGAGAGGAGCATCAGTGGAAATGCAAACTGCATGAGATGAATCTGAGGTGAGGTGATAGAGACCTTGAGACTCACGTCCTATGCCAATCGTCTTCCCCGTACTCCGGTCTTGCAATGTCACAAATTTATCAGAAAAGGTAATAGAGCAATTTAGAGTACGAGTGATTTTGCTGATGGAAATAAGATTAAAAGGACATTTAGGAGTATAAAGGATAAAAGTGAGAGATAGAGAAGGTAGATGAAGGGCCAAACCAATACCTTTAGCCACAGTTTGAGAACCATTAGCTAAGGTAACAGTAGGTAAAGCAGAGGTAGTAGAAATAGAGGAGAAAAGATCGTTATTACCAGATATGTGATCAGAAGCTTCAGAATCTAGAATCCAGGGTCCAAGAGAAGATGTGTGGGTAAGGCAGGCAGAGGTATTACCAGGCTGGGCAACAGAGGCAACAGAAGCCTGATATGCCTAAGATGCGGAGGAGCTCGGAGGCTAAGGCAACTGAGAATCAAAGGACTGGACCATATGGGCAATGCGAGGAGGCTGTCCATGTAACTGATAGCAACGATCACGAGTGTGGCTAAGTTTATTGCAATAGGTGCAATGAGGATGTTGCCCCCTACCTCGGTTACCTCTACGGCCTCATTGAGTGGTAGTGTGAGAAACTAACACGGAAGAATCTAAAGTGCTATTAGATGGCAAAGTCTGAGTGGACGAGATACGAAAGAGGCGAGCAAACACATCATCCAAGGACGGAATTGATGAACTGCCAAGAATTTGTTTGCGGACAGGCTCAAGATCCGGACGGAGGCCAATAAGAGTAAGGACCATGAAGAACTTATCAAGCTGTGTTTGTTGGGCCCCAACATCAGAAGTAAGAGGCATCACAGTCAAGAACTCTTCCTTAAGAGAAGCAATCTGGCCAATATAAGTAGATAGATCCAAGTTCTGTTGGCTGAGATGAACAATAGCAAAAGCCACCTTATAAAGACGATGGATATCATTCGTGTATGATCCTTTAGCTTGAGTCCAAAATTTAAAACAAGTTTTGTATGCTCGAAGATGAAGAAGAATCTTAGGATCAACTGATTGTCACAATATACTATATAATTGGGCATCTATCTTTTTTCACTATACATGGTCAACCTCAGGGACATCTGTCTCCTGTGTAATCAGGTGATCCTCATATCTTTGACCCATAAACCATAGTTCAACAGAAGCTGACCAGGAAAGATAATTGTCACTACCAACCAATTTCTCCGAAGTAATCATAGGAGATCTAGATATAATATAGAAAAAAATGTAAGTTTTAGCAGCAATATCTACTTCAGATTGAAAAGAGCCCTAGTACAGTTCCAGATTGTGGCGTGGCAATACCCGAAAGGTTGAAGATGTAATGAACAGGGTTTCTGAACAGGGTTTCAGGAACAAGGTTTCTGAACAAGGTTGAAAAGAGCTCTAGTACAGAATTTCCTAGCCACCTTGTAACCCGTGACCGGCGACGACGAATGAGAATACTGGACGCTGTTACGTTGTAATCAAAAAAAACGCTGGGAAAACAAGAGCAGCCATTGCCGTGGACGGGGCGGGAAATTCAGGGGCCTGGGCAAGCATTGCGGAGCTGGCGATCGAAGGGCTGCTGAGATCGGCGACGGAGACGAAGCCAGTGGAATCCTTATCGAGAACCTTGAAAGCATCGCGGAGCTGGCGATCAGTTTGTCATGGCTCTGATACCATATTGACGAAGAAAAAGAGAGACGGAGAGAGAGAGAAAACCTTGAGTATTTTTTTCGCTTATTTCTGGCTTGTAGCGCTTTCCCTTATATATTCCACAATATATTCTTTTTTCAAGGACCACATTATTATTTTTATTTGAGGTAATTTTGTCTCCTAGAAAATTAAGTAGTAAATAGTTGTTTCTAAATTATGTAAAAAAAAAGTATGGTACAATGCTATCTATCGATAATTTTGAATTTTAGTGATTTGGTCACTTTTTAGACAAGTCTGACCTATTAGTTTGAATGTGAATGATATATATATATATAATGATAATCAGACAACTTGATGCATTACTATTAATTTGGTGTTTCAGATTGACGAGCAGATGAATTATATCATGATCAATTATTATTTTATATGGGAGATGATCAATGATAATTATATAATTACATTCTACACGTGATTACCTTACCAATAAGCATAGTGTAGATATTTTCATGGATATGAGATCACATGGCATGCACGTCCAACCAACTCTAAAGTCTGTTTTTATATTTCTTGAGGTGGGTGAAAATATTCCGTCTTTTTCTCTTGTTATTTGCTGCTCATGTGGCAAAAACTTGAAAAAAATAGGAAAAACTTTCATTTCGGTGTTTCACCTGGAAATATACACAAGTGAGAGCGTATATATTTATTTGTAGACATGTATATATTGTCATACATACACACCCATTTATAGTGAGTGTGTTTGAGCTCATCATCATTTGAATATAATTGCTCGGGCTGGACTGATTACCATCGTGCATTGCTTACCGATGCAGGTCATACAAGCCATGGATATTAGACCTTCCCCAAGACTGTGGCACGAAGATATTTCTGGTCCAAGTCAGCCAGGCAGACAGAGGTTGGTCTTAAATTTCTTAGTAATTGTGTAGATATGCAATTATCACATGGTACAAAGCATATGTATGAGGAAAGTGGATGTATAATTTTATTAGATTTCACAAAATTGTATTCAATCGAAAGGAAGAATGTAACATTACTCCTCGATTTTTACAGGCCGCGAGTGCCTGGAGGAATATCAGGTCCTATTTTGGGAGAAGCAGCTCACCGCCTCGTCAATAACTCGCTCAATCTTAAAACGAGTGGTTGGCATGGAAGTTCATTAGTCGAGCATCATCGCCCATCCCACTCTTATTATCATCATCATCAGCAGCAGCAAATGCGGCCAAGTGCTGGATATTTTGCTTATCAGAAACTCCATTCTTCTTCTTCTGCCTGCCACCAGCATGGCCATGTTACGCAGTGCTCAGATAGTTCCAAATATTTTCCCCTTCATCCTCCGATGATCGGTAACCATGAAAGCATGCTCCATCGCCGATTGTCATCGTTGACTTTGAAATCCCGCGTTGAGGCTAGGGTTCCAGAAGAAGAAGCGCCTGATCAAAGCGTGCTTCGTGCCAAACAAGGTGGCACAGCGACGGCCCCTCTTCCTCCGCCTCCCAGGGAATGGATTGACAGATATGCCGGTGGATTCGTGGGTCAAGGTTCTTGTTCCTCCCAAAGATATCATCCATGATCGAAAATCGAAACACGTCTTTTCCGGCAAGAAGGTTCCGCCGGTTTTACCACGGATGGCAGTGGATGTGTAAAGTAAAGCATAGCAGGGTGGTTGTTGACAAGACTACCTAAAAAAAAAACAGTTCCCGTATAGATAGATAGTTGATGAATTTGATCAAAAAAGTGCTGAAAATGCAATTCGGTGATCCATTTCATGTTTGCTCGTGTATATGTATGTGCGTGTGCGTGTGTGCGTGCCTGTGTGCACATATATACATGTGCTTGCCCTTGGTATATCTATATATGTGGGTAATTTTACGAAAATATCTCTTGACAAATTAAGAAAATATGATGTTTTATTTTATTTATTAAGCTTTTATATATTTGATTATTTTGATAAAACATGGCATGAAAAAAAAATTAAAAAAATTAAAAAAATTAAAAAAATTAAAAAAATATTAAAAAAAATGCCATGTAAATCTCACCTATCTAATTGACTATATATATGAGCCCCAAGTAGATTTTTTTTTTTAGTTTCCTTATATTGACAGTTTAAAATTTGTTCGAGACACATTTATTTAATTTCAATAAAAAATTATAGTTGTGTATCCACACACACACACACACACAAGGAAGAGATGGATAAACTAGAAGTCAATGGCGAACCGACTAAGTTATCTTATTTAGGGTTAAACAAATAATGGATTATTGATTGAGAAAGATTGTGGTATAATTATATGCAAAATTTTAATTAAATACTAAGATACAGGATATCATACTATTTTAGTAAATATAACATAATTGTTTCTTGAAAAAACTTTGCTCGACTTGGTAGTAACTGTGAACCTACTTCCTTAGTGTATAAGTAAATTAGATTGGGAGAAATTATTCCAATGCCCATCATTTTCTTAATAGTGGATTATTTATTAAAAATTCCAATGTGTATGATTGAAGATGTTCAGGTACAAGAAAATAAACTTTTCTACCAATGAATTTTATGGTGTTAGACATGAACCTGATAGTGAAAAGGTCATACCATATGTCAGTTATTCTTGAAATGTCATTCTTTTCTATAACAAATACATTTATTAGTTGTCAGAAATAGTGTTATGTCATTGGTTAAAGTGGAAGAGGATGAAAGTATAATTGAGTTTTCTATTAAAGTAGAAGAGTAGAAGAGCAGAAGAGAAAAATTGTATAATTGAAGAAAATGAACAGATAAAAGTATTCAAATAATTAGAATATGATGGAAAATTATAAGAATATGTCATTGGTTAATATGGTATGAGGAGCTAATGTTGAAGAGGATGAAACCTCATTTTGCTCTCAAGCCCCTACCAAGTTGAGTTGAAGTATGTCAATCTTGAGGATATAGAAATTTTTATCATATTGATATCATCCAAGCTTTCAACTCATCAAGAACATTCTTTTCTAGCTATGTTAAGAAAATACAAATAAGTCATTAGGTAGATAATTTCAAATTATAAGGGAATCAGTCGATCGATTTTTAACTTCTATATTTACTTAAAAGAGGTGCAAAACATGTTCAAAACCCAAAGGAGGCTCAACCCACATACGCAAGAGGTTATAAGAGTGGATATGTTAAACTTGCTGGATGCAGACATCATTAAGCTCAAAATGAAAATGGTGAGGCTATTCAACTAGGTCAACTATGAGCTAGGAATATATGTTGATTACCACAGACAAAATTTAGAGGCAGAAAATATTAGTTTCCTCTACTCTTCGTCCATGCTCTCAACTCGAGCTGCTTTTAGGAATAAGGGGAGATTTATAGCAATCATGAGTGATAGGATAAGTCTTTTTTATAATATGCTTTTAGAAGCTCACATTATCAAGTATGGTGTAAAACACCAAGTAACCAGTCCTTGTTATCTACAAAATAGTTGGCAAGTGAAATTAGCAATTAGGCGATAAAGAATATTTTCCTAAAAATGATAAATATTAACCGCAATTAAAATGACTTATTCAAAAACTAGTAGCCACAAGCTAGTAGGCACGTGAAATTAGCAACTAGGAGATAAATAATATTCTTTTGAAAAAAGATGAATACTAACCACAATGAAAATGATAAATACTAACCACAAACTATTTACTAGTTTGTGGTTACTATTTATCATTTAGAAAGGACTGGTGGGAATGAATTCATCAATTTTGATTAGCTAGAAAATTTTAGGAACAATACCTATTTTATACAAAGATCACCAAAGCTAAATTTCTAAAATGTCTTGACTAATTTGTGCTAAGCAAATAATTCCAAATAAGACAGAGTATTTCAAAGTCATGTCTATAACACCAAGTCATGTCTATATCACCAAGTCATGACTTTGAAATGTAAAAGTGGTACATTTCAAAGTCATGTCTAGTTCAAATTAAACCAAAACAACGATAAATATATGTCACGACATCCAACTTAAAGTAGTGCATGAATTTCCAAAGTATAAAAGTTATACTTATAGAGAATTAAAAGAGGAGAGCAGAAAAAATGAGTAAAAGAAGATCATATCATATTTTAAACCTAGACATTTCAACCTCGATCTCAATTAGGAGAAAATCCAAGGCTAACAACAAACATACTTGATTAAACTTAGTTTCTTCTTGGAAATTAGTGTGAATGTATATTGAAAACCCTAGAATTCATGAGATGGCCTTTCATATATCTTATTTTATTCTATTCCTAATATTTGGCTAAATTGAATTCTAGGGTTAGTTATGTAATTGTGTTATGATAGATAACTAAATTAATGAGTTTATATTTTGTTTATAATGTGCTTGGATATTGATAGATATAGATGCACTTGAGAATCAAAAAATAGGGTTTACAAGAATATATTAATTTATATGTGTTGGTCATGACTGATAGTGATAGGTATGTCATGGGACACACTCTTATTTTTTTATTTGAAGGAAATGATAATATTTGTAATCTTAATACATGAGATAAACTAATATATGAAAACTCTAAGTTGAGATATGTTAATTATTATGAGTATGACACTCACGAATATATTAAAAAATAATCCATTATGTATTATCTAGATGAACTACCTCGGAGTAATATGGGGATTAAGTAGATTATCTTACCAAAGAATTTTATCATAGTGTGAGAGCTATGTATTAGCTATAGTAGACTAGAGGTGTCAATTGGGCCCGGCCGGCCCGGCCCGTCACGGAAATTTTTTGTGCCCGGGCTCATGTCGAGGCTAACCAGGCCTCGTGTCGTGCCTGGCCCGGCACGATACCGTGCCAAAATTATTTTTTTTTTAAATTTGGGTTTCGAGCGAGCCTAAACCCGAATTTTTTTTAATTTAGGGTTCGGCCCGACCAGGCCGAACCTAGTGAATCGTGCTGCTGGCCCGTGTCAGGCTGAACCCCCACAAAACCATGCTTGGCAAGAAAGCACGGTCGGGCCAGAAAAAAATGGGTCGAGCCGGCCCGACACGTCCCATTTGACACCTCTATAGTAGACCATGACACGTTTGTCATGTGGCCCACACAAGTAGAAGAGACTCATAGGGCGATGACAACCCTATTAATCATTTCTACTTTTATGATTTCCATGAGTAAAATTCTTGAGAAGATATATATTTAATTATCATAAGTATGATACTTACGAATTAAAAAATACAAATGAATTTAATATCATATTATCTCAATTCATATATATAATTAAATGTTAGAGAATAAAAATACATACTTGAAGTAGTTATCAAGGATAGTCAGAGTATTGTCTAGAAAGAGTAGACATAATAATGAACCTTAGATAGATCAACATATTGCTTCGATGTTTAAATATTACGGAAATAACTATGAGGAGGTCATCCTTGATAGTGACAATCTAATGGATGATAACACTCTCGTATGCTAAGAGAGCACATGTGTATTTTCATCTAATAACCAAATACAATATTAACTAAATATTGAGAAATATTACCATGTGCAAGTATATGTGATATCCCTACAGTATGAGAATATTCTTTAAAATCAAGTATATTTATTCAATTTGTAATGTTATCAATTCATTTTAAATTGATCAAACTATTGAAAATTTCAAGTGGGATTAATATTTATATTTACTTCCACTTTGTTACTTATATCACCCATATAAATATAAATTTATATTGACCCATTGATTCTTATTCAACTAGATTTTGTAATCATATCTAATAACTAGGAGTTTTAGAACCTTCACAAAGTTGCAATAATACTACTGCCACACAATAACTCAAAAAATATATGTTTTTAAATATATCCAATTTCATGGATATAAGATATTTTTTCCTACATTTTCTATTATAAGTGAGGGGGAGAAAAGTAATGACTTACAATCCCTTAGCCATATTCCTGAACTTGAACTTGAAATTAAATCTACACATCAAAATAAACCTGAACATTCTATACTTGAATCACTTTCTGCATTCAAATGTGAGCATCATGATGAAATGGGTACTGAGTTGAACTTACAAGAAGTTGAAGATCATGGATTTGAATCAGTTGAAATTAATCTTGAGTCTTGTGTTCACGTTAATAGAGCTAAACTTGAAGAATCATAATAATTGTAACCTTCTCTAGATACTTTGTCACAAATTAAATCGTAGGTAAATATTGAACATTCTAATTGAATACTTCCAAACCAAACTATAAGAGGATGTCTGAAAGTAAGTTATGAACTTATAATGAACTCTACTCCTAAATATCAAAGAAACAATTATGTGTCTTACCATAAGATATTCAAGATATATGAATCATTTGCAAATCTATTATGTATTGTATATATATCTAAGAGTGTGCAGGGAGCCATAAAAATCTAAATGGAAAGATGCAATTAACCAAAAGATAAAGTCACTTCCAACAAAAAAAACATAGGAGTAAGTTGATTTACTAGATGGAAAAAAATTGTTGGATGCCGATTGATCTTTGCAATCAAGACAAAGAAAATGAAGGTATTAAAAGATATAAAGCTATTTTTGTTGCTAAAGAATATAGTCAAACATATGGAACTAATTATGTAAAGACTTTTGTACTAGTCCCCAAGATTAATATTGTATGCATTTTCTTATCCTTAGCTATAAATTTTGACAGGCCTCTATATCAATTTGATGTGAAAAATACATTCCTACATGAAAATCTTTAAGAGGAAGTATACATGGAATTGCTTCTGGGATATAGATTGCATATAGAAGGTAATAAACAAGTTTAAAGACTAAAGATCTTTGTATGAGTTGAAACAATTACCTAGAGCTTTTTTCGATAGATTTACAAGTTTAATTGAAAGTGTTGGGCTATCAAAAAATTAGTTCTAATTATACTCTCTTTATAAAGAACAAGGAAAACTCATAGTGCTTATTATTTATATTGATGATATAATTATGACAAGGAATAATAATGATGAAAGAGCATCCTTGTAAACTTCTTTGTCTACGGAATTTGAGATGAAAAATGTTGGATCCTTTAATATTTTCTAGGAATGGAGTTGTTGAGATATATATCTATAACATATATATCTATATCAATAGAAATATAGCTTGGATTTATTAAAGGAAGTTGGCATGTTAGCATGCAAACCAATTGATATACATTCTACTGAAAATATTAAGATAGAAATATATTTGGATCATGATATCATGTTATGACAAATAAAGAGTAATATCAAAGGTTAGTGGGATGATTGATGTATCTCACGCATACTAGGTCTGGTTTAGTATATTACCTGAGTGTTGTTAGTCAATTTATGTACTCTCCAAGTAAAGAACATATGAAGGTCATATTTTGTATTTTGTAATATTTGAAGTTATCTCTAGGTAATGGGATTATGTTAAGTAAAAGAGTATCTTTACCTGTTGAAGGCTATATATATATATATATATATAGATTAGGCAAGTTCTATTGATGATAAGCATTCAATTGCATAATACTTAATATTTGTTGGTATAAATTTTGTTACATAAAGAAGTAAAAAATAAGGTATTGTTGCTAGATCAAGTGTAGAAGTTGAATACAAATGTATGTCTAAATGAGTTTGAGATTTACTATGTATTAAGAACTTATTACATAAATACAAAATTTCATATATATTTATAATGAAATTATATTATGATATTAATAATGTAACTTGTGATATTGATCATAATCCTATCCAACATGATCGGATAAAAATGTGGAGAACAAAAGACATTTTTTAAAAGAAATAATTAAAAGCAAATGTAATTGAAGTTCTACATGTATGATCTAAAGATCAACTTACCGATATTCTTACTAAGGTAGTTTAAAGTAAAGGTTTGCTTCGAGTATTAGATAAGTTGGGCATGCAAAATATCTTTGGACCAACTTGATGGAGAGTGTAGAAGATTACATTGTGATTATTTCCTAATTGTTGATTCCATAATTATCTCCTATAAGTAGTTCCTTACTCCTGTGTTTTGTTTTTTCTATTTTTTATTAACTTTATAGTCAAGTTGTAAAATTTTCTTTCTTATTTTCTTTATTTTTTTTTTATTTTAGGATCCAATTTTAAGGTTATCCTTACTATTTTTTCAACTCTAAGATCAAGTTGTAAAGGTATCTTTATTATTTTCTTGATTTTAGGATCAAATTTTAAAGTTTTTTTTTGACTTAATGATCAAATTGTATCCAGGTAATAAAAAAAATGTTATGAAATTTTATCTACTAGCTACTCCAATTTCAAATTATTTTCCTACTTCTTCAAGTTCATGTTCCCTTATTCCTATGTGGAGGATGCTCATAACCTTAGTTGTTCTAATCACATATAACTATGAATTTGCTACTAGGAAGTTCCATGAAGAATATTGCTACAATTTTAAGGCTTTCTAAATCAATGTTGATACTTATGAGTCATTCATTTTGTGAGTACTTTCTTGAATCATTAAAGATTCTTAAGTCATTCTAATATCATTAGATTGTTGTGGATCCTAAGTAAGTTTTCATTGTCATGAGAATCCCTATACATCTTTTAGTAGATTCAAAATAATAATGAGAAATGCATGACTACTAAATGAAAAAAATAGAGTGATCAAACTTCAACATCATATTTCTTAGAATAACAACGGATCAATAAAACCAGAACAAAAAGTAAACAAACAAATGTTTTATCATTTTGATCTTCAATGAGAGAAACTAGTTCTATGTGTGTGTGTGTGTGTGTCACATATATTCTTCATGGCTCTAATATTCACAGTTAACATATTTTCCATTTTTCAAATTTCAATGTGGATTAGTAAGTTGAGATAATATCAAGTTCTATTAGTAGCCATAATCTTATCAACATATTCAGTCATTCAAAGTAAGATTACATCCCACAAAAAAGTAAAAAAGAAATGTAAATATAAACATCCATCCAATATTGTCTTAGAAACCTTTTAAGTTAGGTCATATTTTTTTCAGAAAACATACACAAAACTCACTTAACTAGTTCACGACACAAATTCAAACAACCATGGTTTTCCACAATTATATAATTGAATGCATCCATAGAATTTATATTTATTTAAAACCCAAATAAATCAAAACATCTAAAATAAGTTCAACAGAGTCTAATACAACATCATCACTTTTGCATAAACCATATTTGAGAATGCCAACAAAAATATGTTTCCCATAATATGAAACAAAAAGAACAACAATGAATTCAATATCCAAAAGTTTAGATTTACAAATTACATGATCCAACATACATCAAAACTTTTCATCATGAACGTTGATCTAGTTCTAAAGAAACTAATACATATAACAAATCCAAAATATATCAAGGTGCCAACATATTTTCACCCAATATTGCAAAGTTTATCTCAATACAAATATATCCATCAAATCAAAAGTATTATAAAGATAGATTCAACACCATCAGAATGAGCTCGGTAATACAATTTACAAACCTTTGATATAACTCTATAAAAACATAACACGTGCATATCTTATTTCTAGAGTTTTTATTATGGATGTTATCACCAACAAATCTTTTGGATTATCATGCTCATTTGAGAATATGAAGTAGAGATATGGAGCACTACAATCACCTATGTTGAAAAACATTATGTTGAATTATAGAACAATGAAAAATTATTTGCTCTTTCTTCATATTAGTGGCCTAATTAGTTTTAGCCTGAAAATACTTTTACTTTCAGGCATATAGGAAAGAATAAAATTCTTACAAAAATAATGAGACATTGATCACATGATCACATGAGACTGAGACAACAACCTAGCCCAACAAATCTCTTCCCTTCCATATCATGCGCGTAAATTGATTAGACCATAAATCTTGTTGTAGTTAAATTTTTCTATTTAGTCATCATTTTATAACCATTATCAGCCATATTAATTTTCTTAGATAGAATTTACCTTGTATTGAGAATATATTTGATTCAATAATACTTTGCATCTATGTATTTGGAATGGGAATGATTTCCTAATTATACCTAATTGTGTGATACTTTGCATCTATGTATCACACAATTATACCTAATTGTGTGATACTTTGACTATCAAATTTTAGGTAATAATTTCCTAGGAAACTGTCAAGTTTAGTTGTAAAAATTCTCTTTCATTATAATTTTTTTACAAACTTTAATAACTTCAAAGAATATAGATTTAGTAGTGGACAAGGCACCATATTTTTTTGATATAGGATTGTCATGAAATACCTCCTCTAACATACATTATGAGATAATTAGGAGTAGAGTAGACCTATTAGCGCCTATGTCTCTAGCTGTGCAATATCAAAAAATAAGCAAGTTTATATTTTTGTAATCAAAGCAAAGTATTAAGCTACAAGTTTCATGAAGATGTCTTAAATTCCACTTTATGATGCTACACCATTATCTAATATGGTTGTTCATAAAATAACTCACAATGCCAACAACATAGGCTCGGTCTAGATGAGTACACACCATGACATACTTAAGGCTTCCACCATATGAGAATAAGCAACGTTACTCATTTTAACTTATTCTTTTTCAGTTGTATGAGCTTGACTATAATAGAATTTAAAATGTTATGAGAGACTGGAGATGATTCATTTTGTATTATTCATGTTAAATCTTTTAAGCATCCCTTCAAGGTAGTTTTTTTGGGACAATAATAATTTTTTATCTTATCTAATCTAAGTAATTTCATTTCAAAAAGTATTTTAGTTGGACTCAAGTCCTTCATAGCAAATGAGTGAATACAAAATATTTTTCAAATCTTTTATTTTTGATATATACTTTCCAACTATTAAGATAACATCAACATAAAAAAACAAAATTATAAAATTACTTTCTGAAAAATGACATATGAAGATAGAGTGATCAAAAGGTATTTTATAATTTCTATGGCCTTTATTGACCATATCAAACTTCATGTGTCATTGTAGTTGAGCTTTTTTTTAATTTGCAAAGGCTTTTATTCAATCTGTAGACTAGATTCTCTTTTCTTTTGGTAGCAATATCTTATGATTATTCCATATATATCTTTTGCTCCAAATCATCTTGAAGGAATGTAATTTTTTATATTTATTTACTTTTCTAAGTCTAGGTTAGCTACCAAGCATATAAAAACATGATTTATAGATATTTTAATAACTATGGTGTATATATATATATATTTATTTATTTATTTATTTATTTATATTTATATTTTTATTTATTTATTTATTTATATTTCAATTTATATGACTATTTTTTGATTAAACCCCTTAACAATCAATCTAGCTTTGATTTTTTTTTAAAAAAATCTAGCTTTGAATTTAAGTGAAAAATGATTTTGATATTTTTATCTAAATAACCACTTGTTCTTCAAGGCCATCTTTTCTTTAGGAAAGTTGATATCATCATAAGCATCATTATCACATTATGATTTCTATTCTTCCAACATAGCCCATGTCAATTTTTCTTTGTGATCACTCATTATGGCTTCTTCATAAAAAATTCATTCTACCCAATCAGTGATCATGACATAGTCTTTGGGGGATATTTCATTGAGAATTTATTGATTCTATTTAATCATCTCAAAAGAATATAAGGGTTATATTGGAAGGTTTCTATAAGAATTCAAATGGTTTCAAAGTTTAAAGGTCCTACTAGATGTTGGCTAGAAATTACAAGAACAATTGAAGTTTGTAGATTTAATTCCAAAAAAGGAACAAGGCAAAAGATTTATAAAATAGCATGTCCAAGTTAAATTATATCTACAATAGTTTGATTTTCTATGAATGTAATATCTCTACATTTGCTATATTTTCAAGAGTTTTTGTTAGGCAATTCTGCTTCTAACGATTGTGATTTTAAAGATCCAGAAGAAGAGAACAACAAACAACAAATTATATATATATATATCCACAATCAATTTTAACAAACCACGACATAAATCACAACCACAACAAAGAGGTAGAAAATAACTTATGGTTTGTAAGCAGAAACAGTCACGAAGAAAATTCACAAAGAGATGAGAAAACGAAGATGAATAGTTCCACACGCAAAATTATAGCAGCCAATAAATAGAAATAAAAAAAAATTTATATCAATAACGGAGTTGGTCAGATCACTCGGATGGACCGGGTTCTGCTCCAAACATTTCTTCGACCCTATGACCGAGCAGCGGGACTCTCATTATTGTGTTATTGCTGCATTCCTAACCTTTCAATATCGTATTTCCTGTACTAACAAAATATTTAAAAAAACATTTTGGTTATACAGATTTATTAAAACAATATATATAGGTGTCAACCGGGCCGGGCCAGCCCGTCCCGGCACGAGGCACAACACAATTCGGGCGTGCCTGGGCCGGCCCGGCATAAAAATTTCCCGTGCCCGAGCTCGTGCCGAGGCCAACTGGGCCTTGTGTCGTGCCTAACTTGGCACAATACCATGGCCCGTTGGAACGGTACCGTGCTGAAATCAATTTTTTTTAAATTAGGGTTACTAGGGCATCGAAACCCTAATTTTTTTTTTGTAAAATTAGTGTTTCGGGCGCACCCAAATCCTAATTTTTTAAAAAATTAGGGTTTCGGGCACGCCAAAACCCTAATTTTTTTTTAATTTAGGGTTCGGCCCGGCCGGGCAGAACTCGGTGGATCGTGCCGTGGGCCCGTGCTGGGCTGAACCCCACAATACCATGCCGGGCCCGGCACAAAAGCACGGCGGGCCTGAAAAAATGGGCCGGGCCAGCCCGGCACGTCCCGTTTGATACCTCTATATATATACAACAATCTCTACCTTAATTTGTTTTACATATAGATAGAGAGATACTCTCTATAAATAGTTAGTCCAAATATGACTACATCTAATTTGATATGTTCAGTAAGTCAAGATAATGACTTAACTTATTCAAAGTAACAAGTTTAGTAAACATATTAGCTAGATTATTAGATATTCCAATCTTCTTTACTCGTACCCTCTTTTCAAATCGAAAGAAATGATATCGCACATCAATGTGCTTTGCCCTCTCTTGGTGCACTTGGCCTTTTGCTAAATAGATAGCACTGAGGTTGTCACCGAAAACTATTGCAACCTCTTCAAAAAGACCAAGGTCTTTGAGAAAACCTTTCACCCATATCCCTTCCTTCACTGCTTCAATCAGAGCCATATGCTCTACTTCAGTAGAAGATAAAGTAATAGAAGATAAAGTAACAGAAGATAATAGTGTATCTTTTAAGCTAACTACATAACCACATAAAGTGAAGACGTAACCAGTCATAGACCATCTACTATCAACATCTCCTACATAGTCAGAATCAGAATATCCTACCAGCATGAGTTCAAATTCATTATCAAATATCAGACCATTAGAAGTCCCCTTTATGTACCTAAGTATCCTCTTAATAGCTTTCTAGTGCTCTTGATCAGGATTTATAATAAACCTACTCACTACACTTACTGCATGATCAATGTCAGATCGGGTGCACACCATAAGATACATGAGGCTCCCGATGGCACTAGAATAATGAACCTTAAATATTTATTCCTTATCAAATTCAGATTGGGGACAAAATTCTAATGTTAAATAGAGGTTAGAAGCAAATGGTGCGGACAGATAATTACAAGAAGTCATTCCAAATCTAGATAGAATTTTCTGAATATATTATTTCCATGAAAGAAACAACTTTCTTTTAATTCTATCTCTAAATATTTCCATACCCAAAATTTACTCTGCACCTCCAAGATCATTTATATCAAATTCAGAACTGAGGAGATCTTTCAGTTCCTAAATGTCGGATTTATTTCTGGCAGCAATAAGCATATCATCTACATATAATAGCAAGTAGTATATGACTCATCCTTGTGTCTTTTGAAATAAACACTACAATCATGGTCATGAAATAATCAAATCTCTTGTACGAGTGACGAGGAGACTGCTTAAGTCCATAAAGGAACTTCAGGAGCTTGCACACATTGGTTTTCTTACCTAATACCTCAAAATCCTCAAGCTGGCTCATGTAAATTTCTTCATCTAAGATTTCCATAAAGAAATTCAAGCTTAACATTTTGTTGCTCAAGTTCAAGGTCCTGATGTGCCACTAATGCTAGAAGCACCCTGATTAAGGTATGTCTAACTACAAGAAAGAATATCTCATTATAATCGACACCCTCTTTCTGATTGAACTTTCTTGCAACTAGGCGTGCCTTAAACTTTACACCACCATCTATAGAGACATCATTTTTCTTCTTGAAAATTTATTTGCAAAAAATTATTTTTCTCTCTTTAGGTTTATGTACAATAAGCCAAGTATCATTTTTATGAAGAGATTCAATCTCTTCATTCATGAAAATTAACTATGACTTAAATTTAGGACATCTAACAGCATTCCTGAAAAAGGATGATTCAAGAATATCAATCTTTTCGGCAACTTGTTGGGCAAACCCTACAAATTCATCAAAGCTGAATCTTAAAGGAGGACATGCATTTACCCTCCTTGGTCTATCCCTTGCAATGTAGTAGGGAATAGACTTTCATGTGCAGGTTCAGGATCAGGTTTAGTAATAGACTTAGCATAATTTTCATGATTAGCTATTGTTTATCTAGAGAAAACAGACATCCTTCCTAGAACTACAGATTCATATTTTAGCTCCACCTTAAGTTCAATTTGAGGAACATCATGTAACTGGATAGGACAAGGTGCTTGTCTTAAGATGACACTTTCATCAAAGGTGACACTCCTAGATAGAATCACTCTATTTTCAAATGGTGACCTGATATGGAATTCCTTGACTCCATTACCATATCCTACAAATATTGCTTTACTTGCTCGTGGTTCAAGCTTACCATCATTTACATGATAGTATTTTAAAATTATTCCACCCGTCCACTTTCAGATTATAATAATGTATAGGTTTACCCGTCCACACCTCAAATAGAATTTTAAAATTATTCCACTATGTGGTAATCTATTTATCAGATGGCATGCTGTATTAACAGCTTCAGCCCAAAATTCCTAGAATAAGCCTAATTGAGAGAGCATACATCTAGTTCTCTTCAAAAAAATTTGGTTTATTCTTTCAGCAATGTCATTCTATTGAGGAGTGTCACTAATAGTTTTGTGTCTGGTTATACCTTTGTCCTTATAGAATTCCTCAAATCCTAATGAACAAAATTCTAGACCATTATTTGTTCATAAAATTTTAACCTTCTTTTGTGTTTGATTTTCTACTAAGCTAACCTATTGTTTAAACTTTATAAAAGTTTAAGATTTGTGTTTCATCATGAATACCTAGGACATCCTAGAGTAATCATCAACTAAACATAAATAAAATCGAGCACTCCCAAGAGGTATGACTCTAGAAGGGCCTTAACAGTCAGCATAGATATAATCCAAAATACTATTTGTGTAGTGTATAGCCTTACCAAACTTAGTTCTATGTTTCTTACCAAAAACACAATGATCACAGAAATTAAGTTTACTAATTTTATGACCAACCAGAAGGTTACAACTAAAAAAAATTTTCATACTTTTTTCTCCCATATGTGCGAGCCGCGTATGTAATAGTCTGGTAAGATTAACTTCATCTTCAGATTCTAGTTCTCTGAATGTGACAGCAACAACCCTTGTCACAGTGGAACTTATCAGTATGTATAACATTTCACTCTTCTGCCCTTTCAATATGATATCATCTTCTCGGTGAACATTTAGTGTTCCCTCACCACCACTGAATGAACATCTCTAATCATCCAGAACACCAAGAGAAATAAGATTTATTGTCATTTCAAGAACATACCTTGCATTGGAAAGTGAGACTATTCAGCTATCATATGTTCTCAATCTCACTATGCCAATTCCAACCACCTTACATGGTTGGTTGTTCCCCACCACAGCATTGTCAGCTTCTTTCATGTCAAATTATATGAACCACTCCAAGTGAGTACTTATATGGAAGGAAGTCCTAGTATCCAAGATCCAAGAATCTGATCTTGAGATCATTGTGGAGATTACCAACACAAGGTCTTTTCCATCATCCAAGTCATAAAAGGCCATGACAACATCAGGTGGGGGATTAGGCTGACTCTGCTGTTCCATCCTTGCTTTCTTCTTCGGGCATTCAGTTTTCCAATGCCCTTTTTGTTTGTAGTAATGACAAGTGTCACCCTCCTTGGACCTCTTCTGAAGCATATTTCCATTCTTCTTGAATGGAACAGGTTGTGGCCTCATATTTTTCACCACCAATCTAGCAGGATGTTATTCAATTCATTTAACCGCAGCCTTCTGCCTCATCTCTTTGGAGTGTAGGGTAAACCAAACATCTTCTAGAGTGATCTCCTCCTTCCACACTATTAGTGATTCCACGAAATTCTCTTAGGAAGTAGGAAAAAAGACTAAGAGTAGAAGTGCAACATCCTCATCTTCTACTTTAATATCCACACGTTAAAGGTCCATGAGAATGCTGTTTAAATCATCCAGATGTTCTTCAAAAAAGTTTCATCTTGCATCCTTAGTGTGAACAGCCTCCTCTTCAATAGAAGTTTGTTCATTAGTGATTTAGTCGTATATAGTGACTGAAGCTTGAGCCACATTCCTGTGGCAGATTCTTCATCTGCTACCTTAGTTATGACTTTATCAAACAAGCTTAACAGAATGGTGGAGTGAGCTTTTTTTTCATGTCTCCATGCATATGCCTCTGTTATTCCAAGAGCAGTAGCAGTGTTAGGACCAAAACCTTGAACAAGAGGACTCCAGATATTGAAATTCTTCAAATGTGCATGCATTGTAATCTACCACAAATTAAACTTGTTTCTGTCGTTAAACTTCTCGATCATATTATTTAGGGTTTCAGCAATTTCAATAGAATATCATTTTATAGAAAAAATCACAAAATTTGATGGCATAATTGCTCGAAAATTTTTCAAAACCCACTCTGATACTAATTGTTAGGCAATTCTGCTTCTAACGATTGTGATTTTAGAGATTCAAAAGAAGAGAACAAATA
Source organism: Sapria himalayana (assembly GCA_029783825.1). Lineage (NCBI taxonomy): Eukaryota > Viridiplantae > Streptophyta > Magnoliopsida > Malpighiales > Rafflesiaceae > Sapria > Sapria himalayana. Next base: position 485,801 of record JAREIK010000009.1, read on the forward strand.
GAAAATGATATATATATATATATATACACCCACAATCAATTTTAAAAAACCACGACAAAAATCATATCTACAACAAAGAGGTAGAAAATAACTTAAAGTTTGTGAGGAGAAATAGTCACGAAGAAAAATCACACAGATAGGAGAAAACGGAGATGAACAGTTCCACATGCAAAATTATAGTGGCCGAAAAATAGAAATAAAAAAAATTATATCAATAATGGAGCATGTCGGATCACTCGGATGGACCAGGTTCTACTCCAAACATTTCTTTGGCCCTCTGAATGGGCAGTGGGACCCTCATTATTATGCTATTTCTGCATTTTCAACCATTCAATATCTTATTTTCTACACTAAAAAAATGTTGAAACAGAAAAATATTTTGGTTATACAAAACAGATTTATCAAAACAAAATATATATACAATAGCTTTTGAGACCAGATTTACATAATTGATCACATTAGACTTTTCTCTCATACCAAACTTTAGTTAACATATCATAGTGAAAGGAATCAAGGAGGACATGTTCATCAAATGAACATCATCACAAAGAGCTTCTCCCCTAAAATATTTAGGAAGATCATGTTGGAAAAACCAACTTCTAACACTTTCAATTAGGATTCTATTTGTCTTTCTGTAACCCCATTCATATATACTATTTTGAAAGCTATTTTTGATGAATAATACCTTGTTTCATGAAAAATATGTTAGGTTACCCAGAATATGAATGTGATAAAATAGAATCAACAAATAGTTTTTAGAAAGTTATAACATTTAAATTTTTCTACTAGACTCCCTCTAGGCTAAAGCTAGGAAATATTTGAAATTAATTAAATCATCATTTTTGTCTTTTAGGCAATAAACTCATATCTTTTTTTAGAATCCTCATCCATGAATATGATAAAATTAGAAAGAATCTTAAACTCTTCACCTTATATGAGTCACATAAATTCTAGTGAACTAAATCAAGAGGATACGTCTTTCTCAAAAAATCATATGAGGAATAAATGTTTCCTTATTAGTTTTCAACCATGTAATGGTTGCATTTTTAGTGATGGGTAGTTAATCAACAAAATTAATTGGAGTGAGATAGTTCTATTATTACATTCTAACTCATGTGAGTCAATTTTTTTATGTCATAAATTATTAAAAATCCCACTTTCAACAAATTTGATGGAATCTTACAAATTTCTAGTATGTAATAAATATAGATTAGAGTCGCATAAGCCTCCTAATATAATAAATATAGTGTGTAATAAAATAACTAAGTATCAATCATCATCAAGTTTGATGATAGAAACACAGCTCATTCTAATCTCATATAGACATTTTAATTTTTTAGATAGAAACTAGTATTATTAGACTTTTAAGTAGATAGATATCACATATTATGACAAATTCAAAAATATCATTGTTACTCATTATAACAACTCCATAATTTCTTGGTTAATAAGAAGTGAAAAAGATATATTTGTATGTTGCATGGGGTTGCTCCACTATCTATAATCTAATTTGAATTATCACAACTTAAGTTTAAAATATCATCATAAAGAAGATGACTAGTTTTCATAATTGTAGAAGTAAAATCATCTTTAGTTATCTCATTCTTTTGAGTTCCTTGCAATTTGTAATTTTTCTTCTTCCACACATAATAGAATCATTTAATATGTTATTTGTTTCCACAATGATAAAAATATATATTTCTAGAGTTCCCTTTATTACATTCATTATTATGAAGATCATAAAATGTGCTCCTTTCCTAAGCCTCAACAACAAAGGTTTCTATTAGAGAGAAGGGGCATTGAGATTATCTACTTAATCTCTTAATTTAAAACAAACATAATTATTTATTATTAATATTTTCTATGGTCAATTATTCATTTGGGATCGATTTAGTGAGAGACATTCCTAAAGTTTCCCAAGAGTCTAGAAGGGTACCCTATAGCCATAATCCTTGAATTCTATGATCAAATTATTTTCCCATGTTATTCAACTGATTTATGAGTTCTTGGAAGGTATGCAAGTAAATGGTCATGGCAGTGTCATCTTTATATCTTAATAGAATTAATAATTTCATCACTAAAAGGTAAGCACCTTTTTCTTCATTCATATAATTAAGTTGTTATCATCAACTCATTGTCACATGTATCCACATATTTGTCTGTTATGTAAAGACCACTCCTCTTTGTTCCCATTAGGATGTCTTACTCTAGTAAAGATTGAAAAGTAAACCCCTTCCACATACAACAAGCCTTCCATTTTATCTCTCCAAAGAGTATAGTTAGATCCATCAGACTAATTATTTTACTAATATTAAACTATTATAATACACTTCAAAGAAATGAATCTTGTTTTCATACTAGTAAAATGATAAGAGTGAAAATCAAATAGGGTGGTAGAACCATAGAAGGAATGAAATATTACAAGTCAGAAACTCAAATTAGTTGGAAATGGATAGTAGATAATGGTGAAAAAGACTTGATTAGTGATTAAAAAATATAGAGATTCTGCTTTAACAAACTTGGTTGGAATGGTTGAGAATGAATTCCAAGACGTAATATATTGAGTTTGAATCTCACCTCCAACCTACATTGAATTACATGAAGGAAAACTAGAGGAAAAGCCCATCTCTCCATAGGATTACTTAAGGTACGTGTCATCTGTCCAAAACTAATAAGAATACCTATGATTATTAAAAAAAATAGCGATTAGACTTCAATACTAGATTTCCTAGAATAATTGTAGATTAATGAACTCTTAACAAAGAATAAAAAATTTGTTATCACCAAGACCTTCAATGAGAGAAACTATAATCTCTCTCTCTCTCTCCCTCTCTCTCTCTCTCCCTCTCTCTCTCTCCCTCTCTCTCTCTCTCTCTCTCTATTCATAGCTCCAATATTCATAGTTAACAAATTGTTCATTTTTCATTTTTTGGTGTGAATCAATGTGCTGAGATATATCAAATTCTAGTATAAGTAATAATATCAAGAGGCATTAATTCATCCAAACCAAGACTACATTCAACAAACAAGAATGATAGAAATATAGATAGAAACATCCATCCAAATCTTTTCTTAGAAACATATTTAGTCACAACACATTTCTTTCAAAAAACATACACAAAATATTTCCTTAAATGAATACATGTGCAAAATATGTATTAATTCAATAGAATCTAATATTTGTCATAAATAATAAATGAGAACACCAACAAAGATATGTTTCCCATAATATTAAATAGAAAGAAAAACTTCAATAAATTCAGTATTCGATAACACAAACTCATATCTGATAAATTATGTGGCACAACACAAATCAAAACTCAATAATTTAAATAACATGATCTGGACATCTAGTTCAAAAAAAAACTAGTTAAAAATATTTAACAACATATCAAAATGCCATTAGATATTCGCCAATATTATAATGTTTATCACAAAAAAAATATAGTGTCCATATACAAAGTATTATAAAGATAAATTTAGTGTCATAAAAAAATTATAATACAAGTCAAACCACTTCTTTATAACTTTAAAACAACATATCACACAATGGAGAATACATTGAAAAAAATCATCTAAAAAAACCAAAATCCTTGTAATTTATATCTTATTTCTAGAATTCCCACTAGTGTTTTCTCTATCATGGTGCGTGTTTTGGAGGAAGGTATCATCAATAATTCTTATGGATCTCCATGCTCATTTGAAAATATAGAGGAAAAAGATTGGAGCAAGTTCACTCTCACTACCACTTTTAAAAAACATCATGTTGAATGAAAGAACAATCATACACTATTTTCTTTGTCTCTATGCGATGGCATAATCCTTCATTTCCAAAAATCACTTTTACTTTCTAGACCATGTAAGTATGCGTGCTCTCATAAATAAATTTACATGTTTTGTCAATATTTGAGTCCATAAAAATATGTATAAACCTATGACAAAATGAAAAAAAATGCTGCAAAAAATATGTGACATTGAACAGGTGAGAAGGAAACCCAACCCAACGACATTTATCTTCGTGGTTGTGATTCGAGGACTATGGTGTCAAGTCCAAAATATACACTTGCCAACATAATATTTACGAAAGAAATGATACCCCAAACCCATCCCCACCCCCACCTCCCCCCCCCCCAGACTGCCAGGTGGTAATGTGATTCTTTAAATAGAATGAAGCCTTGCTGGTCGTTTTTTTGTGGCTCGATGAAGTTTAGGCTCTTACTCATTTCTTTGTCGGAATCCTTTTTCCTTTGAACAAAAAGTACGCATGAAGTAATTATAACAATAAACCAAATATCCATTAATTTTCTAAAGTCTACTATGTATTATAAGAGAATTTTCTAGCTTCCCATCCATGTTAGAGTATGAGAGTAAAGTTCATTGTAGAAAAATATTATGTTTCTATGAGGTAGGAGAACTTCCTTGTATATATAGCATATATATGTTCCCTAAGCTTACTTTCATTTGAACTTATGATGAGCTTGGAAAAACCTATGCTATAGTGCCAATGCGGTACATTCTTCCTTTTTCTAGTTACATTTAGTTGAGCAACATTGAGGACAATGTTGACTTTGGTTTGGATTGGAGGGGGGGTGGCATGAAAGATTGATGAATATGTGAATTTGAGGATATTTATATGATAATTTTCCACGAGTTAGGCACTTATAAGTAAAAATTATTTTTATTTTAGCTAATTAGTTTGTAAATGGAGCTCATGAAAATAATCACTTTTGTGTGGTTTATCTTTGAAGTATTTAAGTTCATAAAAATGCTCAAGATTTTATGGGAAGTATTTGAAGTAGGGGAAAGAAAGAAAAATATGAAAATAAAGATTATTGATGAAGTTCACATTCTTAATATAAAATTATCAAAAAGTAGCAAATTCGAGCATCAAAAGAAGTAAATGAGATTATGAAAAAAAAAGATTACAAAATAGTCTGCAAAAATTTTATAGCCTATTATTAAATCAAGTTGAATGATAAAAGTTGAAGATAGCCTCTTTTGTAATTGATAACCACTTAAAAAAAATAAGATGAAAGGCATAATTTTGGATTTTTATCGTATTTTTGTATTTTTTTTTTATAATTTATCATATTTCTTATAAGTTGAAGCCTTAAAAACGTGTTTACTATTTATACAACATTACAACTATAAAAAGAGAGTTAGATCTTTCACTAAAGATGTTTTATGGAATTTTAAATTGAAAAAAGTTTTGAATCCTAATTTTCACACTATCCAAACAACCTTTGGAGGTAAAAACCAAAGAATTATGGTCAATTTGGTCAATTTGGTCAATTGAAGAGAATTAGTATATTTTCCTTAGATGAGAATTTTTTGAAAGTAAAATTTATGGTCAATTTGGGGATTCAACTGTATATTACAAAGCAATTAATAACATTTGACTCATTGGTAAGAGGCAACATATCTTCAAGTGGGACACGAGTTCAATTTCCTAGGATGTCTAATATGTTATGTCATGGTACTTGCTAGATTGTCTTTCATGATATTTAAATGAATGCCTTACCTAATATATAACCATGGCCCCCCGAAACCCATATATAATCCAATGGATAGTATTGGTTGAATTGGGAGGAAGAGTGACAAAACAAAAAAAAAATGTCTCTAAGCAATATTAATAGCTCAGAAAAGTTTTCATCAGACCTACCATATGGTATTTTGAAATTGTATAATTTGATTAATATAATAAACTTGGTGACAATTTTTGCAACGTGGACAAAAGTTTTTTATTATCTTTGAGTAATTTTTTAAATAATTATGGATTATTCTTATAAGTATATTGTGTCGCTTCAACCATTTCTATTCTATGATCCACATTACCAATTTTAAATTCATCAAAATTTTTCTTTCTTAGTTGTTGATAGTCCACTACTTAAAGAAGCTTCTCCATGTCAATACTAATTATGCTAACTTTGATTAATTCAAAGATAAAATAATTATTTTTTAATCAATTAAGGCATATAAAATATTATATTTCCACGCTGTCAACATGAACATTTGATGGAATTTTAGTGTAGAGAATTTTAAAATATAAATACAATAAAATTTTCAATCTTTCTTACATATTCCTTTGACCTTCTATCTTCAGACATCAAATAATGATTTATTTTTGTACATAAGGTGAACTAAAATCTTATATAGCAAACATATATGCACAATGAGAATTAAAGCTTGGAAAACACTACCTTTAAAAATATTCAAAATTAGAGCTACATATTTGTGACATTATTTTATGAAAATAAAGTCATAGAAGCTTTTGATATAAGATTGCTTTTTGATGTAAAAAATAATTTATATTTTTTAGTTTATTTGACAAAAATAACAAAGTTTTTCTCCATTCAATTTTTTAGCAGTCAAACAAAGAAAATCTCAATAATAGCTAAATTCTTACCTTGTAAGAGAACTAAAATAGATGATGTAGAGATTATAGTACTAAAAGGGTAGGATAACTCGAGCCACAAAGAATCCTAATTGAGTTAAAAAAATAAGGAAACTTTATGAAATAAAGAATCATTCATTAAAGGAACATTCCTAACAAATATATTTTCACTTCAACGGCAACAATGTATAAGCACATTTGCATATATATTTCTCAATTATCACAATTAAATTTTACTTATATGTATTTACATACACTCTAAAATAAAACAACATAAATACTAAGCATATGTGCATAAATATTCCTCAAAACAACATATATTAAACACAACGTATACAAAGATGTACTATCAACTACATAACATAATAAAACATGAAATATACATGTATGTATAATGTTCAACACGACACACCTATAACATCAAATATATAAGCACACTCTTCCTAAGATGACAACAAAACTCACTTAAAACACATATGTGCACTAGCATCCACACACACACACATACACATATTTGTTCATTATTAAATGTGTATATTCTAATTATGTTTTCATTATTAAAAATTCAATTTACTAAAATTATCAAATATGTCACTTAAAAAATCTTGCTCTCGAATTTAATTTTAATTTTAATTTTAAAGAAACTAAACCATGAAATATGTCTAATCAAATAAAATATATATACTATCATGTTAAAACTATATATTATTTATTAATTAATAATTCTAAAAAAGTTTTCAAATTAAAATTTAGAAAAATAAAGTCATCTCATATGACAGAAAAGCCAACACATCAAGATGTATTTGTTTTCAAATTTCTTCCAATATAAAATATGCATATTTTGCATACACACACATACACACACAGACAATGATGCACAATATTTACATTGTCTATTGAAGTGAACAAAATAATGTAAGTATATACAATAACATAAAATATCTTGCATGGTTCATTAAACCATGGGAAATAAACATGCATAAATTATAAATTATAATAATGTTTGTATATGTGAAGATTTTTTATGAAAATTCAATATAACATTAGATATATAGTAACTTTTGACTTTCAACTTTAGTAACAAACTAGAGGAGAAAGCATTCAGTAAGTTGGATTGGACTTTATCAAAGTTTTCATTGAAATTTTTGTATTCTCTAAGGAATAGGTTAATTAAATCATAATTATATTTCTAACAATTGGTTTTTCATTCTCATCAATGGTGATGATGCCTCCATCATGTTTAGATTGCATTTCAAGTACTCATGTATTCTACAAGGAATATGAGAAATAATTTAGGTTTATATTTCGAGCATATTAGATTATATTTTATTCCTTTATCGTTCATTATAGATATAATAGAAAGAAAGTTAGGTTGTTGTTTAATGATAACAACAACAACAACAACAACAAAAACCAACATGTATAGAACAAAAAATCTTGATCTCAAGCTAGAAAAATTTATGGCACCATACACAATGATAATGAAATTCGAGATTTACAAACAAATATATAGCTATGAAATTAAATAGCTGCAAACAAATATAAACAGAAGAAATGATAAAAGTAAAAGGATTTGTAGAGAAAAATAAACATATAGGAGGGAGAAGAATCTCAATTGGAGCAAATTTTTTGAAGCTGAAATCATAACATATAACGGATAATTTCACGTTGAGCTGCAAGGGCTTTCACGGAGCTTCAAATCTTTGGGATAGCTTCAATTCAATAGTTTTGGAGGATTTCATATGAAATCATGCTTTATTTTGATATGTTAGGTTGATTAATAAATCTTAAAAGATATCACTTTATGCTCAAAAAATAACGATGCTTTCAATAAGTATCACATAAATAATACAATTTTTCCAATAGACATCATATACTTAAGAGAAAAAAGTCCAACCATAATTTTCTTCATAAGCATTGTCGCATATCATTCAATAACGATGCTTTAACAAATCATAAAATAAAATATCATAGAATGTAAAATTTCTTATAGTGAATAGAAAGTGTGCATGCATATATGTATATTTATATTATAATAAATCTAATTCATAAAAATTTAGATTTTTTTTCATAAAGTTAATCATTTTATATAATCATACTATATCCTCTTAACATACTTTTTGAAGTATTAATTTAAATTTGTAAAATTCATAATTTTTTATATATACTAAAAATGATTAAATAATTCTAATATATTAAGTGAATACTATAAATATAATGGTATGGTATGTTAATATCAATGCTAATAAAGTATAAATAGATTGTTTTAAAAATTATTAATTATTATAAAATATAGTTACAACATAAATACATTATTTCTTATAATATAATATACTAACATACTACACTACTGAGTGAATAAATAATTAAAAAAAATAATTTTTTTACATAGCACACTAAATTTAAAATAACTTAAATTTTTTTTATTTTAATTAAATTTTTATTTAACCCATTTTTCTTTATTATATATATGTATTTATAAATATTTTTCACAAATTTATTAAATAATGTTTTTCTCATTTTACCAAATTAATGTATTAAAAAATTAATATATTATATTACTAATACAATTTATTAAATGAGTTTCATGGTAAAATGAAAAATATTTTTTATGTTGATTAAAAAAATTATCAATTACTATTATTATTAGAAAGTAGAAACACACTTGAAAAGTGTGAAATTGTGAATGCATAATACTAATGTTAAAGGATAATTATTTTAGTGCCCCCCAATTAATCGCATATTATCCCTAGATCCCTTGTATATGAGCCTTAGGGTCTTGGAATTGAAGCACATAACACCTTTATCTCAACATTATGAATAAAATATTTTACAAAGATATCAAAGTCATTGTCAAAGCACAAACTTATCTAATAGTTTCCCTCCAAGTTCCAAATTAATTTTTTTATTTTTTCATTCATCTAATTAATTATCTCACCTAGTCAATTTTCTCATAATTATATATATATATATGGTTAACTATTTTTTAATAATAATACATTATTTTTATATTGACTTGGTAGTGTAATAAGTATTTTTGGGATTACCATTTTTTAGGACATTTAAACACTGGTACGTCAAAACTATAATAAAAAATATTTTTAAATTTTTTTGAATCATTAGTTTTAATTATTTTTTTAATCAGTGCACTAAACACAATATAATAAAAAATATTTTTAAAAAAAATTAAAAAATACACCAGAATATAATTATTATTTCTCATAAAAGGATGTTGAGTTTGAATCTCAATTTCACCCTTAACAATTGATGTGCAAGTTATAGGTATTAACTATTTTTTTTTCAACTACTAATGTGTTGATTATGGATAAAATAAGATTTTTAATTTTTAGTGTATCAAAGTACAATTATTTTGTGTTTTGGTGTATATTTTTTATTTTTATAAAATGATTTTTTTTAATTATTTTGTATTTAATGTATCAAAACATAAAACCCCCTTAAAATAATATTAATAATTTTTAAGACATTATTATTTATTAAAATTGTTGATAACAGGCCTTTGACTCTCTATTTGATAGACTTGGGCTCACATCACTTATGGCTACAGTATGCTTACATAGTAGCATGTAACTCATCGGGTCCTTTGCTCATCCAATAAATGAAAGGGTGTCTGGTTATAATTTAATAATGCTACTTTTTGGCCCCCACTGTTTTGTTTATTATGAATATGCAAGCATTATTTTTTTTAGATCTTTTTTTATAAGTGAATATCTTGATGCTACTGTGCTCATTCTCTCTCATTGGGATCTTCTTCTTCTCGTAATTTCTCTTCATCTTTACCTCTTCTGTTCTGTGATCTTTGTTGTATCTAGGAACATTGATCTAAATACAACAATTAATATCAGAGCCTCGTATTAATATGAGATTGATGTTTATTTTGAAATGGTAGTTCAAAATATTCTTTAGATTAAACATTTTTCAAGTTCCTATTCTGACATTAACAAATATTCACAAATCTATTAGATCTAGTGTAGATCTGTTTAGATCTAGAGGTTTTGTGTTAAATAAACATTGATTTCTATAAGATCCCCAAATTTTCTACTTAAATTTCTTAATGATTTTTGAACAGAATGACAAACAAATATATGAGTTCATCAAGCTCAGGGTCTATCCCTATACCACTGTTTGATGGAGAAAACTTTGATTACTAGTTAGTTAAACTGAAAATATTATTTATATCGCAATATATGGGAGCTTGTAGATTCTGGTTAAAAGAATAGAAAACCCTCTCTTCTCTGGAAAAAAAAGAGGTGTTAAATGAATGAGAATTAAAGAAATCTAATGCAAAGACATTACTGTTCATCCAACAGGGTGTCAGGAATGCTATTTTTTCCCAATTTTTGGGTTGTACTCAAGCTAAAGAGGCTTGGTATCTTCTTAAGAAAGAGTTTTTGAAAGATAAAAAATTCCAAGGGGCTCTTCTTCATTCCTTAAGAAAAGATTTTGAGAATCTGAGGATGAATAACTCAAATTCTTTCATTGAGTTCTCCATTCAGTTTCTGGATGTGGTTAATCAGTTAAAAATACATGGTGAAACCATTACAGAAACTCGATTAGTTGAAAATTTATGAATATGCATGCCTGACAAATTCGACCCTATTATGGCAGTAATAGAAGAAATGAAGGACTTGTAAAACTTAACTACTCAACAAGTCCTCGGCTCTCTAAAATCTTATGAGAGTTGATACTCAAGAGAATAGAATTAACTCCGAATCAACCATGCAATCAAGATGGGAGACACAAAGTGTGAAGGAAGATAATCAAGCAACAAAAGCACAAAATAAATAGAAGCTATCAAGGTAAAAATAATAATAAAAGTCATGCATCTTCTGTGTCCTCAAATACTCCTCTAAGGGGTTCACATATCTCTTGCAATATATACAAGAGAACTAACCACACTGAAAAAGAGTGTTAGTTTAGAAACTAGAACAAATGCCTAAACTATAAAAAGTTTGGGCACATTTCTAAAGATCGTAGGTTGAAGCACATCCAATGTACTAGTTGTGCAGAGGAAGCACCCTCTGCAAAACACTTATTCTGTGTCTGAAACAAAAAAAAATTACTCTCTGAATGTATGATTTTTTGACAGTAGTTGTTCAAACCATATGTCTAATAAATCATAATATATTTGTGAATTTATAGCCATTTATAAATTCCCAAGTCAAACTAGGAAATGACATCCTTGTCCAAGTAAAAGCAAAGGGTAAAGTCACTGTCTCCACCCCCACGGGAGTTAAAGTCATAAGTGTTGTTCTACTAGTTCCAACATTGAACCAGAATCTCCTCAGTGTGAGGCAGTTAATAAAGAATGGATTTAATTTGGTATTAAAAAAAAATTCATGTCATATAGTTAATCAAGAGTCAGAAAGACCTCTGTTGACAGTAAAACTGTCCAATGGAAGGAGTTTTCCTATGACCCTTGATCAGAAACTAAACACAGTATTAACCATGAATGCTGAACAATAGGCAACTCTGTGGCACAGAAGGTTTGGCTACCTAGATTACACAAATTTGAAAATACTTTTACAAAACCAACTTGTGAGACGAGTACCTTCTAATCTAAGCATTCCCTCTTCAATTTGTTTGGAATGTATCATGGGTAAGCAATCCAAACAGAACTTTCCCAAAAGCACTACCTGGAGAGCATCCCAACCTCTTGAGTTAGTTCATGCAGATGTTTGTGAACCTATGACAGTTCAATCCTTAGCAAATAACAAATATTTTTTGTTGTTTGTTGATGATTGTACTTGAATGATATGGGTAATCTTCTTGAAACACAAGGCTGAAGCCTTTGACTATTTCAAGAAATTGTTATCCCTAATAGAGAGACAATTTGGTATAAGTATGAAAACACTTAGAACAAATAGAGTTGATGAGTTTCTCTCAAAGAAATTCAATAATTTCTATAAACAGAGAGGAATTCAGAGACACCTAACCACCCCCTACTCACCACAACATAATGGTATTGTAGATAGAAGAAATAGGAGTGTAGTGGAAATGGCCAAAATACTATTAAGTAAAAAATAAATACCTAAAAACTATTGGGAAAAAGTTGTAAATACAATAGTCTATCTACTCAATAGATGCTCAACTAAGGCATTAAAAAATATCACTCCATTACAGGCTTGGAGTTGGAAGAAACCAAATATAAATTTTTAAAAGTATTTGGGAGTGTTTGTTACTCTCACATACTGAAACCTTCTAGATCAAAGTTGTACTCCAATAATCTAAATGTATTCTAGTTGGATACAGTCTGCAATCTAAGGGTTACAGACTATATTCACCAGTAAACAAAAATATTTCTGATGAGCAAAGATGTAATCATTGATGAAAGTGCTAAATGGGAAGATAATATGCAAAATTCTGGCATGCAAAATTCTGGCATGCAAAATATTAGCATACAAGGCTGGAATTTAGAATCTAAAGCAACATATAATATTCAAAGCAAACAAAGGTATGTTTTGAGTTTTCATTCTAAGTCTGAGTCGGATATAAAAGAACATGATAAGATTGTTATACCTATCAAGTATAAGTCATTAGATGTAATCATTAGTTGAGTCCCTCAACTATGAAAAGGCAATAAAGCATCAGGTATGAGTGGATGGTATGAAGACATGAAATTTCTGTCATAGAAAAAAATCACACTTGGACATTAGTAGACTTATCCCGATTTAATCACACTTGGAGTTAAGTGGCTGACACTTATTATTTCGAAACCTTTTCTCCTGTAGCAAGGTTAGAAACTGTGAGATTCTTAATAGCCTTAGCTGAATAGAAAGGTTGTGCTATGTTCCAACTAGACATAAAATCTGCCTTTTTGAATGATAATTTGAATAAAGAGATTTATGTAGAACAACCCCTTGGGTTTGTAAAACAAGGAGCTGAGCACTGTGTTATAAATTAAACAATGCTCTTTATTGATTGAAATAAGCTCTACATGATTGGTATCAACAAATAAACTCATACTTGTTGAATCAAGGATTCAAACAAAGTATGAGTGAGCCAATACTTTATATTAAAAAAGACAAATTCTGTAATATTGATTGTGTCAATCTATGTATATGACATAATCTTTACAAATAACAAATCTGAATTGGTGGAAGCCTTTAGACATGACATGAGATAAATATGAAATGTTAAACTTAGGCTCTCTAAACCACTTCTTGGGACTTGAAATCTTTCAAGACTCAAGTGGTGTATCAGTATGCGAAACAAAATATATTTAGTCAATACTAAAAAATTATGGCATGAATAACTGTAAACCAATTTTTACACCACTAATTGTAAATTAAAAGTTAATTTCTACCCAAGGCAGAATAATTGATGGTAAATCATACAAAGTCTATTTGATAGTCTGTGTATATATCTGCCACACTTCTTGATATAGTGTATGCAATATACCGTTTGTCTAGATTTATACATGCACCTAACCATATCCATTTTAGTGCTACTAAATGAATATTAAGGTATCTTAAATGAACTTTTGACTTATGCCTAAAGTATTCTAAAACTATACGCACTAAAATAACTAGTTATTTTGATAGTGATTGAGAAGGATGTCCAGAGACTATCAAAATACTTCTAGATATATTTTTACTCTAAGAACTATGGCTATATCTTGGTCATCCAAGAAACAATCCATAATTGCACTATCTACTACTGAAACTGAATATGTTTCTACATCAGTAGCAACTTCACATACTTTATGAATGAGAAAGTTGTTGATAGATTTGGATAAACCTCTAAAAGAGCCTACTGATATATTATGTGATAATCAATCCACTGTATCCATAACTAGTGATGCTGTAATGCATAGAAAAATAAAATATATAGGATTTAAATATCATTTTATTAAAGATGCGATTGAAACTAATGAAATAAAATTGATTTTTTGTAGATCTGAAAAATAGATGGTTAATATCTTCACAAAGTCACTGCCTAAAGAAAAATTAGTGTACCTAAGATAAAAGCTATGACTTGAACTAATTATATCAAATGGGGAAGAATATTCATAATGAGCCTTGGTCTCTATATTTAATGGACATTGGACTCACATCACTTATGGCTAAAGTATACTTACATAGTGGCCTGTAAGGCTGTAACTCATCGAGTCCTTTGCTCATACAAGAAATGAAAGCTTGTCTGATTATTGTTTTAATAATGTCCCTATTTGACTCTTATCATTTTGTTTATTATGAATATATAAGCATTATTTTATTGGATTTTGTTTTATATATGAATATCATTTTTAATATTTGATGCTACTTTGGGATCTTATTCTAGTGATTTCTCTTGATTTTTATCTCTTCTATTCTGTTATACTTATAACGGAACATTGATCTAAATACAATAAAAATCATGTCTTTCTCCTTTAGCACAAGTCTCGCAATTTTGCTCTGGTGATTTCTTGCCAATTTTAAAATGATTTCTAGCAAGGCTCCGGAGACACTCCCACAAGTCAATATCAGGTGCGTGTATTGGAAATAACTTCTCCAAATTGCACAATAATAAGGTGCTCTCTACGGCTACTCTACAATATTCGACCACGCGTGCATAAAAATTATGTGGAATTTCAAGTCAATGACGGTGGATCAGGTGGTGGGTGATCAGGCGGCGGGTGATCAGGCGGCGAGGGATCAGGTGGTAGGGGATCAGGCAGCGGCAACGATGACAGGCGTGTTGAAACATAAACTTATTTTAGAAAAATAATAATTTTGAATTTTGAAAATTAAAAGTTAAAAACCTAGTCTAAGTTAGTTGATAATTTAATGTAACTTTGAATTTTCAAAATTCAAAATTTTCATAATTCAAAGTTAAAGATTAAGTCGAAAGTAGTTGAGATTTTAGTGGACTCTTGTAACCTATAAATAGCTCTATTGTATTTGATAATTTATATTCTTGTGTTTGAAACATTTTTTTTGTTCATTATAGAAAGTTTTATTATTTTTTTTTCTCTATCTTCTTCCACTTTCTTTCCAACAAAATGGTATCAGAGGTGATGGTTAATAGCGAGGTGATGGTTAATAGTGAGGTAATGGTGAATAGCGATATGATTCCCTTCCAAGCCCCAGGACTCCACAAGAGAAACTATAACAACTGGAGCATTAAGTTGAAGGCCCCCCTTGGATCACAAGATGTGTGGGACATAATAGAGAAAGACTATGAAGAACCAAAGAATGAAGATGCCCTATCTCGAGCTCAAAAGGATAGTTTGAGAGACTCAAGAAAGAGAGACAAGAATGCTCTCTATCTAATCTATCAAGGATTAGATGAAGATGTTTTTGAGAAAATCTTAGAAGCAAAGACAGCAAAAGAAGCATGTGAAAAGCTTCAAACCTCATATAAGGGCGCAGATTTGATTAAGAAGGTACGTCTTCAAATATTAAAAGCCGAGTTTGAAGCCCCAAACATGAAAGTAGGAGAAGTCATTTCATATCACTTCTCTAGAGTCTTAACAATGACAAATCAATTAAAAAGAAATGGTGAAATATTAAGTAATGTAAGAATCATGGAGAAAATTCTTTGATCTATAGATTCAAAATTCGATCATATTGTCGCCATTATTGAAGAAATCAAAGACTTGCAAGCCATGACAATAGAGCAGTTGATGGGTTCCTTGCAAGCCTATGAAGAAAAGAGGAAGAGGGGGGAAGGGATCGTAGAGCAATTACTCAAAACTCAGATAGATAATGTTCAGAATGATAAAAAGCAATGAGGAAGAGGTCGTAGTCAAGGAGGCCATGGACGTGGACGTGGACGTGGACATGGACGTGGACGTGGACATGGATAGAGTTGGAAGTCCTATAATAATGACAAAAATATTCAAAGAGAAGAAAGCTCAACAAGAGGTTATGGGAGAGACAACTACAGATCAAGGTATGATAAGTTGCATATCAAATATTATAACTATAAAAGGTTTGGTCATTATGCCTTAGAATATAGAGCTCCAAATAATAAAAGAGTTGAAGAAAATGCCAATTATGTGGAAGAAAAAAGCCAAGATGGTGAAACATTGCTGCTGGCTTATAAGGGCAAAGCAAAAAGTGAAGATAACTCATGGTACCTTGATTCTGGTGCAAGCAATCATATGTGTGGGAAAAGAAGCATATTCATAGAGCTTGATGAATCAGTAAGTGGGAATATAGTTTTTGGAAATGAATCAAAGGTAGTAGTGAAAGGTAGAGGTAACATTCTCATCCGATTGAAAAATGGAAATCAGCAATTCATTTCCAATATTTATTATGTACCAAACATGAAAAGTAATATTTTGGGTCTAGGACAGCTCTTAGAGAACGATTATGATAACCATCTAAAAGATAATAATCTTTCTATAAGAGATAAGAAGGATAATTTAATTGCTAAAGTGCAATTGTCAAAAAATAAAATGTTTATGCTTGGCATTCAAAGTGATCTTGCAAAGTGTCTCAAGGCATGTTACAAAGATACAACTTGGCTTTGGCATCTTTGGTTTGGACATCTAAACTTCAGATGATTGAAATTACTCTCCAAAAAGTAAATGGTAAGAGGACTACCAGTCATTAGTCCTCCTGAACAAATATGTGAATGATGTCTACTTAGAAAGTAATTCAATAAGTGTTTTCCAAAGGAGTCAAGCTCAAGAGCTCAAAAGCCACTGGAACTTATACTTACGGATGTGTGTGATATGATCAAGCCAAGCTTACTTGGTAAGAACAACTATTTTCTTCACTTTACAGAGGATTTTTCAAGAAAAACTTATGTATATTTTTTAAAAGAAAAATCAAAGGTATTTGAAAAATTCAAGAAGTTCAAAGCCCTTGTTGAAAAGGAAAGTAGGCTTCTAATCAAATCCATGAGATCAGATCATGGAGGAGAATTCACAACGAACAAATTTCAGGAATATTGTGAAGATAAAGGAATTCAAAGACCTCTCTCAGTTCTGAGATCCCCCCGACAAAATGGAGTAGCAAAAATGAAGAATAGAACTATTCTTGTATTGATGAGAAGCATGCTTAAAAGTAAGAAGCAACTAAATGAATTGTGGGCGGAAGCAATTGCATGTACAGTGTATCTATCCAATCGATCTCCAACAAGAAGCATATGGGAGAAAACACCATAAGAAGCCTGGAGTGGAAGGAAGCTGGGTATTTCCCATCTAAAAGTATTTGGAGGCATAGCTCATGTGCATGTGCATGTCCCTGATCATCTTCATTGGTTATGATGCAAACTCTAAAGGCTACAAGCTTTATAATCTTGATACTAGAAACATAGTCATTAGTCGAGATGTCATATTTGATAAAGAATGAGAATAATATTGGGAACAATAAAATGAAGACTACAACTTCTTCCCTTATGTTGAAGAAGATGATTTGGAACATCCAATACTAGAATAAGCAGAAGATGAGCCTACTACCACACCAATTTTACCAGCTGGGAGTATTCAAGAAGAGGAAAGTTGGAGTGAAAAAATTCAATATTTCAGAAGCATACAAGAAATATATGAGGTAACAGAAAATCAAGAGAATCTTACTCTCTTTTGTCTCTTTGTCGATTGTGAGCATATTAACTTTCAAGAAGTAATTAGAAACAATAATTGGAAATAAGCAATGAATGAAGAAATAAAGGCAATCAAGAGGAATGATACATGGGAATTAGCTTCACTTCCTAAAGGGCACAAGGCAATTGGTGTGAAATGAGTATACAAAGTAAAGAAAAATATCAAAGGAGAAGTCAAAAGATACAAGGCAAGATTAGTGGCAAAAGGTTACAGTCAAAGAGCTGGTATCGATTATGATGAGGTATTTGCTCTAGTTGCTCAATTAGAAACTATTAGATTTTTTATTTCTTTGGCTGCTCAAAATAATTGGAGGATACAACAAATGGATGTGAAATCTACCTTCCTAAATAGAGTCCTTGAAGAAAAAGTTTATATTGAGCAACCACAAGGGTATGAAGTAAAAGGAGAAGAAGATTCAGTCTTGAAGTTGAAGAAGGCACTATATGGATTGAAGCAAACTCCAAGAGCTTGGAATGCTCGAATTGACAAATACATTCAAGGAATAAATTTCATCAAGTGTCCATATGAGCATGCAATCTATATCAAAATTAAAAATTGTGATATTCTTATTGTATGCTTGTATGTAGATGACTTCATCTTCACAGGTAGCAATCCAAGCATGTTTGACAAGTTCAAGAAAGAAATGACTAATATTTGGCTCGTGTCTTACTATCGTGGTATTGATGTTAAGCAAGAAGAAAAGGGGATCCTAGTCACCCAAGAAGGCTATGCTAAATATATACTTAATAAGTTCAAGATGGATAATTCTAATCCAGTTGGCATACCGATAGAATGTGGAATCAAATTATTCAAGCATGAGATAGGAAGTAGGGTGGATCCCACTCTCTAGAAAAGCTTGGTGGGAAATCTACGCTACCTAACATGTATAAGACCTGATATTCTTTATGTGGTTGGAGTCATTAGTAGATACATGGAGAATCCAACAACAACTCATTGGAAGACAGCAAAGAGAATACTTTGCTATATTAAAGGTACTACAGACTTCAGCTTGTATTATTCTATTTGTGATAATTTCAAGCTTGTTAGATATAACGATAGTAATTAGGTTAGAGACATAGATGATTACAAGAGTACCATTGATTTTGTATTCTATATGGGAGACACTGCATGTACTTGGGTATCAAAGAAGCAGCCGATTATCACTCTTTCCACATGTGAAGCAGAGTATGTAGCAGCTACCTTTTATGTATGTCATGCAATCTAGCTTCAAAATCTATTAAAAGAATTAGGGGTGCCATAATAAGAGCCGACCAAAATTTTTGTGCACAACAAATCCACAATAGCTTTGGCCAAGAACTCACTCTTCCATGATCAAAATAAGTATATTGAGACTCGCTATCATTATATTAGAGAGTGCATTGCGAAGGATGTACAGTTGGAGTACTTAAAGTCTCATGATCAATTAGCCGATATTTTTACCAAGCCTCTCAAGCAAGAAGATTTCACCAAGCAAAGAAGTTTACTTGGAGTAATAAATCAAGTTTAAGGGTGGGTGTTGAAACATAAACTTATTTTAGAAAAATAATAATTTTGAATTTTGAAAATTCAAAGTTAAAGACTTGGTCTAAGTTAGTTGAGAATTTAATGTAACTTTGAATTTTTAAAATTCAGAATTTTTTATATTTAGAATTTTCAAAATTCAAAGTTAAAAGACTAAGTCTAAAGTAGTTGAGATTTTAGTGGGCTGTCGTAACCTATAAATAGCTCTATTGTATTTGATAATTTATATTCTTAATTGTTTGTTCATTTAAAGAAAGTTTTATTTTTTTTCTATATCTTCTTCCACTTTCATTACAACAGGACATGCTTCAAGCACGCATCAGACTACCAGCATCGCGTTGATGGCATGCAGTGATTGGTTTGCATTCATTCCGATGGCAGACGCTATCAGGCTTCCAGCTTTTTGGGCTTGGCCTTCTCAAGTTCTAAGATATAATTTCCAATATTTTTTAACTTGAATAGTTTTGAACTTCATTTTATATATTCCGATCTTATTTTTATCGATAAATTGATAAATTAATCTTGTTTGAAGAGCAGTTATCATCATGCAGTTTTTGGTCCAATGTGTGGCTAAAATTAAAATAGCAGTTTTTAGTAGCTATTTTTTGAAACTAGCGGTATGTAATAGTAGAGTAGTTTTTTTTTTGCTATATATATATTTAAAACAGTGCAACAGAAAGTGTAATCTCAAAAGGAAAAATCCTCTCTTTGTTTAGTGTTTTTCAAAGATTATTATTGTCTTTAAATTTTGTTATTTTTAAAGATATCCAACATTTGGTATCAGAGGTTAAAGCAATTGCCGATGTTGAAGGAGATCAATCTAAGACGCGTGCAGTTGTCAAACCGATGGCAAGAGGAGCTTCAATCCCAATCCAATATCCAATGTTAAGCGAAACAAATTATGTCATATGGGCTATCAAGATGAAGATAATCTTGCGTTCGCTAGGGGCATGGTCAGTGATCGAAGGTGGAGACACGGACGATGAAAAAGATCAAGGTGTCATGGTAGAAATTTATCAAGCTGTGCCAGACGACGTGATGATGGCAATCGTGGAAAAGAATACGGCAAAGGAGGCTTGGGACGCACTCAGGGAGATGCATGTTGGTGATGATCGCGTCAAGAAGGCATGCCTACAGGTGCTGAAATGACAACTGAATAAGTTACATATGAAGGATTCTGAGACAATAAACAAGTTCTCCATGAAGCTTACCATGCTAGCGGGTGAGATATGCTCGCTGGGCATGAAGCTCGACAACAACGAAGTTTTTAAAAAATTGTTCAGTGTGGTTCCAGACAGATTTTTCCAAATTATCAGGACGATCGAGCAGTTTGGCGATAGGAGAACATGTCGGTCTCAGAAGCAATTGGTCGCCTCAAAATCTTTGAGGAAGGACTTAAAGGATGAGTACACACAAAGGGAAGTGAAGAATAACTACTTCTTACCCAAGCCGAGTGGAAGGTAAGATGCTTGAAGGGAAAGAAAGATGAAGGTTTCAGCAGCATCAAAAGAGGAGGACGTCAAGGAAGATTTCATGGCTGCGGGAGTGGATATGGTGGAGGTCGAGTAAATGGTGAACACACTAATGAAGACTGAAAGACATGCAACTTCGACAAATCCAGGGTTAAGTGTTTCAATTGTAATGAATATGGTCACTTTGCAAAAGAGTGTCCAAAGCCAAACAGAAGAGAGAGTGCAAATTTTGTTACAACACAAACTAATGATGAACCGACACTATTGATGCCCGAAACCTACGTTCTTAGTCATGCAATACATAACAAACATGTATTACTACACGAAGACAAGGTGGTTCCAAAGATTATCAACACCCAAGACAAGGCTTGGTATTTAGATACCGGTGCAAGTAATCACATGACCGATTGTATCGAAAAATTTGTTGAAATTGACACGACCATTAATGGGTCAGTCAAGTTTGGAGATGGCTCAACTGTAGAAATACAAGGAAAAGGTTTGGTTTTATTTGAATGCTTCACAGGTGAACATCATGTATTAACTAATGTCTACTACATCTCGAAGTTGAAGAGCACCATAATAAGCCTTGGTCAGTTAGATGAGAATGGATGCAAATTTTTAACTGGGGGAGGAGTGATGACTATCCTAGACAGGACACAAAGGCTATTAGCAAAAGTGAGCAGGTCAAGAAGTTGTTTATATTTGCTACACATTACTCAGGTCCTACCGGAATGTCTCATGGCTAGAAGCAAAAAAAGTGCTTGGAGCTGGCATGGTAGATATGGACATATGAACTTTCATGCTTTGAAGATTCTAAGTCATAAACAAATGGTGCACGGACTACCCGTAATCGAGAATAAAGACCGCATCTATGATGGTTGCTTGATTGGAAAGAAACACCGAAATTCATTTCCAACGGTGGCAAAATTCCGAGCAGAATCACCTCTTGAACTGTGGCATGGAGTTTTGTGCGGGACAATAACTCCTACTACACATGGAGGCAATTGTTATTTCCTACTCTTGGTTAACGATAGTACTAGATTCATGTGGTAGGTGCTAATCCGAAACAAAGACGAAGCATTTGAGGGATTCATGAAGATCAAAGCATCAGTAGAAATGAAAAAAATTAGCAAATTGAAGATTTTTCGCACAGATCATGGCGGCTAATTCACCTCAAATGAGTTCAAGACTTACGATAAAGTCTTGGGAATTAAGTGTTATCTTACGGTGTCTTATTCTCCTCAGTAGAACGGAGTTGTTGAATGAAGAAATCAGATGATGGTAGGCATGGCAAGGAGCATGTTGAAAAGCATGGGAGTCCCAGGTGAATTTTGGGGAGAAATGGTATCAACTGCCGTATATCTCCTAAATCGAGCACCAACAAAAGGTATCATCGATAAAACTCCCTATGAAGTATATTACAACTGCAAGCCAACTGTTGATCATTTTCGCATCTTTGGATGCGTGAGACACGTAAAATATGTTACATCTCAGCTCTGAAAACTTGCAAACCGAAGCAACCCAATGGTGTTTATAGGTTATGATTCGAATACAAAAGGCTATCGTATATTTGATCCAAAGTTAAAATGAGTAGTGGTGAGATGTGATGTCGTGTTTGAAGAGGAGAAGAAGTGGGAGTGGAGCAAATTTCCAGAAAAAGAAACAAGATCAGCAAGGAATACTCTTACAACACACTATTTTACCATAGCAAGAGCATCTGATACGACAAATCTGGAAAATAAAGTGGGTATCAGCAATTCTGGTATGGATTTCCCACATACGACACAAGAACAAACTGGTAACCAATACCAGCATGCTACACCAATGATGAACACGAGATCCAGAATATCTGTTTCAAACTCACCATATACTCTAGCAGCAAGTTTTGAAGAATCAGTATCAACCGAAACACTACAACCCTCAACATCCGATGAGGGTTCATTAGTAGGACCACAGGGTATGCGTGACATCAAAAGCTTGTATGATGCAACAGTCACAATAGAGATGCAATTTTCGAGACTATGTTTGCTAGGAGAAGAAGAGCCATAAAATTTTGAAGAAGCCAAGGCAGATCCAATGTGGAGAAAAGCAATGGAGGAGGAAATTTCCTCTATTCAAAAAAATGAAGCTTGGAAGCTCGTTCCATTACTTGACAGCCACAAACCCATATGTCTAAAGTGGGTTTACAATCTAAAAAAGAACACTCAAGGCAGAATTGTGAAGTACAAAGCGAGATTAGTGGCAAAGGGGTATGTTCAACAACAAGGCATAGACGTTGATGAAGTTTTTGCTCTTGTTGCTCGGCTGGAAATAGTATATTTGTTGATTTCTATTGTGGCGCATAACGGATGAAAGGTACATCATGTGGATGTGAAGCCAGCTTTCCTCAACGGTAATTTGGAAGAGGAAGTGTATGTCATTCAACCATGGGGTTTTGTAATAAAAGGAGAAGAGCACAAGGTGTTAAAGTTGCACAAAGCATTGTATGGTTTGTGACAAGCACCTATAGCCTAGAACTCAAAACTAGACAAGTCATTGAGGACACTCGGTTTTGAGAAGTGTACTTTAGAGCATGTCGTATACATGAGAAATCAAGGTAAATGAAATTTAATTGTTAGAGTCTACGTGGATGATTTAATCATTACTGAAGAGTGTATTCAAGACATAGACAAGTTCAAATCCTAGATGAAGAAATTGTTAGCATGAGTGATCTTGGGTTACTAAGTTAATATTTTAGAATTGAAGTTTGTCAGAATTCTCACAATATTACACTCAACCGGTCGATATTTTCAAGAAATATTTTAGACAATGCGGAATGATAGATTGCACACCTTCGCAAATCCTAATGGAACCTCGTCTAAAACTGAGCAAGGAAAGCACAAGTCTACCTGTAAACAAAACTCTATACCAAAGTATTGTTGGGAATTTAACTTACCTACTGCACACGCACCCAGATTTGGCATTCTCTATCGGCATGGTGAGTAGATACACGGAGAAGCCCACAACGGAGCACATGGCCACAGTGAAGCACATACTACAGTACGTGAAAAGGTACTTTAAGCCTCGGTTGCGTTTATGAGAAGAAGAAAAGAAGCTCGGAGTTTATCGGTTACTCTGATAGTGATCTAGCCGGTGATACTGATGATAGGAAAAGTACCTCAGGTTTAATATTTTTTCTTGGGTCAAATCCTATTAGTTGGTGTTCAAAAAAATAGAAAGTGATTGTATTATCTTTCTGTGAAGCAGAGTATATTACTGCTTGTGTAGCAGCATGTCAAGGAGTGTGGCTAGGATGATTTTTGGTAGATTTGTTAAAGACCGAGGATAAAAATGTGATTCTAAAAATTGATAATCAATCCACAATTGCATTGAGAATGATTGAAATTCAACATGTTTGCACAAAAGATCAGTATGCTGATATTCTGACAAAGCCACTAGCAAAGATGAAATTCTTGGAGATGAGAGAAAGGATTGATGTGCAGATCATCAATAGAGAACAACAAGCTTAAGGAGAAGATTAATGAATTAATCTTGTTAGAAGAGCAATTATCATCATGTGATTTTTGGTCCAATTTGACTAAAATTAAAATAGCAGTTTTTAGTAGCAGTATTTTGAAACTAGTGGTCTGTAAAAGTAGAATAGTTTTTTTTTGCCTATATATATTCAAAATGATGCAATAGAATGTATAATCTCAAAAGGAAAAATCCTCTCTTTGTTTAGTGTTTTTTAAAGTTTATTATTATCGTTAAATTTTGTTATTTTTAAAGATATCTAACATAAATCTCAGAGAGAATATTCTCCTAAACATTCACTATAACAAAAAACATAATCAAAGACGTTAAAAAAGCGTCATTATATATAATTCATATCGCTTATCGATAGCGTCATCCGCTAGCGTGACATAAAAAGTCTTTGCATATAATGACATTTTTTTACCGTGTCGTTGAATCATACATTGACGCTAAAATAAAGCGTCAATGAAGATAATGATTTAATTAAATATAAATTTAATTAAATCTGTAAATATATTATCACCTGTTATTGTAATACTGCATGCACATAAAAACAACATTCTTTACAATCCATACCCAGAATAAAGTTATCAAGTACAAAGGGGAACTCGGACTTCTTACAATTCAAAAAAATATATATAAGACAATTTCAACATTTATTTCTTTAATTCAATTCAAAAATTCTGAAATATGCATCCCAATTGTGCCTTATCTCCAAAAAACTGGTTCATGCTAGCCTGACAAAGTTGAACGTTAATTTCCAAATAAGGTAACCTACATACAAAAAGATGAACAATAAATAATTACACTTGCAGAAAAAAAATATATTATAGAGCATTGGAAAAAAAATAGGAATGATAACAACATATCATAAAAATAATTTATATAACAATTGACATATACGATTAAACAAATTTAACAACAACAAAAACAAAGTTAGTAGTAATGGATAAAATATAAGATAGAAGATTTATCAATTATGGCATAAAAGTTGATCAAATTTTTTAAAATATAAAACAATAATAATTCATTTAAAACCAATATGTGTGTAGTGAGTTGAAAGATCTCACAAACAACTTGAAAAAACACTAAAAAAACCAATTAAATATAATAAAATAAAAAGGTTAAATTACTTGTCATCTTCCCAACACATCAAAAAAACTCAATGAGATGCTATGTAATGTAATTTCAAGTTCTATTTGATTACACAAATATAGTAATCCAATCAACTTATAGTTTTAGATTCATTAATAAAATAAAGGCTGCGTGAAAAAAAAAATTGTGCCTGAAACAATAATTGTGTTTTTTAAGGGTGAAAAGGTAATTTACAATGTTGTGGTAAAGTATTGAAGCCACAAGTCGAAATCACAATTTTTTTCATTGCCAATCTACAAAAAAAATCTATGGTTGACAACATAAACAAAAGATAATATGATAACAATAACATTCCAATTTCATATTCAAGTTTTGAATATTTAATAGAAGGTAAGAACTAATAAACTTGATCTCATTATAAAAAATATCTTTAATATCACAATAGTTTATGGACCATTGCAAAGTTGGAAGATCTTCTAACTTGACCAAATATATGCTTACCTTTAAACGCCTATGAATCATGCATACAATATACTAACGTAATTCAACCTTTGGAAATTAGAGAAATATATTGAATGTGTAAGGAAAATACTAAAATATCTTCAAATGATTATGTCTAACAATTTACCTTTAGTCATAGTTTGGGTCAAAAGAGATATAAAGTATGAACCTCATCAAAAGTTAAAGTTAGAAATGCCAAAATTTGTTCATGCTTCAATACAAAAAGGTATCCCAAATGCTTTTCAAACAGAGGAAAGGATTAATTGAGTCACCAACATCACTCATTCAAATCGTACTTCATCCAACTTGTCTTTGTTGTATGATTTCATCCCATGAAACTGTTGAAAAGCAAAGTAGTATTTTCATCAATAAAATTGGAAAATAAAAAAAAACCTGATATATTGAGAAACAACAAATCAACACATACATTTGTTGTAAGACATCCTTGATCGAGAATGATATCTCTCATATATCTCATCACATAGTATCCACATTCAACACCACCTTGTTGTCTTGGGCACTGAATGAAAAATAAAATCATTATATATATATATATATATATAGAGTTACTTGCAAGTCATATTGTACTAAGTTTAAAATTAAGCAGAAGAAACTAAATATTTTATTACTAAGTTAATAAGTTATGTACCCCTAGTACAACCCAATTAGGCTCTCTTTTTGATGATTTATGTTTATTAAGGTAATGATTTCTTAGAGCCTTGCATGAAGAAAAAAACTTTTTATAACCAAAAATGCTTCATTCTATAATATGAAGGGAAAAACTTACATATTAACAATGTCTTTAAGATCATCTGAAGGTTGATGATGCAAGGAATCAATGTAATAGGCGATCAAAGTCCTTATGTAAAGTACCACCAATACCCAATGACAACTACAAAATTAACATTATTGTAACAACATAACATTTATAATTTGATAAATATGCATACTTATAATCTTACTTATATTAAATAACTTATCATGGGTTATTTGGAATAAAAACAAAATCTGTATTATTTGCATTCATTAACCGATTAGCTATAACCCTTGACCTATTTCTCTTGCTTGCTTCTCCCAATCCAGCTTTGGAAACCAAGGTCAGATTTACAAAAATAAATCGCTCTAACTCTTTAGCATCGACCATCTTTGTATGCAAGTGCCTGATTTAATTTCACGTAATATTTAAAAGTTTTAATATTTTAATTTAACTAATATTAAATACAATTCACATTATGAAAAAGTAAAACATAAATAAGATAGTTAAAATATATGAAAAACATATTAAATGTTTCTCTTACCATATATAGAAAATAAGGCAATTAGATGACACCTCTGTTGATGATATTATGATATCTATATCTTCTTTCATGAAAAAGGTCTTAAATGACTGTCCAAAAACCTCATCTATGATTTCTACTGCATGTACTATCTCCTCCTTTAACAAACGCCCAACTAATGTAACAAAGTTCTTGATATATACAGGATTCTCATCATTAAAACTCAATGTTCTCTCTTTATTACTCTGTTTCTTAAATTTCTTTGAATCCTATCAAACATAAAATATCATGGTATAAATAAGATTTGTCCTAGATAAAATTGTTTTATTATTATTATTAAAAAATTTTTTATTTTAAAAAAAAGCACTTACCTGGATGCGATGACTAGTAAGAATGACTAATTGGGCAGGCCATAAAATTTGATGCCCAATAGCATCTCAAATAGTGGTAATTTGGCTTGGAATAGGTACAGGAAGTAATACATTTGGATCATAAGAAACATCCACAGCAACAAGGAAGTTCACACCACATTCAAGTACCATAGTTCCAGCTACAACTATATTTTCTTTTGTCCCTATGGTCAATTACAATTCTTTACCTGTAAAATGAAATAATATTGTTTAGTTATATGCAATCATCTAAAGTTGATAATTTGCAAGTAGGAAAGAATTAGTTAAACAAAATTGAGTTATCATAACTTAATGAGCTTATTAATATAATTTATCATGCTAACTTATATTATAACATTACTTCTATATTTTCATATCAACTAGGTAAGTTGATATGAAAATATAGAGTTTGTGTTAACACATTTATATTAAAGAACATAATATTAAATACAACTTACCTTGTTTGCTTCTAGCATTGGTGGAGTGTGGTCTTCTACTCGACATTTTGGTTGCTCAACACTTTCAGGAAGGACAAAATGTTTTTGGAGCATGTTAGAGCTACCAACATCATATTGAGGTGTGGTAGGTACCATCTGAGAGAGTTGGAATAAAATTTTTGTCTCAAACTTTGATTGTCGCTCTTGTGATTCTTTCATAAATTCCCGCAAAGCACTATCTGCCATAGAATGATAATATTGTCATGGAGTATAATGCTTTCCTTTAGCTCATACTCGACCACTATATTCAGGAGTTCCCAATGCTTCTGTAAGTATGTCATTTCCATTGAAACTCAAACTACTTTCTTGTGAATGTTGCAACATCTTATCCTGATACACAATTATATTATAAAATTAAATGTCATATTGGTTACTATAAATAAGTTATTAACGTAAATGAAATATTTGTTCCATAACTTATACTTACAATCTTCTCCACTACTGGAATGACCACTTCATCATATGTGTCATCTTTTTTCACCATTGCTTTCTTCCATAATACACTTCTATCAATGACTCTAGTAAAGCCGGTTTTTACTGACTTTTACAAGACTGCAATGTAATATAATGAGTCTCTAGGCAAATTCAACATAAAATAAAAAAAGTAAAGTAACAACATCTTTAACTTACAATCTCCTCCTCAAGACCAGCATATCCCTTCCTACTAAGATGATGATTATAAATATGTTTTTTTCTTATTTCCTTTTGAACTTCTCTAAACTACTAAAAATTTTAATTTATATTAAGTAAAGAAAAAATGAGAAAATGTCATGAAAATAATTAGAAATTTATCTGAAATCTTTGAGTCAATCTTTCTTTGACAAAAATTGTTCAATCTTCATATTCAATAAAACTGCGTACAACAGGTGGTTTTTTAAGAAGCTTCAATTGGTCTTTGAATGGAATGATATACTTTACAGTCAACATGTTCTTGAAAGATCTAAAGCACCTGCTAATTGTTTTCATACAGTTCCTTCTACTTTTATGATCCAATGAAAATGCAGCCTAGAAGTAATGAACATAGTTATTAGTTGTTAAAAAAATTTGCAAATAAAATTAAAAAACATTATAAATAGAAAAAAAAATACAAGTTTACCTCAATTGAGTCCCACAATTTATTCTTCAATTGCTTAGGTACATGGTGCCAAGTGCTATATCTTATTGGGACCATGGTATGTGCCAATACCCCTAAATAACTTGTGAGATGCACCACAGCTTGTCCGACATAAATACCATCAACATTATACTTAACTTAAAGTTTTATTCCTTTGCTCCTATTCTTGATAATCATAGGCTTTCTTGTTATCCCTCTATATCTATTTCTTGTAGTTGCTTTATCTTGTTGCTCTGTTTCCATACCTATCATAAAATTAAATATAATGTTTAAATAAAAGTACAAAAATATCAAAAAAAAATTTTAAGGATAAAAAATTAACTAATCAAAGGCATTACATAATCAGCTGTTTTGCATAAAATATAATAATGTCAATTTTTAGAATATTCTCAACCTGTCATTATCTAAAATTGAAAGCATAACATTCATCTAATAACAAAGACGAATAAATTAACTAGTAAGAAAAAATTAAAAAAATAAAAAACTTTAGAAGCGTATCAATTCACAAAGCCATAACAAAGATAAAAATTGGATACATTTATGATTTGTTCTCAACCCAAATTCTCTCACAATCATCATGATTACAAATTTTATCAGATTCATCCAGTGCATCAAATAATACAACTTGTGGCAAAGAAGATATGACTGGACTGTGTGCAAAAGAAATGTCAATGGGATCATCATCGTTTGCTTTTTTTGTGAAGTCTTGTTGAGGAGTTGACAAAACAATTAACCATCTTGGATTAAGCACATCTTGTACATAGAATATTTTCTTAGCTTAGGAGGCTAATATGAACGGATCTGACTTATGAGCCAATCTATTAAAGTCAACTAAGGTAAACCCAAGATCATCGACCCTGATTCCATTATTATTATCAACCCAATCACACTTGAAGACTGTAATTCCGAACATAGTATAATTAAGGTCCCAAATCTCAGTAATAACCCCGTAGAAATAAAGTTCCCCGAAAATAGGATTTTTATCCTTAGCAATAGCATTTTGCATGGTCGTTGATACAATACTAACTCCACTATTTTGGGTAGCTAGTAAATCATCACGCTCCTTAGTATTATATTGACACTCATTTATGACATAACCATAATACTTCATCACATGATGGCTTGGACCATTAGCTATCCATTAAATGGTTTCAGATACAGATTCATTATTTCCCAATGCAACTTCAAACGATAGAAATAAGATACAGATATCATTTATATGTTAACCAATAATGAAAATGAAAAGGAAAATTTAATAAACCATTGCAGTACCTTTTTTTCGTAACCAAAAGGTAAAAGTATGAGCATGCTCATCCTGTAACCACTTTTTCCTTTTTGATTGACGTGAATGTTTCGCTTTCTTCCATTGCATATGCTCTCTATGAGGTCATGTATAAAAATAAAATAATTAGAGTAATATATTATGCGTACAACAAATAAAGAAACAAAAAGTTAGTGGTGCTTACTCGATATAAGGTTGGACAATTGATGTATTTTCTAACACATGATGATGTGTTTGTAACCATAAATTGGATTCGGCCTTCTTAGAAAGACCTCCAAATATTGGTGCCCCGACTTTGTGGTCAATGTTTGAACTACTAGGAATTCCAATTGCTTTCACATTTGATAAGTACTCTGTACAAAACTCGATTCCTTCTTCTACAATTTAGCATTCAGCAATGTACAAGGCTATGTACGATTTCGTACATAGCCTTTTAACACTTTCATAAACCTTTCAAATGGGTACATTTACCTAAAGTAAACCGGTCCACAAAGTCTCACTTCTCTTACAAGATGCACAGTAAGATGCACCATGATATCAAAGAACGAAGGTAGGAAGTACTTTTCAAACAAGCATAATGTCACCATTATCTCATTTTGTAACACATCTAATGAAGGAACATCAATGACTTTAGTACAGAGAGCATTGAAAAATAAACTCAATCTAAAAATGGCATTCCTCACATGCTTGGGCAAGATATAACGTAACAAAACCGGCAAAATTGTTGCATTAATGCATGATAGTCATGGGATTTTAAGCCATTAAGTTTCAAGTTTTCCATTGACACGAGGTTTCGAAGGTTCGAACAATATCCATATGGAACCTTCAATTGTGAAAGTATTTGGAAAAATACCTTCTTTTCCATTGTAGAAAGTGTATAACATGCAGGAGTGAGATATGTTCTCTTCGAATCAAACCTTGGTGTCAATTCGCTCCTTAAGCTCATATTTACAAGATCCAAGCAAGAATTAAGTCAATCCTTTGTCTTACATGTAATGTTTAGTAAGGTACCAATAATGCTTTCACAAATATTTTTCTCAATATGCATTACATCCAAATTATGACAAACATGAAGATATTTCCAATACTCAGGATCAAAGAAAATTGACTTCTTTTTCCAACAAGTTGTATTGTTGATTTCAGATTTTCCCAGAATAACCTTTTTTTCCCCCAAGATTTGCAAATTCCATTGATTTTTTTTAATATTTCCTCGCCAGTCAATATTTGTGGAGGTGACCCGAACTCTTGTTTTCCATCAAATGTTTTCTTTTGTTTCCTATAAGGATGGTTTCTTGGAAGAAATCATCTATGTCTAGTATAGGAATTCTTTTTTCCATGAATTAACCTACAAAAATTTGTTTCATCTACACATATTGGACAACCATAATATCCTTTAACATTGCAGCCTGACATGTTTTCATATGCAGGAAAATCATTGATTGTCCATAAAAGAACGGCTCTTAATGTAAAGATTTCTTATTTATGTGCATCGTAAACTTGAACTCCAACCTCCCACAATGTTTTCAGATCTTCTATTAGCGGTGCTAAATAGACATCAATATCATTGCCAGGTTGTCATGGACTTGAAAGTAATAAAGATAACATCATAAATTTTTTTTTCATGCACAACCATGAAGGAATGTTGTAAATTATCATGAGAATGAGCCAACAACTATATTTGCTATTAAATGAACTGTGATGATTTATGTCATCTGTAGAAATTACAAGTCTCAAGTTTCTAGGTTCTAATGAAAATTCAGGCCATCTGTGATCAACTTGCTTCCATGATGGTGAATCTGATGGATGACGTATTTTCCCATCAAAATTTCTTTCTTCGGCATGCCATATGAGCTCTTTTGTAATTTTTGATGATTGAAACATTCTTTTAAATCTTAGAATTAGAGGAAAATAGCACATTACTTTCGCAGGAACTCCTTTTCTCCTCTTAGTTCCTGTGTTATCTGTCTTCCACCTTGAAGTTTCACAGGTAGGACATAAGGATGCATCTTTCAACTCCTTCCGATAAAGTACACAAACATTTGGGCATGCATGTATTTTCTCATATTCCATTCCCAAAGAATTTAATGTTTTTTTCGATTCATACATCGACAAAGGCAATTTATTGTTTAAAGGCAACATTTCTCCAAGAATTTATAAAAGCTCTGAAAAACTATTATCAGACCACCCAAAACATGCTTTCAAGTTGTATAATTTGATCAAGGCAGACAATCTTGTAAAGTTTCTACAACTAGGATATAATGATTTTTCTGCATCTTGTAGTAATCTTGCAAACAATTCAAGATCATTTTGACAATCATCATGTGCAGCTTGAATCATTTCTATTGTACTACGTTGATCATCAAATTGAAGTCTATCATAATGTTCTGCTCTTATGGAAGGTGGGCCACTTGGAGCTGCCTCTCCTTGCCAATACCATGTATGGTAACTCTGATCAATTCCAAAGAAAAACAAATGGTCTCGAATCTTTTGAGGAGTATTGAAAATCATATTACCACATTGTAAGCATGAACATTTAATGGAGGTTTTATTTGCAGAATTTTGTATTGCAAATGCAACAAAGCATTCAACTCCATCTTCATATTCCTTCGATCTTCAATCCTTTGAAATCCATGAACGATCCATTTTTAAAGAAAAAATTATTTCCAATAGTTATCACACTTCAAATGGAAGAATACATCAACATTCCAATGTTATTCGTTGAGCAACCTCTTATTTATCTGTTAAAAGAAAATTCAAAATTCAATTTAATAAAATATTTAAATGCATGTCAGATATAAAACATAGAAGGGATGCATATTAATTTTTGTAATAATGTTGAATTTGTTTACATAGGCAAAATTATTAAAATAATTTTTAAATATGAGAAATTATTTGTCACAATTAGTATGATTCCTAGAAAAAAAAATATTTAAAAAAAATATCATTTAATTATTCTTTATATTAAAGTAAAATATGAGAAATGTCAATTTATTAATAAAAAAATATTTTATTCTCCTCCAAATCCGATCCTAGAACCTCACATCATGCATTCATGTGTATTATAGGTTTTTAAATTTTTTTTTGTTATAATTTTAACCAACAATTATTTTTATCATTTTTGATGTTAAAGCTGATTCTCTAATTTATAATAATAAAGGTCATTATATTACATTGGGGAAAAGAAAAAATAAGATGATTTTTTTTCTAACATAACTAAGGAAAAGAGAAAATAAATTGTGTAATGAGAAAAGGAAAATTTTAATTGGCCATGTATTTTCCTGTTAACTATATTATTTTATTTATTTCTAGCTGGTTAAAAATTTTATATTCTATTTACTGGACCCCCAACTCTTATTTCCCTTATTTGTGTAGCTTATTTAAACTAATATTTTGCTTAATTTCTCATTTTCAATAATTAATATTCTCATGTATAAAAGGTATATAACGTATATGTTCTCTTTTTGATAGTAATATCCTTATTTGTGTATATTATTTTTATAAATACTTTGTTTAATTTCTCATTTCCTATAATCAATATTCCCAGGTATATAAGGTACATCTTTTTGTTTTGATTATAATATCCCTCTTTTCTTTCTTTTATTTTTTAGTGAGTAAGATAGTAATATTCTATTTATACTTCTCAATGTATAGAAATCATTTAAAAAATAGAGTAAAAGTATTTAAATAGGTGAGTATTAATTTACCTTTCATCTATTTCAATACAAGATACTACTATATTTTGACTTTGCGGTAATATCTAACATAAAATAAACAAGTACGTGAGCTAGACGAATTTATAGATATGACATTAAATATCTCTAGGTCCTTAGGCTAATTGATTTTGAAATGGAATGACTATAGAGCACACTTTTTTATGAAATATAGCCTCATTTTTTTCAATACTATCACTGCCTGAAAAATAGGGGATGAGAGAACAAATAGAACAACATGTATAAAAATGACACGATATCAAAAATAAAAAAAGAATGAATAATCACCTGCTCAAAGCCAAAAACAAGAATTATCCACTCTATATCCCTTGTAATTAGCAAATTGGACCTTGCAAAATGAACTTGAGACTGAGCCTAAAAATGGGAAATGGAAAAGAATTCATTATTACTCTGTGGCAGAATAGTAGCCTGAAAATAGGAAGCAGAAAACTCAACTACGGCAAAATCACCGACAAACCCAGCACAAACATCACAAAATCTACATTGAATGATGGAAACATAACTAATTAAACGTCACAAAATTGCAACACAAAACACGATGCCAAAGATATGATGCATAAGCCATGTACAACTCCACTTTCCACAGTTTGTAAATCTAAGCCGTGTAGAAACTGATGACAAGAGTATTTGACTACAATTTCTATCTTTCGATCCCAATTTTAACTCCTTTTCAGCTTTTTAATTTGTCCTGCCAAGCTACAAAAAATATCTGTATAACAAGGGTAGCCATTAAGCATTATGTATTTTTGTAACATATCTACTAATTTAACAATAAAGGGCGGCGAGGACCTGTTGTGCAATGCGTAAGAATATATTCACTGAGATCATGTGCGAGAATACAACAACCCTGATGAAGAAAGATATAAATAAGCAAAGAGAATTCCATCAATGAAGAAATGGAAAACGAAGCCATGGAGAAGCAGGCTGAGACTCTTCCACTCGACTCTTCCAGTTTGTTGCCAGTGCCATTTTAAAAACTATTACATATTTTACAAATAAAATATACTAACTAATTTGTTCCAATTCAATACATTCATAATTAATATTTTTATATAAATGACACTTATAATAGGGACAAGGTTTATATTTTTCAGTCCCTTATTAGTCTTAACAAGCTATTATTCTTAACAATCTATTAGTCTTAACAATGACACATCTAGTAAGTGTCATAAAAACATAAAACATGTTCCAAATAATGATATTTTTAGAAAAATTTAATGACATGTCTAATTAATATATTTTATTATACAAACAAATATTAATTTTTACCTTTTCCGCTGCAAATTTACAATCTAGTGTGTCTAATATTCAGCTGCAGGTTTTTTATTTATTTATGGAAAGACTTTTGTTCCCAAAATTGAAGAACCTGCAGAATGTTTCACACAAGCAGCATATTATAAGCTGACAGCAGATTCATACGTTAAAGTCAACTTCTTCAGCAAATGTATTGAGTGCTGTCAAAAGGGGAAGCTGTTCGACGATGGACTCTGTTACATTTCCAACTGAAAAGAACGTGCCACGTAATATCATTACATTAAAAGAGACAAGGGCAAAATATAAGATGCAAAACAGAAGATTTTGGAGGATGCTGCGAAGAAATGCAAAAAGATCGGAAGACAAGTTCACAATGGTGAAATTAGTTAACCTCTTCAATTCAAATGATTCAATACATAGTTTTTTGAAAAAATTAAAGTGAATGGAAGAGCTGATACAATTAGAAACTTAATGGGGAAACTTCCTGGATGCTGCAAAGATCGCCAAGGATATCGGAGGCACTGTTTGAAGCCGAGATGTTGGAAAAAGTCCGAACTATTTGAAGAAGATGTGCTAGAAGTTAATGGGGAACTTCTATATTTGCATATAATAGCGAGGGAGTCTTAATTTTATTAAATGAAGACTCGCAAGAAATGTAAAATTATATTTATCACATCAATTTATTAAAAGACGTATAATTTTCAATTTTCTTTTTATTTCTCATTAGGGATAAATTAAATATTTACAATTTAATTTTAAAATTAAATAGTATTACTTATTTTATAAATAAAACATTCAAATTTGAATGTAAAACTATTTAATTTTTATTAATTTGATCATAAATATCTTTTTATTTTTAATAAATAAAATTCAACTAATATTTGATAATTTTATTTTTTTAAATCAAGAATAAAATTTAAAATTTTATTACTTATTTTACAAAAAAAAATACAAAAGAAATTACTTCCAAATCAATTAATTTAAAATTAATATTTTCATATCAATGACACTAATAAAAGTGGCAAGGTTTTTAATTTTCAGTCCCTTATTCCTTAGCAATTTTTAAGGAGTAAAGATATTTCCTAACCTATTTACCTTATCAATGACACATCTAGTAAGTGTCATTCAATGTCTAATTACAAATAGAATAATTATATTTTCTGAAAGCGTCAATGTATAAAACATAATTAATTTGAAATTTTGTTGTAGTGAGTGAATCATCAATAGCAAAGAAAATGAAAATTAGAGCTTGCTTCAGGAAGACATAGAGAAGACGAGGCAGAGAGAGAGAGAGAGAGAGAGACCAAGAAGAGAGAGAGAGAGAGAGAGAGAGAATGAAAATCCGAGCGAGGAGCTAACCCAGAGAAGATCAAATTCAAGCTAGTATTGAGGGGAGTGAAAATGAAACATGTCCTCTAAATGGCAGAAATGCGATGGAGAATAAAGCATCCATGACAGTCAACTCTTCTATTCTGCTATGCTTCTGCAACCTCCACTTCCAAGTACAAAAGAACTCAATTAAAATGAAGAGAATAAAACAAAAAAGTTACACTTTCACCCCTAGTTTTACTCTGAATTAATTATCAACAGGAATCGATTGGCTCACTGAATTTACTCACAATTGTCATGATCACTTGTGATTTATGATAAGTCTGCATAATATAAGATGCAAAATAGAAGATTCTGTAAGATGCTACGAAGAGATGCAAAATGATTGGAACAAGTTCACTTTGATGAAATAGGTTAACCTCGTCAATTCTAGTGATTCAATGCGCTGTTTTGTGATAAAAGTCAAATGTATGGAATAGCTGATACAATTAGACTCTTAATGGGGAAACTTACAGGATGCTGCAAAGATGGCCAAGGAAATCGGAGACGCGAGCTTGAAGCCGAGCTGTTGGAAAAGGCCGAACGTGATGAAGAAGATGCCCTCGTCTTTCTACCAATCGATTCTTCATTTTATTAAATTAAGTTAAAAATAATATTAAATTAATCACATAATTTTATTAAATCACCTTAAATTTACATTTTATTTTTATTTCTCTTAGGGATAAATTAAATATTAACAGATTAATTTTAAAATTAAATATTATTACTTATTTTATAAATAAAAAATTCAATTTTGAATGTAAAAATATTTAAATTTTTTTTAATTTTATCATATGTTTCTTTTCATTTTTTATAAATAATTTTCAACTAAAATTTGATAATTTTTTTTTATTAATCTAGAGTAAAATTAAAAATATTATTACTTATTTTACAAAAAAAAATAATACATAATAGATTAGTTACAAATCAATAAATTAAAAATTAATTTTTTCACAATCATGACACCAATAAAAGTGACAAAGTTTTTAATTTTCAGCCCCTTATTCCTTGGTAATTTTTAAGTAATTAATAAATTTTCCTAACTTATTAGTATTAACAATGACAATGTCATATATGCTTAGTACTTGAGATGGCCAAGGAGGGATATTCATAACTTTGATTTTTAATAATCCTAATTCAACTATTAGGTCATAGTTTTCAAGAAAGAAGCTCTTAAATCTGAAAGTTTACTATATAAAATTGCGATAAATGTACTCGACAATCAGAGGAGGGTTGTCAAGCCTGCTAAAGACAAGAGCTTTGATGAGATGTACTCGACAATTGAGATGAAGAATGCGATTAAGATAAATGACTGGGTCAGCCTGCAGGACAGTTTCGACAAGATTAATAAGTAGCTGGAAAAGATTATTCGGGTGACAGACTGCATCACCGTGCCAATTCTGTACGTGGGGGCGTTAGTGATTCTGGAGGGCTTCGTGAATCAGACACTGGCAAACAAGGAGGCAAAGAAGAAGATGAGCAGCAGCAATGCCAAGGCCTTCAACTAGGTGAAACAGAAACTGAAGAAGAACAATAAGCAATACGAGGAGCTAATAAACAGATACAGGAAGAGGAGTCTGATTTGGAACTTGAGGATGATTCTCTGAAGAGGAGTCCGCCGAGGGAAAGTCATCAGCAAGACGTTCAGGCTGCTGCTAGAGACGAGCGAGAGGCAGACTTTCATCGGCCTACCTAAAAATGTCAGAGACCATGTGATGGCTGCTTCTTCTGCCATGAGTGTTGACGGGCTGTTCGATTGTGTTGAGATATGGAAGTAAAGTTACAAATTTGCCCTTAATGAGCAATTATCGTGCATTACTGTAAAGTTTTATTTTTTAATAAATTTACGCGTTTTAATTATCAGACTGATATAAAAGCCGATATTTTTTTTTGACCTAGCCGCTGGATCATTTATTGATTTGTTTTTGAATTGCTCTGCTGCGCGATATTTCTTCCTCTCTTCTTCTCCTCTGTTCATCTCTTCTTCTTCTAGTTTATGCTTCTGTTCTTGAGAATTTCTTGTGTTAAACAAGAAATAGTTGTTTTAAAACAACATTGTGGTATCAGAGCATCGATACTTAACTGTGATTGAAATTATTTTTGAACAATATTCAAATCTAATTTCTCCAGTTAGGCGTTCTCTGAAAACCTAAATATATTTCACAAATTTCTTAAGATCGAGCATAGATCTAACCAGATCTAGTAAGATCTAAAAGTTTTGTGGTTTTTTAAAACCTATTTTTAACAAAACCCCAACTTTCTGTTCATATTTTTTCAAGCTGTTCTTAAGATATTATGTTTTCAAAAACTCAAAACACATCAAACTCGGGTTTAATTCCTATTCCCCTGTTTGATGGTGATAATTTTGACTATTGGCTTGTCAAAATGCGAACATTATTTATCTCCCAAGACATATGGGAAATAGTGGTTTCTGGATATGAAGAAGCTCCTAATTTCTCTATTCTGGAAGGTAAAGAACTGTTACAAGAGAAGGAATTGAGGAAATTAAATGCTAAGGCATTACTTTTCATCCAACAGGGTGTAAGTAATGCGATATTTCCTAGATTACTTGGCTGCACTCAAGCCAATGAGGCATGGGACCTCCTAATCGAGGAATATCAAGGAGATAAGAAGGCTCGAGGAGCTCTTCTGCACTCCTTGAGAAAAGACTTCGAGAATCTGAGTATGAAAAACTCAGATTTTCTTACTGAGTTTTCAACTCAGTTCTTAGATATTATTAATCAACTGAAGATTCATGGAGAAAATGTCTCTGAGACTCGATTGGTTGAAAAACTTTTAATCTGCATGCCTGATAAATTTGATGCCATTGTGGCAGTTATTGAGGAGACCAAAGACCTATCAAAACTCTCCGTCCAGCAAGTTTTGAGCTCCCTGAAGTCTTATGAGGGTCGATTACTGAAGAGAGCAGAAAGTTCTGCAGAGACTGCAATGCAGTCAAGATGGGAAGATAACTCTATTAAGGCTGAGGAGCAATACAGAGATATGAGGAACAAGAAAAATGCACTAAGGTATGGATCTAAAAATAAAAATAAAATTAAAATTAAAATAGGCTCTTTCTCTACTCATTCTTCAGACTCATCTAAGGAACAAGGTTCTTCTTGCACTATTTGCAAGAGACTAAACCACACTGCGACAGAGTGTTGGTTTAGAAAACAAAATCAGTGCCAAAACTGTAAAAAGTTTGGGCACAGTTCAAAGAACTGTAAGAACATATCCAACCAGAGTGCTGGTTTTACAGAACGAGTAAGTTCTGTAGAACATCTGTTTTATGTAAATGAAACAGAAAATACACACTCAATAAACACTTGGTTTCTGGACAGTGGCTGCTCAAACCACATGTCTGGAAATGAAGCGATATTTGTGGATTTACTTCCAGTAGTAAATTCACAAGTCAAATTGGGGAATGGTGAACTAGTTCAGGCGCAAGCCAAGGGCAGAGTGGCAGTACCCACCTGCTCTGGAACAAAGTTCATAAAAGATGTACTTCTGGTTCCTGCTTTGGACCAGAATCTACTAAGTGTCGGCCAATTAATTGAAAAAGGCTATAAATTAATGTTTGAAAATAAAATATGTAAAATTTTTGACCAAAATTGCAATCAACCGTCCTGGATTGTAAAAATGTCGAGTGGAAGAAGTTTTCCACTGACATTTGCTGAGAAAACAGATAAGGCATTCTCAATGAATGTCCAATCTGTCACCTCTCTATGGCACAGAAGGTTTGGGCATTTGAATTACTCTGACCTAAAAAATATTTTTCAAAATAATTTGGTAACTGGTATGCCTTCTAACCTTACACCACCTAATTCTATCTGTGAAGTATGTTCACTGGGAAAACAATCCAGAAGAAGCTTTCCGAAGCATTCTGCCTGGAAAGCTTCTCAACCTCTGGAATTATTACATGCTGACATATGTGGTCCTATGTCAGTAAAGTCTTTAGGCAGTAGTAGTTATTTCCTGTCATTTATAGATGACTGCACAAGATATATATGGGTTTTTTTCTTGAAGCACAAGTCTGAAGCACTTGAATGCTTCAAGAAACTTTTACCCCTTGTTGAGAGACAATCTGGTCTAAGTGTCAAATCACTTAGAACAGACAGAGGAGGTGAGTTCCTCTCTCAAAAATTCACAGATTACTGTGAAACTAAAGGAATAACTAGACAACTTACCACTGCCTACTCACCACAACAGAATGGAGTTGTGGAGAGGAAAAATAGAACAATAATGGAAATGGCTAGAACATTGTTAAATCAGAAAAACCTACCAAAGATTTTTTGGGCAGAGGCAGTGAACACTTCTGTGTACCTGCTCAATAGATGCCCAACCAAAGCACTGGAAAACATAACTCCATTGCAAGCCTGGACTGGTAGGAAGCCTAGTGTTAAACACCTAAAGGTATTCGGGAGTGTATGTTACTCCCATATACCAAGTGCACATAGAACCAAATTAGACTCCAAGAGTCTAAAATGTATTTTAGTAGGTTACAGTCTGCAATCCAAGGGTTACAGACTGTACTCACCAGAAACAAAGACATTTCTGGTGAGTAGAGATATTCTGATTGATGAAAACAGCATGTGGGATGGAAATTTAAGTAAAGCTAATTCTGGAACCGAAAATGGTTGCACAGAAGCTAGTGCAACCTGCTATAAATTTAAAAATGCTCCAAGGTATGATTTCGGCTCACCCTCTACTTTTACTTCTGAGATTATTTCTGATTCTGATTCTTTTACTGAACATGATTCTCAATATAAGTTCAA
Organism: Sapria himalayana; assembly: GCA_029783825.1. NCBI lineage: Eukaryota > Viridiplantae > Streptophyta > Magnoliopsida > Malpighiales > Rafflesiaceae > Sapria > Sapria himalayana. The sequence continues at coordinate 527,538 of JAREIK010000009.1, forward strand.
ATCTGTTTCTGAACATAGTGATTGTACATCATCTAATTCTGAATCGAGGACTGAAATTAGTAAAATAACCCCTGTAAAGTATAGAGACCTGTCGGACATTTATCAAAGATGTAACTACACCTCAATTGAGACACTCAACTATGAAGAGGCTGTAAAACATCAATTCTGGTTCAAAGCGATGCAGACAGAAATGTCTGTTATCGAGAAAAATAACACTTGGACTTTAGTTGACTTACCTCAAAATAAACACAGTATAGGTGTTAAGTGGATTTATAGAATTAAATTTAAATCAAACTCAAATCAGCCTGTATACAAGGCTCGATTGGTAGCCAAAGGCTACTCACAAAAACCCGGATTAGATTACCATGAAACCTTTGCTCCAGTGGCAAGGTTAGAAACCATAAGGCTTTTAATAGCCTTAGCCGGACAGAAAGGTTGGAATTTATTCCAATTAGATATAAAATCTGCCTTTTTAAATGGAAAACTTAAGGAAGAGATATATGTAGAACAACCCCCTGGGTTTGTGAAAAAGGGGAGTGAACACTGTGTTTATAAATTAAATAATGCCTTGTATGGGTTGAAACAAGCTCCTCGTGCTTGGTATCAACAAATCAACTCTTATCTTCTGAATCAATGATTCAGTAGAAGCAAGAGTGAGCCTACACTCTATATTAAAAGAGATAACAATTCTGGAATTTTGATTGTTTCCTTGTATGTTGATGATATTATATTTACAAGTAATAAAACAGAATTGATAAATAATTTTAGGAGAGAAATGGAATTTAGATATGAAATGTCTGATCTAGGAAGTTTAAAACAATTCCTAGGACTTGAAATAATTCAAGACACAAGTGGTGTGTCCGTTTCTCAAACCTCATACATTAAACAAGTATTGAAAAACTTTGGAATGAGTGACTGTAAACCAGTATCTACCCCTTTAGAAGTAAATCAGAAACTTCTTTCAGCTAAGGGTAAACCAGTAAATATGAAAATTTTCAGAAGTCTAATAGGCAGTCTGCTGTATGCATCAGCAACCAGACCTGACATAGTTTTCTCAGTTCATTTGTTATCACGTTTTATGCACTGTCCGAATCATATACACTTAAGTGCTGCTAAACATATATTGAGATATCTCAAAGGTACACTTAATTTAGGTCTGAAATATCATAGAATTAACCATACAGAAATCATAGGTTACTGTGATAGTGATTGGGGAGGAAATCCAGAGGATTACAAAAGTACCTCTAGATATGTATTTAATCTTGGAACTGCTGCAGTTTCTTGGCAGTCCAAGAAACAATCAACTGTAGCTTTGTCCACTACTGAAGCTGAATATGTTTCAGCTTCAGTTGCAACCTCTCAAGCCTTATGGCTTAGAAAACTGTTGGGTGACTTAGATAAAGTCCAAAAATATCCAACAAAAATTCTGTGTGATAATCAATCCACTATATCTATTGCGAATGATATGGTAATGCACAGCCGAACTAAACACATAGGTTTGAAATATCATTTCATTAAGGATACGATTGAATCTAATGAAGTTAAGTTGGTTTTTTGCAGGACTTAAGATCAAGTTGCTGATATATTCACAAAGTCTTTACCAAGAGAAAAGCTTATCTATTTGAGAGGAAAGCTTGGACTGACATCAACTACATCGAATCGGGGGGATTGTTGACGGGCTGTTCGATTGTGTTGAGATATGGAAGTAAAGTTACAAATTTGCCCTTAATGAGCAATTATCGTGCATTACTGTAAAGTTTTATTTTTTAATAAATTTACGCGTTTTAATTATCGGACTGATATAAAAGCCGATATTTTTTTTTGACCTAGCCGCTGGATCATTTATTGATTTGTTTTTGAATTGCTCTGCGCGATATTTCTTCATCTCTTCTTATTCTAGTTTATGCTTCTGTTCTTGAGAATTTCTTGTGTTAAACAAGAAATAGTTGTTTTAAAACAACAATGAGCAAGGGTGACTACTCAAAGGCGTTTGCCATGTTAGATCGCCATGAAGTTTGGAAGCTACTAAAGAACAGAAATTCAGTTTTAGACATACTCAAGCTTAATATGAAAGAGGAAGCTCTAAAAACCTACCTCTTCACTTTCTCCCACTCATATCTCTCGCTCAGGTTCAAGCCATCACGAGCAAGATGATGGTCAGCGAAGAACTCCAGGCAAGCTGGGACCAGCCGTCCAACTGCATCGTCTTCCACAATCTGAGCCAAACAAGATTCCAGACGATGTCATTCCGGTTGAAGGATAAACTGGCAATGCTCGCGGAGAACAATGAGAGGGCAATGGAAGCTAGGTCTAGCGGTGGCCCTGGTGGCAGCTCGGATCTTCTAGTGGTAAGACCAGCCCTGGTTAGCCCCATTCTCAGCAGCACCTACTCCTACTCCTACTCGAGGGGAGCTGATCAACCTGCTAGATCTTATAGGCCTGGTGGCTTGGCCTATTGACCTCGTCATCTTACGGCATAGTTAACCTCAATCGTGGATTCCTTGTTCTGCTTTGTTCTGGCTGGTTTGGTTAGTTGATGTGAAATAAAAAAATATTGCCAAATGTTTTTTAATATAATAATGTATTTTAAATTAAACGTAAATAATCTCAGATTGTTTTAATTTAATAATTCATGTTTTTATATATTTTTTAGATTTCCTACCAAATTGTTGTCTGCTGCTTTTAAAAAAATAATAATAATATGTTTTTCTGAAGCTCGTTTCGCCGATGGAGGAGCTGCAAACCAATCGTCGCCCGGCACTTTTCCCTGAGGACTCCGATATTGGTGATCGTGACGATGATATGAAATTCAATCAGCGTCACCACGTGGCAAAGTGACACTGGTTCGCCTCCTTATGACTATACTTCTTTAAAATAAATATAAAGATTCGTCAACTACCTTGCCAAAATAAGAACCATCCAACTTCTGCTCATCATATCAGTCCCATCTCCATATTCGATACTCTTCTTCCTGCGCATCGCTCCAGATATGGCAGAGAAGGTTTTAGACGAACATGAAAGAACATGCACGTGCACAAATGCATTAAGCACAGAAATCATTGACCCAGATTAGATAGTTCTTGATCTTGACGTGAGTTTTTGCAGGAGACGATGATGGTAATGGGGGTTGACCTTGGCTGCCATAAATGCCAGAAGAAGATAAAGAAAATTCTTTGCAGACTTCCCCGTGAGTGTTGTTTTTGCTACACGTGTGAGTGCCTATCGGCATGCAAATGTTTAAACCATTAAAAACACAATGCAGAGGCGATGGGGAAGAAACATACATGAGCATGAAGAACTTACTGTTTTTTGTTGTTTTTATTTTCCTTGTTGGGCATGGTTAATCTCTGACGTTGGGGAAGAGGTGCGGAATCAGATATACGACGAGAAGGCAAATACAGTGACGATAACGGTTAGGTGCTGCAGCCCGGAAGAAATCAAGCAGAAAATATGCTGCAGAGGTGGAAATTCAGTGAAGAGCATAGAGATCAAGGCACCAGAAAAGCCTAAGCAAGGCAAGAACAAAGAAGCGGAGGAGCATAAAGAAGAGAACAGGGGGACGGAGAAGAACAAAGGAACGGAGAAGGACAAGGGGACGGAGAAGAAGAGAGACGAGAAACAGAGCAAAGAAAATGGAAAATCCAAAGGGGCGAAGGAGAAATCAGAACCATCTGCCGATTCTAAATCAGAGAAGCCAAAGAAAAACCCTCCCTCCGATCCAAAACTGGCAGAACCAGTTCCTGGCTACCCCCCGGCGTTCCACCCAAACCCATGTCGCTGCTTCGACCCTTATCAACAACAGTATGGATACGGGTGGGGCTCATGTCAGTGCCGGCCGCTGCTCCAAGCACAGCCGCCATGTTATGGTCGGGTGGTGTACGACACGTGGGGCGGCGGCGGAGGAGGAAGCTTTCAGGGTTGGTATGGGAATCGATGCTATCAACCCTGCCAAGAATCCTCGTCGACATGCACCATCATGTGATGGAGATGGTAATTGACTGGCAGACATGATATAGAAGTTGATTTCATCAAGTTTCCTGTAGTGCACAATAATGCCTGACAGATTTTGGTCATTTTCTGGTTCGTTCTTCCTTTCCATTTGCACAATTATATTTAAAGATTTTGATCACTCGCTCACCATCTTTGGGTCGATTTGAATTTTACCAAAAACTTTTCTCACCTAAATTAAAGATTGTAACTCTCACTTAAACTTGTTGACTTGTGTTATGTTCATTTTCATATTATTCATATCCAAATATTTTTAGTCCTTAAATTTTTACTATGATTTGTTGTTTTTGTGTTTGTGTAATCACACAAGGATGGGAAGATAATAATATGTTAGTTATGGGAAAGCATTGGATTTTTTTTTTTTAAATATATAATCTATTGAGAGAAAATGTTGGGCAGTATGTTAATTTTCATAATATTTTAAGATATTTATGATATTATTGATGATCAAAAATTAATATTATTGGTGATTATTGCACCATGCTCGATTTGTTTGCTCAAAATTGATATTTTGAGATATTTTAAGAATTTATTAAAACGTATGTACATTATTTTGTGTAGAAATTTATTTTTATGTGAGATAAAAAAATAGTTTTTTGTTTTTAAAATAGATGGAAAAAAATATTAACATTTTATCATCGATATTTTTCTAATATGTATTATATATTCATAAATTTTCCATCAATGAGCTAAGATTGATAGAATGATAAGTATAGACAACTAGTGTATAAAAAACTAAAAAAAAGATCATAAAAAAATACAACTTAAAATAATTCAAGAGAAGCAAATGTTAGAAGTGGAATTATCTGTCGAATTCACATTGGGTGTAAGACAATTTTATCTAATTAAAAAATAAGCATAAATTCCAATATAAAATAGCCAATAATTTTTGGAAATTGAATTAGGAACTTATTTATCATAAAATATAAAAGAGGGCATGTCTTTGTATGGTAACAAATGATTTTATCTAAGTATGATAGATTACAAGTTTAGAGAGTCATAGGGTATAAAATTTTGAAGGATAAGATTGTTCAAATATTAACCTCTCCCAAACTCTATTTTAGGCTAGAGCTTTGTGCAATAGTTATAGTGTTTTTGATTCATATCTTTAAACTATAAACATCACTCGCTCTCTCAATTGGTGATAAAATCATAGAGACAAAATCCATCTCAACCATTATAGTCATAGTTTTTTTTTTTGACCAATATAGTATAGTTAGCTAGGGATTTGGAGCATCGCTTACCTTGTGATTAGAATTTATAATTACTCATATGGTTAGAATCACTCATATGGTTAGAATTACTCAAAAATATCATATGATTAGAAAAAAATGATACCCACCAACACATACCAAATGTGAATATATGAATTACCAAATTTTATAATTTAATATATATTTTCACTCACAATCTTGGGCTAATAATTTATATTAATACTACATAAACTCATGGAGATAATGGAGATCAAATTCAACGTATAAGTTTTTTGCTTTAAAACAATATATGGAATAAATGAATATCTCAATGGCTTTAATCTTGAAAATTCAGTGAGATTAGATCAATGATTCTCAAAACCAAGACCTATAACATATGCATGCCACGTGTAAATTTCATAGATAATCAATAATCCTAATAATATTCTCACCAAAATATAATTAATTTATCAAAAATAATATGTGTGTGTGCACGTGTGTCATTTTCAAATACTATTAATTTGTTAAAGCTCTAATGTTTCAAGTAAGCACATTGTATGCTTTTATATTAATATTAAATGTTTTTGTTTCGTTTAAAAAATTGGATGAGATTTACTTTTGATTTTCCAATCCATTTCTTTCAAAAAGTTACAAATTGTTACCCCAAGTATAATCACACAACATATGTTCACAGCATATACACTAACATAGAGCATATATTTCATATAGATACAAATACCCATGCATTGTACATGGACAACACAATTTGGATACGCACAAATATAGTGTATATGCTGTGTGCAGTCTCACATCAAATAGGATGTATACCCACAAAGATACTGCATATGCACACATATATACATCATATTGCTTGTACATACACATAAATATACAACATATAGTGTGTACAGTGCACAAAGATAGGATATACGTTGGGCATGTATGCATACATATTTCATATACATTGTCAATGCACACGTGTACAATAACAATACAAGTTATGCATGCAAAGATACAACAGATAATACACTGGCATGCACAACACATGCAGTGTATGGACACATACATCATACACTGTATATGCGCACCTATATAGGTATGCATTGCCTATTCACACATACATACAGCACATACCAAGCGAAAGAACCCATACGGAATATGTGTTTGGTTATCCATTAAATGACACTATTATTTCCAAAACTGCTGCCCATTTTCAATCAGACAAAACACAAAAAAAAACATGAGCACGTACATCTCTACTGCTTCCTTGCTTCTTAAAGTTGATTTTGACAGCTTGGTAGTTGGAATATGTCTGCCAATGTGAACTGTTGCGAGCTTTATGCCAGCAAGCAAGTTAGCTATCCTCGGGCTGGGTTGAATTTGACTTAGACACGACAATCATGTCTGTGATCAAGCTAGCTACCTAGCTTGATCACGTATGCCAATGACATGAGCTTTAATGATATCTAGGAGACATACACAACTAATGATATCTTTGAATCCTATGAATAAACAACTAACTTCACCCAATGGAGGAGGTCGTACCAAGTATACAAGACTCTTGCTTTTTAGTAAGGTGTCTAGGAGACATAATTAAATTGACAATTTTGCCCCTGAATATCAGAGAAACCATGTCAAATAAGTCTCGAATCCAATACTTATCACCCTTGGGAGAAGGTACTCGCCATCGTACCAAATTACAATACTCAACGGGTGCAAGCAGTGCAAGGATTTCAGCCCACTACATCATGTCTATGATCAAGCTAGGTAGCTAGCTAGATCACAGACGCCAAGGGCACGAGCTAACAAGGAATTACACTAGCTTTAATGATATCTTTGAATCTAATGAAGAAACAACAATCTTCACTCAATGGAGGATAAAGCATTCAGTACACGAGACTCTTGCTTTAGTACAGTGTCTACGAGACATAAGTATTTTGACAATCTTATCCCTACAAGTCAGAGAGACTATATCTAATAAGTTTTGAACCCGATACCTATCACTCTTTGGAGAGGCTACTTATCAACTATCATCAAGCTGAGAGAAGGCGTTCATAGCTTGATCACATATGTTGGGCAATTACACTTCCATGATTGTGATTTTAAGATACAGAAGACAACAAGAACAACAGAACAACAAATAATATATATCCAATACACAATCCAACCACGACAGAATCAAAAAAAAACAAAAAATAGAACATCAGAAATAACATGATTCGCTAGTCGCTCGATACGACTAGCTATATCCACCAGAAAACGCTTATGCATTACAGATTAAACCAAAATTTACTTACAGTATGTGCATCGCAAAAATAATCACGATAAATCATGCAGAGAGAGAGAAAAGACAATGAATAATTCCCATGTCCGAAAAAAACAACAACTCGAAAATAAAATACAAAAACATTAATAAAAACTCTCTGTTCAATTAACAGGAGCGGGACCTCCGTTATTGTGATACTGATGCATCACCGACCTCTTAATATATTCTTTCTTGCACTTACATGAAAATATTAAAACAGAAATATTTGATTATACATACAGATTACTAAAACAGATTATATATATAGCTTTCTCCACCTTAATTTGTTTTGCATACAGATAGAGCGATACTCTCTAAAAATAGTTAGTCCAAAAAGACTACATCTGATTTGATATGTTCAATAAGTCAAGACAATGTCTTAACTTATTCAGAGTAATAGGTTTGGTAAACATGTCAGCTGGATTATCAGAAGTTACAATCTTCTTTACTTGTACTCTCTTCTCAGATCGAATGAAATGATATCGCACATCAATGTGTTTTGTACTCTCATGATGCACTTGGTCTATTGCTAAAAAGATATCACTGAGATTATCATAGAAAACTGTTGCAACCTCTTCATAAAGACCAATGTACTTAAGAAAACCTTTCGGCCATATCCCTTCCTTTACAACTTCAGTCAGAGCCATATACTCTGCTTCAGTATAAGATAAAGTAACAGAAAATTATAGTATGACTTTCCAGCTAACTACAGAATCACATACAATGAAGACATAACCAGTCATTAGACCGTCTACTGTCAACATCCCTGCATGGTCAAAATCAAAATATCCTGTCAGCATGAGTTCAGATTCATTACCAAATATTAGACCAATATCAAAAATTCATTTAATATACCTAAGTATCATTTTAACAACTTTCCAGTGCTCTTGACCAGGATTTATCATAAACCTACTCACTGTAATTACTGCATGAGCAATATTAGGTCAAGTGTACATCATAAGATACATGAGGCTCCCAATAGTACTAGAATAAGGAACCTTAGATATTTGTTCCTTGTCAGATTCGGATTGTGGATAATATTCTAATGTTAAATGGAAATTAAAAGCAAATGGTGTGGATAGGACTTACAAGAAGTCAATCCAAATCTAGATAAAAATTTCTAAAATATATTATTTCTGTGAAAGAAATAATTTTCTTTTAATTCTATCTCTGAATATTTACATACCAAAATTTACTTTGCTCCTCCAAGATCTTTCATATCAAATTCAAAACTGAGATCTTTCAGTTCCTAAATATCAAATTTATTATTGGCAGCAATAAACATATCATCTACATACAATAACAAGTAAATATATGACTCATTCTTGTGCCTTTTGAAATAAACACGGCAATCATTATCACACCTACTATATCCATGACTAGTTATGAAATAATCAAATCACTTGTACCACTAACAGGAAGACTGCTTAAATCTATAAAGGGACTTCAAAAACTTACACACATGAGTTTCCTTACCTGATACATCAAAACCCTCAAACTAGCTCATATAAATTTCTTCTTCTAGTTCTCTATGAAGAAATGCAATTTTAACATCTAGTTGCTCAAGTTCAAGATTCTGATGTGCCACTAATGTTAGAAGCACCCTGATTGATGTATGTCTAACTACATAAGAGAATATTTCATTATAATTGATACCCTCTTATTGACTAAACCTTATTGCAACTAGATATGCCTTAAACTTTACACCGCCAGCTATAGAGGCATCATTTTTCTTCTTGAAAATCCATTTACAAGAAAATATCTTTCTCCCTTTTGGTTTATGTAGAATAAGCCAAGTATCATTCTTATGAAGAGATTCAATCTCTTCATCATGACAACTAACCATGACTCAAATTCAAGACATCTAAGAGTATTCTGAAGGAGGATGGTTCAGAAATATCAATCTCTTCAACAACTTATAGGGCAAACCCTACAAATTCATAAAAACCAAATCTCAGAGGACGTACATTCATCCTCATTTATCTATCCCTTGCAATGCAATAGGAAATAGAATCTTCAAGTGCAAGTTCATGATCAGATTCAGTAATAGACTTAATATCATTTTCATGATTAACTATTATTTATCTAGAGACAACATACATCCTTCCTGGAGCTACAGATTCAGATTTTAGCTTCACCTTTAATTCAGCTTAAGAAACATCAGGTAACTAGATAGGACAATGTATTTGTCTTAGGATGACACTTTCATCAAATGTGACACACCTAGAGAGAATCATTCTCTTTTCAGATGGTGACCAGATATGAAATCCCTTAACTCCATCACTATATCCTAGAAATATTATTTTTCTTGTTCGTGATTCAAGCTTACCATCATTTACATGATAGTAGGCAATATACCCGAATACTTTCAAATTAGAATATCTACGGGTTTACCAGTCCACACCTCAAATGAAATTTTAAAATTTATTCCACTATGTGATGATTTGTTTATCAGATGGCATGTTGTATTAACAGCTTCAACCCAAAACTCCTTACCTAAGCCTGATTGAGAGAGCATACATCTAGTTCTCTTCAGAAGAGTTTGGTTTATTCTTTCAGCTATGGCATTCTGCTAAGGAGTGTCCCTAATAGTTTTGTGTCTTGCTATACCTTTGTCTTAACAGAATTCCTCAAATTCAGATGAACAAAATTCTAGACCATTATCTATTCGTAAAAATTTAACCTTCTTTTGTGTTTGATTTTTCACTAAGCTAACCCACTGCTTAAACTTTATAAAAATCTCGGATTTATGTTTCATCATGAATATACAAGACATCCTGGAGTAATCATCAACTAAACATAAATAAAATCGAGCACCCCCAAAAGATGTGACTCTAGAAGGGCCCCAACAGTCAGCATGGATATAATCCAAAATACTATTTGTACAGAGTATGACATTACCAAACTTAGTTCTATGTTTCTTATCAAAAATACAATGATCACAAAAATTTAATTTACTAACTCTATGACCAATAAGAAGAGTAAGATCAGAGAGAATTTTCATACATCTATCTCATATGTGCGAGCCGCATATGCCACAGTCTGGTAAGTTCAGCTTCGTCTTCAGATGTTGGCTCTCCTGATGTGACAGCAATAGCCCCTGTCACTGTGAAACTTATCAGTGTGTATCAGTGTGTATAGCATTCCAATCTTCTGCCCCTTCAGTACAAAATCATCTCCTCGATGAACATTTAGTGTTCCCTCTCTATCACTGAATGAATATTCATGATCGACCAGAACACCAAAAGAAATGAGATTCATTGTCATCTCAAAAACATATTGCACATTTGAAAGTGAGACTATTCGGTCATCCCAAGTTCTCAGTCTGACTATGCTGATTCCAACCACCTTGTATGGTTGGCAGTTCCCTACCACAGCATGGCCAGCTTACTTCATGACATATTTACTGAACCACTCCAAGTGAATGCTTATATGGAAGGAAGCCCCAGTATCCAAGATCCAAAAATCTGATCTTGCGATCGTTGTGGAAGTTACCAACACAAGGTCTTCTCCATCATCCAGATTATCAAAGGTCAACATTAGCAGGTGGGGGATTAGGCTGACCTTGCTATTCCAGCCTTACTCTCTTCTTCGAGCATTCGATTTTCCGATGCCCTTTCTGTTTGCAGTAGTGACAAGTGTCACCCTCCTTTAACCTCTTCTGAAGCTTATTTCCCTTCTTCTTGAATAGAACAGGTTGTAGCCTCCTGTTTGTCACCACCAATCCAGCAGAATATTGTTCAGGTCATTCAACCGCAGCCTTCTGCCTCATCTCTCTGGAGTGTAGGGCAGCCCGAACATCCTATAGTGTAATCTCCTCATTTCCCACAATGAAAAATTCGATAAAATTCTCATAGGAAGGAAGAAGAGAAACTAAAAGTAGAAGTGTAGCATCCTCATCTTCCACCTTAGCATCCACACGTTTAAGGTCCATGAGGATGCTGTTTAAATCATCCAGATGTTTCTTCAAAGAGGTTCCCTCTTGCATCATCAGTGTGAACATCCTCCTCTTCAACAAAAGCTTGTTCGTCAGTGATTTAATTATATATAGTGACTCAAGCTTAAGTCACAATCCTGCAGCAAATTTTTTATCTGCTACCTCAGCAATAACTTCATCCAACACGCTTAACAGAATGATGAAGTATGCTTTCTCTTCATGTCTCCAAACCTCAGCTTCGATTATTCCAAGAGTAGCAGCAGTGTGAGGACCAAAGCCTTGAACCAGAGAACTCCAAATATCAAAATTTATCAAATGCGCTCGTATTTTAATCTGCCACATACTAAACTCATTTCTATCATTGAATTTCTCGATCGTGGTGTTTAGGGTTCCAGCCATTTCAACAGAATATTGTTTATAGAGAAAAATCACAAACTTCAATAGCACAGTTTCTCAAAAATCTCTGAAACCCGCCTAGATACCAATTGTTGGGCAATTACGCTTCCATAATGATGATTTTAAGATACAAAAGACAACAAAAATAACAGAACAATAAATAATATATATCCAATCTACAATCCAACCATGGCAGAATCAAAAAAATGAAAAATAGAATACCAGAAATAATGTGATTCACTATTCGCTCAGTACGACTAGCTACATCTATCATAAAATACTTATGCGTTTCAGATTAAACTAAAATTTACTTACAGTATATGCAGCACAGAGACAATCACGATAAATCACAGAGAGAGAGAGAGAAGATGATGAACAATTCTCATGCTCTGTTCAATTAATCAGAATGGGTCGGATCATCAGACAGGTCCGGTCAGCAAGACCTCCGTTATTATGCTACTGCTGCATCTCTGGCCTCTTAATATTTCCTTTCCTACCCTTAAATAAAAATATTAAAACGAAAATATTTGATTATACAAACAGATTATTAAAATAGATTATATATATAGCAACATACCTCAAGGGTGTGAGCTAACAAATAACTACATTAGCTTTAATGGTATCTTTGAATTCAATGAAGAAACAACTAACTTCACCCGATGGATGAGGTCGTACCCAGTGTACAAGACTTTTGCTTTAGTATGATATTTAGGAGATGTAAGTATCTTGACAATCTTACCCTTAAAAATCAGAGAGACTATGTCTAATAAGTCTCGAATACGAGACTTATTACCCTTAGGAAAATATACTTATCATCATATCAAGATATGATCTTCAACAGATGCAAGCAATATAATGATTTTTTATGTGATCAATCATTTCAGTATTATTCTTGCACAAACATATTTAATATCAAAATTATTATAAGATTCGGTGTGTTAGTATTTGTATAATCACGCACTGAATAAATATGCAATCAGCCAATTTAGCTAGAATCATCACTGAATAAACAAGGTGTCCAGTCTCTCTATTCTATCTATGACCACTTATGATTATGTAGCGACTGAATCAATCAATCTCTATTCTCAGGCACACTAGGCCGGTCAACCAAACAGAAATCTACTTTGGTTGAACTGAAAGTGGAAAGGGGAGCTTTTACTTCCACCAGAAAGAGTGCAGGAGGGAGACGGGACCCCCCAGCACCAAGGGCGAGTGACCCCCTTCTTCACCAGCTTGTCATACACGATATCAACTTTTCCAGCTTCGATCCTGAACTGCAGGCGAGCTCCTGATTTCTTGGTGACGTTGCCACTTATAATTTCCCTTGTGCTCACCTATTGCATCTTCAGATAAAGAGGAGCCTTGTGCATTGTAATCTTCTCGTGACAGCTTCGAAGTTAAATTTATTTGATCTAAAATAATACAATGATGCTTGATCACCTGAAAATCTTTGTATTACATACATATTTTGGAGATCATGTATTGGCACGATGACAATTTTCTTCGTCCAATAGTAATATGTAGGTCTCAAATTCGAGGCTGTGATTGTGTCTAAGGAATAATTAAGTATTACTCCTAGAAATTAAATTTTCTCTCATAATAAAAATTTTTAATACTTTGTATATGTTGCTCACTTGTGTAAACTAGCAAATTTGTGAATTATTTTTCTCCATTTTGGGTAAACAATTTGATTGATGGATATATTTGAAAATATCAAAAATATTAAAATATTTAAAAATATTGATCACACTCAATACTGAATATATCACATAATTACAGATATGCTCCAATATTCTCAATCTTAATTAACATAATTAACTAACACAAAATGTATTAATATCTATTTTTTTTTCTATTTTTTTGAGTCGGTATTCAATATCAAATGAACAATATTGGGCAAGACATTATTTTATCTTTGCAATTAGTAACATGCGGCTATGAGGCTGCAACATGTAACTTGCAATGAACTTAGGCACTATTATGATTGTTAGATGTTGTATAGTGGTGATGGGCTATGTTGCACGGACACGGATACGGACACGGGGATACGACACGGCAAGATACGGGGACACGGCAAATTCTAAAAAACTAGGATACGGATACAGCTAGGATATATCATGATAAAAAAAATAAAAATAAAAATTATTAATTATAAATATTAGGTATTTTAAAATAATTGAAAATACTGTATTTTAAAATAATTTAAAATTCTGTATTTTTAAATAATGTAAATAAAATTTAAACCCTCTAACACCCTCCCCCTCCCGAACCTTTCCCCCCCTCCCGAACCTTTTCCTTCCTCCCGAAACCCCCCCCCCCCCCTTCCCTTTTTAGAATTAGGTTACCTTAGGTGCTGTCGGCGGCTCGGCGGTGTGCTCCTCCCCTCCCCGTTTGACGCAATGATAATTGTTTCCGAACAACGCGTCGGATTCGTCTCCGACGCGTATCCGATATGCCACGTGGCCTATCCCATACGGATTTGTGTCCGATATGCCACGTGGCGTATCGGACACGTATCCGACGCGTGTCGCCGTGTCCGCGTGTCGGACACGCGGACACGGCAGCTCCTAGGCGTATCCGTGCAACACAGGTGATGGGCCTCATAACATTATAGACCCACAAAAGATGTAGATATACGTGTGTGAAATATAAACTATTCCAGGAGAAGGGGCTGCCGATCAATAAAAAGAAAAAGAACAAAAGGTTTTCTCTCTTTTTAAACAATGATGATCCCTATTTGTCTGAGTAAAGTTGGCCTCGGAACTAATCAGGCAAAACTAAGCAGCCTGAATTAGTAGCCTAACTATAAGTTATTGTATTTTTCTAAAAAATAATTTTATCTCCTATATATTAAAAAAAAATATTCATTTCTCAATTTAATATATAGGAAAAACATCAAGATATAGCTACTCTGACTTGACTCACTTCATTATGTACATGATGTGTTAATAACTATTGCTTATACTTCCATCATGAATTAGTTGAGATATATATTCACTAAATTATAACATGATATTTATGTTTTTACAACTTTTTTTGAATTGTAATTTAGAATAAGTATAGGAGTATCAATTGTAAAAAATAATTCTTATAATTCATATACTTGTATGTTTCCATTGAGGTGTAAGTTTTATAATGACATCATAGTTTTTATAAAAATTAGTATTATCAGTATGTAATATTATCATCATCACTGATCAATTCTTATTCAGCTACTTGGGCTAATTGTATGAATCATGTTTTTCCAATTTATTCTGTTAAAACTTATCTTCTCTCAATCTTTTAATTATTAAATATTTCTTTATTACTTCTACTTAATTCCTACTAGGTTTAGCTTTAGTTCTCTTTTCTCCTTATATCCAAACAGTCTCACACTTACTAATTGGTATACTAGGATGTCTATATTAAGCTATCATCATCATAAAAATGTATTCTTAATATTAATAGCCACTACAAATAGAACATATTATGATTTCTAAGTTATCACTAGTATAATACACAAGAAATTGGAACCAAATAGATCAATTACAAAGAAATTTTGCTGAATTAGAGGAGACAAATAGGCTCTAAAACATATGACATTGACAAATTACACAGTATGCAAAAACCTTGGCCTGTCGCAACATGTACCCAATGAACAATACCCACAAAAAAAAAAAAAAACAAAAAGACTAATAATTTATCCAACATAACAATTCACATAAACTCTTTGGTCAATCGAATCTTTTAGATAAGACTCTCCATTGAGTAAAGATAAAGTGGTATATTGAATCTACCTAGAATCTTTGGTAAATATAGATATCATTCACGAATATGAGAATCAAGGTGGGGCCCCCACCAAATTCAGTTCTTTCTCCTCATGTTAGAGCCAAGATCAATGCAACAGTAGTGCCAATATTCATCATACTTACAGATTCAGAAAGATGCTGAGCTCCATAAGAGTCCATCATATTCAAACCATTAAGATATCCAGTGAAGCACTGCTTGGAAGGGATCGTCTTCTTGTCCTTGAGAAGAAAACGCAAAGTCACAAAGCCCCTCAAGTTTCCCACAGCAGCTTCGCAGACCTGGCCACCATCTTTCACCCCTCAGCTGATGTCCTACAACCAGCAGTTTGGGCCTCCTGCTAGAAGGAACAGAATAATCGGGCAAGAGAGATGAACAGTGTCATCACACTGATTAAAGAAATCTCATCGAACCTGTTATGTTATAATTCAATCACATCGCTCTCATCAAAACACATTTCTAATATAATCAAGCAAAA
Organism: Sapria himalayana; assembly: GCA_029783825.1. NCBI lineage: Eukaryota > Viridiplantae > Streptophyta > Magnoliopsida > Malpighiales > Rafflesiaceae > Sapria > Sapria himalayana. The sequence continues at coordinate 543,641 of JAREIK010000009.1, forward strand.
ATACAATCTTACAATACAATCAAATATAAAATCACACCAGCCTACATCAATTCCTTGTGCATTTGTTCTTTACTTTATATGCTCCTAAACCAAGCTTATATGCACGGATGAACATGAATAACTATTGAAACATAAACTTATTTTAGAAAAATAATAAATTTGAATTTTAAAAATTCAAAGTTAAAGACTTGATCTAAGTTAGTTAAGAATTTAAAGTAACTTTGAAATTTTAAAATTTAAATTTTTCAAAATTCAAAGTTTAAGACTAAATCTAAAGTAGTTGACATTTTAGTAGGCTCTTGTAACCTATAAATAGCTCTATTGTATTTGATAATATCTATTCTTAAGTGTTTGAAATATTTTTTAAGTGTTCATTTAAAAAAGTTTTATTTTTCTTTTTTTTTTCTATTTTCTTCCACTTTCTTTCCAACAAAGTAGTATCAGAGGTGATGGTTAATAACGAGATGATGGTGAATAGCGGTATAATTCTCTTCCAAGTCTCATTGCTCCACAAGAACAACTATGATAACTTGAGCATTAAGTTGAAGGCCCTCCATGGATCATGTGATATGTGGGACAAATAGAAAAATGTCATGAAGAACCAGAGAATAAAGATGTATTATCTCAATCTCAAAAGGATAGTTTGAGATACTTAAGAAAGAGAGACAAGAAGGCTCTTTATCTAATCTATCAAGGATTAGATGAAAATGTTTTTGAGAAAATCTAAGAAGCAAAGACGGCAAAAGAAGCATGGAAGAAGCTTCAAACCTCATATAAGGGCGCAAATCTAGTTAAGAAGGTAGTTTTCAAACATTAAGAGCTGAGTTTGAAGCCTTAAATATGAAAAGAGAAGAAATCATTTCAGACTACTTCTCTAGAGTCTTAACAGTGACAAATCAATTAAAAAAAATTATGAAATATTAAATGATATAAGAATAATGGAGAAGATTCTTTGATCGATAGATTCAAAATTCGATTATATTGTCGCTATTATTAAATAAACCAAAGACTTGCAAGCCATGACAATAGAGCAGTTGATGGGTTACTTGCAAGCCTATGAAAAAATGAAAGAAGAAGGAAGAGATCGTAGAGCAATTACTCAAAACTCAGATTGATGATGTTCAGAATGATAGAAAGCAATAAGGAAGATATCACGGTCGAGGAAGCCATGGACATATACGTGGACAAAGATTGAAGTCCTATAATAATGACAACAATATTCAAAGAGAAGAAAGCTCAACAAGAGATTATGGGAGAGACAACTATAGATCGAGGTATGATAAGTCGCATATCAAATATTATAACTGTAAAAGATTTGACCATTATACCTTAGAATGTAGAGCTTCAAATAATAAAAGAGTTGAAGAAAAAGCTAATTATGTGGAAGAAAAAAATCAAGACAGTGAAACCTTGCTACTGACTTATAAGGGCAATACAAAAAATAAAAATAACTCATGGTACCTTGATTCTGGTGCAAGCCATCATATGTGTGGGAAAAGAAGCATGTTCGTCAAGCTTGATGAATTACTAAGTAGGAATGTGATTTTTAAAATTGAATCAAATGTAGCGATGAAAGGTAGAGGTAACATTCTCATCCGATTAAAAAATAGAAATCATCAATTCATTTTCAATATTTATTATGTACCAAACATGAAAAGTAATATTTTAAGTCAGGGACAGCTCTTTAGAAAAAAATTATGATATCCATCTAAAAGATAATAATCTTTCAAAAATAGATAAGAAGAATAATTTAATTGAAAAAGTATCAATGTCAAAAAATCAAATATTTATGCTTGGCATTCAAAATGATCTTGCAAAGTGTCTCAATGCATGTTACAAAGACATAACTTGGCTTTGGCATTTCAGTTTGGACATCTCAACTCTAGATGATCGAAATTACTCTCCAAAAAGTAAATAATGAGAAGACTACAAGTCATTAGTCATCCTGATCAAATATGTGAAGAATGTATACTTGAAAAGCAATTCAAAAAGTATTTTCCAAATAGAGTCAAACTCAATAGCTCAAAAACTACTAAAACTTATACATACGAATATGTGTGGTCCGATCAAGTCAAACTCACTTGGTAAGAGTAACTATTTTTTTCTCTTTATGGATGATTTTTCAAGAAAAACTTAGGTATATTTTTTTAAAAAAAAAATCAGAGGTATTTGAAACATTCAAGAAATTCAAAACCCTTGTTGAAAAGGAAAGTGAAATTCTAATCAAATCCATGAGATCAGATCGTGGAAAAAAATTTACATCGAACAAATTTTAGAAATATTATGAAAATCATGAAATTCAAAGACCTCTCATAATTACGAAATCCTCCCAACAAAATAGAGCAGCGAAAAGGAAAAATAAAACTATTTTTGACTTGATGAGGAGCATGCTTAAAAGTAAGAAACTACCAAAAGAATTATAAGCAGAAGCAATTACATGTGCAGTATATCTATTCATTCGATCTCCAACAAGAAACATATGGGGAAAAATACCACAAGAAGCTTGGAGTGAAAGGAAGCCAAGTAGTTCCCATCTAAAAATCTTCGAAGGCATAGCTCATGTACATGTCCCTGATGAGTAAAGAAGCAAGCTGGATGATAAAAGTCAATAACACATTTTCATTGATAATGATGCAAACTCTAAAGGCTGCAAGCTTTATAATCCTGATACTAGAAAGATAATCATTAGTCAAGATACCATATTCAATGAAGAAAGAGAATGAGATTGGAAACAATAAAATAAAGACTACAACTTCTTCCTTTATGTTGAAGAAGATAATGTGGAATATCCAATGTTAGAACAAGTAGAAGATAAGCCTACTACCCTACCAATTTTGCCAACTGGGAGTATTCAAGAAGAGGAAAGCTCAAGTAAAAGAATTCTACGTTTCAGAAGTATACAAGAAATATATAAGATAACAAAAAATTAAGAGAATATTACTCTCTTTTGTCTCTTTGTCGATTGTGAGAATATGAACTTTCAAGAAGCAATTTAAAATAAGAATTGAAAACAAGCAATGAATAAAGAAATAAAGACAATCAAGAAGAATGATACATGAGAATTAGCTTCACTTCCTAAAGAGCACAAGACAATTGGTGTGAAATAGGTTTACAAAGCAAAGAAAAATATTAAAGAAGAAGTCAAAAGATACAAGGCAAAATTAGTGGCAAAAGATTATAGTCAAAGAGCCGGTATCAATTATGATGAGGTATTTGCTCTAGTTGCTCAATTAGAAACTATTAGATTTTTTATTTCTTTGACCGCTCAAAATAATTAGAGGATACAACAAATGGATGTGAAATCTATCTTCCTAAATGGAGTCCTTGAAAAAGAAGTCTATATTGAGCAACCACAATGAAACTTTGAATTTTCAAAATTTTCAAAATTTAAAATTCAAAATTAAAGACTAAGTCTAAAATAGTTGAGATTTTTGTGGGCTCTTGTAACCTATAAATAGCTCTATTGTATTTGATAATTTCTAATCTTAAGTGTTTGAAACATTTTTTAAGTGTTCATTTAAGAAAGTTTTATTTTTCTTTTTTTTCTCTATCTTCTTCTACTTTCTTTCCAACAATAACTATGTGAAAATATCAACCTACTACATGTTTAATGCAAGTGTAAAGCAATCTACACATTTTAATAATATATATACATACATACACACACAAGTGCACACACATGCCCACACACACGCATGAACACACATGCACACATGAACTCACACACATGTACACACAGACACAGACACAGACACACTCACATGTGTGTGTGTGTGGAAGATGTTGATTAGAAGTTTGATTTATCAACTCAAAACTAATTATTTATTACCTATTTCTCTATTTTTTTTCTATTTTCTCATTCTAAATTTTTATAAATTTCAAGTTCAAATTCTTTATAGTGATTAACGCATCTAATAAATAATAATATTACAAGTGATCATCATCATAAAAATTAAGATGCTTATATTTTGTTATTTTATTTAATAGTCATTTTCAAGTTTAATCTTATTTTTTTTCTCTAAAATTTAAAATAGATTCAAACTACTTAAATAAATATAACCATGAATTTATTGCATGTAATAAATTTAATATTTTTAACAGGAACCTCTTGCAATATCTCATTTAATAAAAAAAATTATTATTTATAGACGTCTATATATCATAAGAAGTTACTTATATATATATATATATATATATATATATATATATATAATATGAGAAATAAAAAATTTAACTAAATATAAATATTATAAAATATATATAATTACATGAGTATTTTGTTATATTAATCACCTGTGACAACATGTCAAACAACATGTTAAAAAATTTGATACAATATACCCTAGGAACTTATATATGAGTTCAATTAAAATTAAATCTAAGTCATCTTCAATAATTCCCTTTATACACAATCAACAATTCATAAGATAAATAGTAGCTAACATTATAGATGGTATGTGACATTCACTATAAATTGAAAAAGATTCTAAGCTTATATATTTTATACTAAAAATAAATTCAATAAATATTGTGCATTGGTGTGACATTAAGTGTTTTCATCCAAGAACAATAGATCTTGGGCCTTCCTATTATTTTAATTAATTTGAAAACAACATTTGATTTTGTAAGGGGTGTCCAATTAGGCCCAACCCAGTGGGTTAAAGCCCGACCCGCACCCAACAAACCTTGCATCCCATCTAAGCCCATTTTTTGATGGGCCAAGATGTGGGCCTAAATTTTAGCCCAACCTAGCTCATCTACACTTTGACTATCGATGGCAAGCTGTATTTTTCATTTTTTATATATGAATATTTTACCAAATATTTAAAAAAAAAGAGGGTTATCCCAAGTGATGATTGCCTTATGATTTGTGTCTGAATATGGATTATTTTTCCCTAAGAAACATGAACACAGATACGGACATGAATACAGAAACGGAGATACGACACGATAAGATACGAAGAGACAGCAAATTTAAAAATAAGTAGGATACAAATACAATTAGAACAATGCATGATAATAAAATATAAAAATAAAAATAATAATCTTTATAAAAAATATTTTATTTTATTTTATAAAATAATATTTATAATTATCTTATTTTATAAAAAAATATTTTATAATTACTTTATTTTATCAAAAAATATTTTATAATTACTTTATTCTATAAAAAAATATTTTTTTATTTTATATAATAAAAATATTTTATTTTATTTTATCGAAATCGTTCCCTCCCCCCCCCAGCCGCCTAAAAAACACGGACACAGACACGGATATGGGGATACGACACGGCAGGATACGGAGACAAGGCAAATTCAAAAAAACTAGGATAAGGATACGGCATGATAAAAAAAAATAAAATTAAAAATAAAAATTATTTTTTTATAAATATTAGGTATTTTATAAAATAAAATAAATTAAAATAAATTAAAATATTTTATTTTATAAAATAAATATATTTTTTTATTTTATAAAATAAATATATTTTATTTTATAAGATAATATTTATAATTATTTTATCTTATAAAATAATATTTTATAATTATCTTATATTATATAAAAATATATTTTTTTTATTTTATAAAATAAAAATATTTTATTTTATGCCAGCCCTGCATCCCCACAGATTGCACCCGCCCCCTGACTCCCCCCATAAATCGTGCCCACCTATGTTGCACGGATACGCCACTGGATGGGCATGTCCACGTGTCGGACACATGGACACGGCGACACAGTACGGACACGCGTCGGATACGTATCCGATACGTCATGTGGCATATCGTTGACAAATTCCATGTCCGATACGCCACGTGGCGTATCGGCCAGAAACATCGGAGACATATCGGATGTGTTTTTACAAAACCAATGCGTCGTTTACCAAACTGACGTGTTTTTACGATTATGACGCGACAGAAATACAATTTATATTAACGCTTACTCCTACAACTCCATCAAATTGAGGAGCACACCACCGACAGTGAGTGACCGACAAGCCGATTGCGGGAAATAGTTTTTATTGCATCTAACGGGGAGGGGAGAGAAGTTGAAAGCTAAGGAGCACACCGCCGAGGCGCCGATAGTATTGGAAGCTGTAACGGGAGGGGGGAGGGTGTTGGAAGCTGTAACGGAAGGGGGGGTGGTGTTGGAAGCTGTATTGGGAGGGGGGAGGGTGTTGGAAGCTGTATCGGGAGGGGGGAAGGTTAAAAGCATAATTTTAATTATTTTAAATAGGGGGCAGGGGTTAGAGGGTTTAAATATATATTTTTTATGTTTTAATTATTATTGTTTGTTTAATATATATCCAAAATATAATAAACAAATAATTTATTTTAATTTTAAATACATTATTTTAAAAATAATAATAAATATGCAATATTAAAATATGGAATATATAAATATAAATACTTTTGTAGTATGTATTATGTAATATTTAGTAATATATAATATGTAAGTATAATAATTTTTATTATATAATTTATTTTAAATAAATTAATATAATATGTAAATAATTAAAATATAATGAAAAATATATTATAGTAGTGATGTAGAAAAAAAATAATATTTAATTAATTTTGAAAGAAATTGTTAGGACACCCTTGTCATCCTCATTTTGTGAGAGAAATTGGAGCACTTATAATTTTATTCACTTCATTAAGAGAAACAAGTTGACACCACAAAGAGCTGAAGATTTAATTTATGTCCATAAGAATTTTCAACTTCTGTCAAAGAGATGTCCAAACTATAATGAAGGCGAATCTAAAATATGAAACATTGGAGGTGATTTTGAATCAATGGATATTGAAAATGCTGGAATTCTTGAGATTGCGGATCTTTCTTTTGATGAACCTGAACTGGAAGCTATTTTGTTTGATTCATAAGAAAATACTAATCTTTTGTTTTAATATTTCTTATATTGGTGTTTGAATATTTGTAAAAATAATATTTAAGTATTTTTTTTATTTATCCAAATTTCTGTTAATGGATAATATTTGTATTTATTTTTTTTTCATGCCGTATTCGTATCCTAGTTTTTTGAAATTTGTCATGTCCCCGTATCCTGCCGTGTCCGTATCTGTGTCCGTGCAACATAGGTGCCCGCCACCTGCCTCCCCCCCTCAAATCGCACCCGCCCCGTGCCTCCCCACATATCGCGCCTGTTGTCGGCATTGAGTGGCCAACCTCGCCCATGTGACGACGTTGGCCACTAGACGTCGTTGGACATCAATCACTCTCAGCATGGATATGGCAGTCGACGCAACCGCCCGATATGCCATTTAGCGTATCAGATACGAATTAATCAATGATACGCCACGTGACGTATCGGACACATATCCGTGCCGTGTCCGTAATGTGTCCACGTGTCCAGGTGTCGAACACGTGAACACAACTGTAGGGAGGCATGTCCGTGCTTCCTTGGCTGTATCCATGCTTTTTTGGCTTTCCCTCCCCTCTAAAATTTAAAAAAAATTCATAATTTACTAAAAGATGCCAGCCAAGCTGCTCAACTTGCAGGCCAATGGATCAAGCAATGGGCCTCAACCCTCAAATTTAACAAGGGGCATGCTCGACCAACTAACTAATCAATGATTTTTATTGGTATTTTAATTAATTATTATACATTATAAAAAAATAAAAAAATTATTTAATAATTTAAAAAAAAAAAACTTACGCTAATGAATTGAAAATTTTTTAAAAAAATAAAGCAAGTAATTTATAGGCCTTGGGTCATCGCCCCTAGTACATTGGCCATGACTAAATGTAGATGTCCATGGGGGACACCTTGTGCCCATTACCGATGACCAAGGAATATAGACCATGTGTCATAACTCATCAAACTAGCACGACTTATTTAACAACTCTAAATTTTATTCAAGTTAAGCCTCAATAATCACATATAAAAAATTTACTAAGATTTTTACACGTTCTTAAGAACCAGCCAAATCTCCTAGAAAATCAAGAGATAGACTATGGTCTCCAAATCTAAAGTTAAGCATAATACATGATAATAATATCCACTACATGTGAACTCTTACAGATCATACACCCACATGAAAATAATGATTTTACTAAGCTGAAATTGTTAATTTTTTTAAAACAATTGCACATCATGAAATGTTGATTTTAGTTTAGTTTAGGATTCGATTGTTATTACCTACATGCCCATCAATGACAACATTGTAGATATATTCATGAACTCTTAGATGACCCCAATTTTTTTTACTTTCAAACCAGATTTTTGAGATATATATGTGTGTAACTATTTGAAAAAAAATATATTATAAAGTATTGTACTTTAGCCCTTTTATTTATTGAGTATAATATATGATCATACATTGCATTGTAGGATAGTATTTCCCTTCTTAGTTTTTCTTATAAATATAATGCTTTAACCACAATTTTAACAAATAATAAAATTGTTGATTTATTTTTCTCTTCCAAATTAATTTGTTATAATAATGACAATAACTAGATTCCACACACAAGCTTAATAAAAGATAAAAAATACTTTGAAAAAAATACATATAATAAATAAAAAACTAAAAGATTTAAGTGAATATAATAATGAAAAAACTCTCTTACATAGTAAGAGCTTCTCTTCATAAGAGTCAACATTATACTATGCTATAATCTTATTATTAAAAAAATTAAAATATTCTAGAATGAAAAAGAGTTGGTCTTCAAATCTTTAAATACTTGTAGAATTTCACTAGAATTTTTTCGAACCATCTGGAATTATTTTATTTATTTTAGACTTTTCTAAATCATTCTAGAAGTCTCTATAGAATCACCTTATATTCTAATACTTTTGAAATTTTCATTAAATCGTTACACAATGATTGTGTGGTAATATTATAACTCTAATAGCATGTTGAATTACTAGAATAAGAAAAATAAATAAAAAATATAAGTAATTAGAATACTTACACAACTCTCAGAAATACTTCAATTATGCACATTAATAATACATTAATTATCAACAATAATGCATCAAAACAACAAGTGTAATTGAATTATTTTTACTTAAAGACCAATAGAATTTCATGAAATACATTACACGATTAATTGATGCCCAATTTGTTAAATAAATGATAAGAAAGCATGTAGACAAGGAACTTGCAATCTTGGAGAAAGATAATTATACTTGACTCTTGATGAAGAAAATGGAGAAATCTCCTTGAGTGTGTCCTCATTTAGCATGGAAGAACCTACAATTGGTGGTCAATCAACCATGATAAATGAGGCATAAACATCAAGAAAACAATTATGATGGCTGCGACAAACCTTTTTTTTCATCGCAGTGTCCTTTAGGATTCATCGTTTTTTCACATGAGACAAATCCTAAAAGAACAATCTTCATCAATGTAACTTACACAATTAATCAACAAAATTGTCTGAAAAAAAAAAACAAAAAATTGATCGAATATGCCAAATATTTTACAGGAAGTGGAAAATGAAGAAAATTCAAATACACATTAATGTAATGTTCAACACGTAGTCCTTTACTCTTCATTCCCACATGCTCATCAACTTGAGCCCAATTTCCCATTCCATACATTTCCATTGCCTAAAATGTAATGATATTGGAAGAATGAAAAAAACATCCCAATTCATTATAATTCTACAAGTTTTTGAGAAATTAAGATAAAATGCTAGTTGTTATCTTGTATTCCATGGAAAATAACCTTTAGAAACATACTTTTTGTGCAAAACATAAAAATAAAGCCAAAAGCAGACAGTATGGTAGCACACCTCCAAGAGAAGTATTTCATCATCAGCATTCCAATTAGGATAAATGAGGGAGAAAAATAAATTATCCCGTCAAAATTGAAACAAGGAACACTAAATCTTCCAATTAGATCTGAATATGTGCCAAGCTTTGTATTTTATTACACCACAAAGAAGCAGGGAAGAATATAAGTTATATCCAATGGAATAGCTATGATTTTAGCATAGAGGATGAGTTTAGTCTGAAAGATTAACATCTCAATAGTCTTACTCTTGTAAATCAGAGAGAATATATCTGATGAACCTCAAAACCAAAACATATCACTCTTGGATAGAAGCATTTATCATCGCACCAAGACACATGTTCATTAGTGTCTTGATGCGATGGCACATGTTCATTTGTCATCGCACTGAGATATATCATCCTTGGACAAAAGTGTTTGTCATCGCAAAAAGACATAACACCGACACATGAGAAATAAAAAAAAAATCTAAGGAACTAAAGATTATTATTAAGAATATGTCTAATGACAAGTTTTAAATGAGAGATCTAGGTTCTATAGCTAGCTCATTATCATTATTGTATCACACACTATGTATCAACAAAAAAATCACATGTTTGTTAGTGATAAAATTACCATAAAAAAATTACTAATCATAACTTGGCAAGGATGAATGCTTTTATGAGGCATCAGCTCAGCTCCTACAGTGAAGCACTCAATGCAAAGGTCAAAATCAGGGCACATTATACATTTGATACGGATCCTCCCATCTATATCTTTGTTGCAATAATTATAGTGATACAAAGTCATCTTCCATTCATTTATATCTTGACCTATTTCAAAAAAGAAAAAATAATTTCACATTTAAAAGTGAAAAAAATGATAATGATGTATAAAAATCCATACTTGCCACCGAAATTAGTGCAAGAAAGTAACAACATGACTAAATTAAGTAAAAAAATAATATAATACAAAACATGGTACCAAGAAAATAATATAAAAAGAAAAATACAAAAAACATATTAATTGCATATTGCTAATAAATAATAGGAGTTAATTACATAGTCTATCTATCACTGTCTAAATGTTATGTAGTGCTCTTGAATTCTTCTTTGATATTAACCATTAACATCTCTTTTTCATATGTCCTTAATCCTACAAACGTACACCGTAGGAAGTATCTCATGCGTCTACATATTATCATCATATCATAGCTCCCTAATTTTATACCAACAAAAAATTGATGTTACTCGCAATCACTGATCAAGAAATATATTTCATCTTTTTTTTTCTTCCTTGCACGTCTACTATGGATGCTAGCTACATAATACACGTTAGGATTTTCTGCATAGTAAGGAGCAAAAAACCCTAGTTTGGTTTTAAGTGCACCACAATTGAGATTGTGCACCTAGGTTTTTTAGCATGCCTGTATTTTCTTTATTGTGCACATCAAGATGAAGAAAGAAAAGGAGGGAAAGACATGCGCGCACCTTCTTCAGAAAAACTATTACAACACACCTAGCAGCCTAAGATTTGGCATGCCAAAGGGCAAAGCACGTGTGCATTGCCCTTGTTTGCACCTTCTTCGGAAAAACTATTACATTGCACGTGTTCTTTCTCTCTAAAAATCCAATGAATTGCACTCGCTCATATTTTGGCTCTTATACCATGATGAATAATAAGCCATAAACCAACACAATATTCAATAACTTTGAATACAAAAATAATGTACAAGTGGTGACCTTATATAATAGACTATTTAATTGGGGCAACCCACATATTAGATATTCCTATCAATAATAAAATAAAACATAAATAAATTAAAAAAATAAACTAGAAAGTACAAACTAATACAATACTAAAAAATATTCTATGATGATCTAGACATCATAGGATATTTGATTGAGGCAGCCCACATTGCACATGTTCTCGCTATCCTCTCTTCTTTGCGCAAAACCATAATAACTTTGATGAGTTAACAAATAACATTTTCTATCTTTATTCAGTGAAAATCAATATTCTATACTACAACTCAGATTATGAGTGTGAATGAGTTTCCTACCTTTATCAAAATTGATTAAATGATGATCTAGATGTCCAAAGCTATTTCTACACCAAGTGAGATAAGAATGATTAATCAAACTATTTTTGTACTCCTATTGCTTTAAATGACAGAGAGAGCAAAGACCATGGATGATAGTTTTTAAAGGAAAAAAAATTACTATTATTTTCCCACCATATGATTGAGCAAGAAGTGATAGGGATGAATATTAAATTGATAATAATTGGCCAGCAAACCAACATGCCATGCAGGTCACATAAATATTGAGCCATGCCAAACCAGCACAACATAGATTTATAGTGGGCTAGCACATCAAGGCTTTAGAGAGAGCCAATTTGGCCCGCAAAAAATAAATCATGTCAACTTGACATGACTCATTGGACACCCCAATATCAATGCACTCGCTTTAGGCATGCCATTTAGGCGAATGTTGATGCCTATCCTATTACCATGACTCAGTTGCATCTTGTAGTATTTCTTAGTTATCTTCAAATATAAAGAAATTATTGCTACATCTCATGATTTATCTTAACTTGAAAGGAGATCCTCTATTATAATTTGCATCTTTTGTTTTAATGCAACAATTTTTTTATGACAAGTGGTGCATAAGTGATCATTTTTTCAAGTGATCAATTTCTAGTGAATAGATTTGAATTGTCCCTTTGGCTTGACCAAATATGATTATTGCATTAGCTATTTAGGTACATGAAATTATTTGTTCACGTGCTTACTTAACTCCAACAATTTTCCTAAATATTTTTTTGCCTTAAAAAGAATAGAATTTCATTATTTTGCTTATTATCCATTTTGCATACAATTCTACACCTTCAAATTCTCAGTGTCTTCTTCATATGAGCAAGAACTTGTTCACTTGCACATAATTTACCATCGCAGACTTTAGTTAACTCATTTGCACCTCCTTGATATTCATATATTGCATTTTCTTTCAAAATTACATCCTCTTTTGCACAACAATTTGATGTTTTGTCTGCACTTTCAATCTCGCCAATTGCATGTTCAGGTGTCAGTCTTTCCCTCCTAGTTATAAACAGAGGTATGAAAACGAGCCAGGGCAACTAGACCAAGCAGTTTTGGGCCACAAAACACCACTGCAGGCTGGATCTAAGGCCTGTTCCTGGTCGGCTGACTCATTTTTACTCTACTACCAACAAAGAATGTCGGAAATGCACACTTGTTCCCTCTCATCACTCGATGCAACACTAGATCTAATTTCATTTCAATCACATTTCTCTGGTTTCTTTATCTTTCAAAATATGGTATTGTTGATTTCAAACTCCAGATCATTTAGCCAAATCTATCATAATCAATCCCCATGGCTCATGACTCTGCTTAAGCATTGCAAATTACAACTGCAGATAGCCTTAGATTAAGGTTTGATACTGAGTATTATCCAATAAGCCACACTTGCAAATGAAACCAACTCATTTTTTGGCAATTTTGCACATAGAGATGCATCTAATTATCTAGTTTTTACATAGTCAGAGATCTGGTTCTGCAAATTCTACGTAGAGTTCAGTTGCAAATGCGGATTGTTGTAGAACAGATAAACGAGGTGAAATCAAATCAGCAAATCCTAGGCACATCAATTATAATGTAGCATGAAGAGTTACAATTCGGGTAATATCATATGTTTTCTACCATCAAATTATTGGTCTACAATTTAGCAGCATGATTAGGCACTCAGCATCATGTATTTCTTTGGTGATGCTTCACATGTACCTGCTGGTGAAGCTACTGAAGTTTCTCCAGCCCCTGCATTCTTCTCTCTCTGCAATCTACAATGGCAGGATTCAGGAATGAGAATTTGGCATGGAAATACCAGCATATAGCACCGTAAAATAGGCGTTACAGGCAGTCGCAAAACAATTTGATATCGCTCTAAGTCTTTCTGCTGGATGTCTTGGAACGATCAACCTCTCGCATGAGCACAGCTTTTTCACATTTGGATTATTAAAAAAAAAATTAAGAATCATTATCAAATCTAATTTTTCAATCAATTGTTGTCGTTATCAAAACAACATCTTATGCAATTATAACAATAAGACAACAATAAGTAATGATATTTGGTTTATTCAAATACTAAAGTAATATTGATTCTTAATTATAAAAATCTAATTATAAAAATAATTATAAAAATCTAATTTTTATATTGATATAATATAAAAATAAAAATAATGAGTCATCAAATACTAAAGTAATGATATCTAATATATTTAATGATGATAACATATTTTACAATAAGACAACAATAACATCTAAAAGTAAAAATTAATTTAGTGATATTTGGTTTATTCAAAAAGTTCATGAGATGTGACAACATAAATATAAATCAATCTCAATAAGTTATACACACATGAGTGATAATTATGTTTTGAATATTATTGATTTTAATAATGAAAAAAAAATATTTAATGGTATGATCTACAATATTCAAAAGTTACTTATAATTTTGGATTAATAGATAATTTTAATAATGATCTACAGTACAAAATGAAAGATTAAAAAAAAGAATTTATTATCTTTGAGATTAATAAATAATTTTGGATGTAAATCATATGTTGAGAATAATATGATAAAAATTATGATTTGTGAGAATTTGAGAGATAATTATAATTATGATGGAAATAAAGATTATATCAAATTTATTCATACTTAAAAGGATAACAATATAGGAAATTAATATATATGCTATATCAATTAACAAACGAAAAGAGTCGATGATGATGTGAAATCTCAAATTAAGTCACATATCAAAACAAAGTTCAAATATTCTCTCTAATAAAAAATTAATTCTAATACTCAAATTGGTAGAATTATATTTTTTGTGAGTATTGTATTATATGTAAGCATCATAGATAACCATTTAATATATTAATTACTAGGAGTATATATATTATAGAAATGAATCATTCCAAAGTATATGAATCATCAGAAAGATCTCAAAGAGGAACAAAGTATATTATTTTTCATTGATGATTACTCTATGAGATATTTAGTATATCAAATTAAAAGAAAGATGCATTTCTAATTTTTAAAGGTTTCAAAGTGTAGCCGAAACATGAATCTAAAAAAAAGTTAAATATTTGATGAAAAAATTTGAAAAAAAAATACAAATGATGAGTTTATTGCTATTTGTAAGTAGAACAACATTATATGACAGTTCACAATCACATACATGTCATAATAAAATAGAGTAGGTAAACAAATAAATAGAACTCTTGTAAAATAAATAAGAATAATATCAAGGACTACAAATCTACCAAAATCTTTTTGGGTTGAAGTAGTAAATATCATATATTATGTGATAAATCAATCGTCATTAACTATAATTAATTGAAAAATACCAATAAAGATGTGAACTAATAAATCAGTAGATTACTCTGTTTTACACTTATTTGAATATCTTACTTGTATAATGTATAATATCTAAGAAAGAATAATATTAGATCTATAACCCAAATAATATATATTCTTAAGATATGCTAAAAAAATAAAGGGGTATTACCGGTAGAATCTGACAACTCACATGGTAATTATCAGCAGATTTATAATCTTTATAAAAACTCGACTATAAAGAATAGATGAGGGTGACGGACATTAAAAGAAATTTTAGAAATTAGAACTGCGCAAATAAAAATAATCTAATACAAAATAACTCCAGTAATTATGAAAGAAACATCAAAGCATGAGGTGCAGGAACAAATCGAGTTATAGGCTCTAGACATCAGTCAGCCAACTCATGATAAAAAGCTATTAGCTTGGTACTCATAATATTTTACATAAATTAATATTGCATATTATATTCTAATGATAATAAAGAACCATTAATATTTCATAAAGTTACATATAACTCAAATGCATATCTATATATGACAATAATAAAGAAAAAAAATTAAAACTCTACATATGGATAAGACTTAGAAGCTGATACTATTACCACATAAAAGTAATATCATTATAAACAAATGAGTCTACAATATCAAGTAGGATAATAATGATCAATTTAAATGATATCATGCAAAATTGACATTAAAAGAATATACTCAAAAATAAGACATCAACTTCAATAAGATTTTTTCCTCGATGATTCATTTTACAATAATCAAAGATAATAACTTTGTGTACTATATTTAACTTATAATGGGAGTGTCAAAACTGTATTTTCCATAAAGAACTTAAAAAAATTATGCTCCGACTAGAAGATTTTGTTAAAACAGGGAAAGAGAACTTAATTTATTGATTGAACAAATCTCTATATGATCTCAAATAGATACCGAGATGTTGGAATAAGAGATTTAATTCATCATTAGCCATATATACAATAAACTCAATTCAGAGTATTATATGTACTACGAGAAGTTTGAGGATTAAAATGATTTAATCATTATATTATTATGGGTGAAATACATGTTAGTTGCATACCTCAAAAATTAAAGAAACAATTAACTAAGGAGTTTGATAAAAAGATTTATGACTAGAAAACAAGATTCTAGAGATACAAATTTACCAAGATAAAAATAATAAGAAAATTTAACTCTATCAAAAAAATTATCTTAACAATATTATGCAATACTTCAATATGAAAGATAGTGAGTTAATTTCTACATCAGTTCTAATAATTTTAAGTTATCCTCAAGTATATATTTCAGCATAAAAGAAGATATGACAAAAATATCTCAAGTACCATATATATTAGCAGTGAGAAGTTTAATATTCATTATAATTTGTACAAGACCATGCATAACAAATATAATGAAAGTGATTAATCGATTCATAATAAATTTTGGTATAGAATAATGAAGTACTATGAAGAATATTATCAAATATATTAGAGAAATCTCAAATAATATATTATGTTGGATACTATGTTGATACAAACTATAATGATGATATTGATAATAGCAATTTAATCATGGACTATGTTATCATTATTACTGAAAAAGTTATAAATTAGTTTTCAAAATTATAATCTATTGTGTCTACTTCTATGACAGATACAATGTCTGTTACAACTACACAATCTAGTAAAGAGACAACCTAATTGTAGATAGTATTGGAAGAAATTAAACACACAAAATAAAAGTATTTTATTTTGTGATAGTCAAAATGCTTTATACTTAACAAAGAATCTAATATTTCACTTGAAAATAAAATATATTAGAATACGATATCATTTTGTATGAAAAAATATAAAATAAGAAAATATAGATATGCAAAAAATTCACACTGATGAAAACCTAACAGATATTAAGATCGAGTCAATCAATATTAATACATTTGTATGGCATTGAACTTTCTCATAGCTTGGTAAAAATATAAGCAAGTATAAAGTTAATAAATAAGAAATATTAATTTCAAGTGAAATAATATAACATCATTAATAGGCAATTAAGCACATAGGTGAATAATATAACATCAATAATAAGCATTTAAGTGGGTAGATAAAATTTTACATTGTCCACATTGAAAATTTAATTAGAATTTTTGATTTTTATTTTTTAAAAAAGCAGTCTCTCATCTTATGTAATTCATCATAATCTTAATTATCATTTATCTTGTATTTCATTTGTTATCTTGTTTATTTTATTATTTTAGGGTTAATTTTTTTATTTCAAATTATTGCTATGAGTTTTATTTTTATAACATCAATCAATAGCAATGAGGATATAAGTCAGCAACAAAACTACAAAAAAGTCAAAACTTATGAGATGTGATCTTCATCATCAAACTGAAATTTGGCACGACAACAACCCATTGATACTAGAACCTAAATTCAGTCAACGATCATCTTACCATTGGTATACTTATGCATGTAATGCATTTGTCATCTGTGTATTGGAAAAAAAAGTGATCTATAATTCCTAAATTTTTGATTTCAAAAAAGAAGCCACTATTGGCAAAGGACTTATGTCACTCATAATTGGTACTTGTAATGAGTTTTAGAGAACTGGATTCGCAATTGTCAGCTCGTGAGAGTTAATGTCTTTCTTGCTGAAATCGTGCTGGTTTGTAAATAGAGCAACAATTGCAGAACAAAAAAATACTACTAAACAAATTCTAGCTAAAATCTTGGTCTCATGTAAGAGTTATTAAATTTAGTATTTAAAATTACCCCTAGTATTTAAAAAAATAAAAAAAATTAAATTAAGTATACTATTTTCCTAAATAGAATGTACCTGAAATTATGCATAAATGATGCCTAACGTATGTATAAAGCATACATTAAAAAAACATAGGATAATATACATTTTTGAAAATTATATTCTCTATATACATTGTGAAAAATGTATAAATATATACACTTGTAACTAACATATATGTGTATTTATAAATATTTTTCAAAAAATGTATACATTATACAATTATATTCAAATATTTTTCAAATCAATGATGATATAATAATTTCTTAATGTCTTTTTGTTGATAAAAGTTATTAAATTCAAAATTATTATATTCTCATCCATTATCTGTTTTTATATATTCAAGTTGTAGTTACACTTTAAATATATTTTTTTAATAAATTTTATCTTCATTTTGATTGTATATACTTAATATCTCCTAGAGTAGTCATCAATAAAAGATATGAAGTATTTTATACCTCCAAGTGATAAAATTGGTACTATCTAAATATCATAATTCATAATGAATTTGTTCTAAGATTGATTTACTTTTAGCATTATGACTATTAAAAAGTTTGATTTATGATGCTTATTAGTTACATAGTGCTCATATATTGGTAATGAAGCTTTTGTTAAGCCTTGAACAGAACTTAGTGAAGTCATCATTTTTTTTTCTACCAAACATATTGAACCATATATACATTTTCCTTTTTTTTTTGTGTTTCTACTCTAATCATATATAGATGTGTGGCTATATTTTCTACTATTATTACTATAAACACTGATTTAATTATTTATATAGTCCTATATGAATGTAGGTTTTACACCCAACATGATCTAATTATGTACTGTGTTATCATATATATTAATTATAATGGTGCCAATATTAGTACTCTTTATTATATAATTGTTTTTAATGAACAAAAATATTATGAGATATATTCATATTGATATAATCATTCTCTGTGAGAGGTCATATCTCATGTTGTTCCTAAATCCATCAATTAGGCATTAGCAAATCTTTTTCTTCTTTTAGTAATTATTAACTCTATATAAAAGTTAATATCATTTGGAGTAATTGTCATATAATCCTAAGTATTTGATGATCATATTATTTTCTATGAGGTTTTTCTCTACCCTATTCTATAATACTATTATTTTCTTTTTACATGTTATTGCTTTCCAAAATGATAATACTTCACTTTTTTCTTACCTAGTGGCTTTTCCCTATTCGTATTTTGACTTTCGTTAGAACAATGTTCTACCAATTTTTCTCTCAAGACAATCAAAGTATCAACTTACTGAGAAAGACATATATTATCTTCCATATTCTTATAGCTAAATTTACAATAGCTGCAATTTCATTAAAAACTAAATTTACTCTCACAACATTTTTGGTTACATTTATGATAAGATTACATGTGAATTCGGTAGACTATAATTAAAAACTAAACTTTAGAATAAAAGTTTAGCATGGCCTTTCTCTTCTATGTAGTGATCCATATAGTATAGTTAAAAAAATGGCATTTTCATGATATTTATGTGTTTTCACTTTGGAGTAGATTCAAACATTCAAAGAATAATAGCTTTCTTTTTAGGAAGATTTTAGTGTGTAATAACTTAACTTCATATATATTTGTCAAAGTATCTCAAATCTCTTTCCCTGACTATAATTTAAATATACTTGATAATATATTATGTGCCACTTCCAAATGTAGACTTGTAATGATATTATCATCAATTAGATCTTATTTCTTATTTTCAAAATTTTATAGTCTCTTGCTTCTAAGTAGTTTCCTTTTCTTGAGATAGCTTTTATCATTATCTTTTGAAGCCTAAAATTGCTTCCAGTGAATTTTTCAATTTTATATTTTATTGTCATCTATTTCACGTTCACAATGAAAATTATATGAGAATACTAGCAACTATTTATATTTAATATGGCAAACAAAATTTCAAGTAAGTGGAGGAGTCACAATAACCCTCCTTATAAACTAGTTTCCATTACTCTTATGATACTTTTGATAAAACTTTTATAGATATGTATTAACTATAAAAATTATTATCTTAAACCTTACATTTCATATCATGATTATTAAAATAACCCCACGATAATAATTTAAATAAAACAATTATATAGTGGCAGTATAATGAACTAGGCAATAAAACAAAATACAAGTCAATAAGACTTTTGATTCTGGATGATTTCAAATAAAAATAAATATTTTTGCATAGAAGAAGACTCAAAAATCCAAATGGGATTTATGACGGGGGCAAGGTAAATTTCATTTACCCAAATTGACCCTACATTATTTTTTTTGTTAATGAGCTCATTATTTTTTTTGTAGCAAGGCGAGGACACAAATTAGTTGCATCAAGATTTACTAAAAGTGAATACCAATGTATTGTTCTGTTTATGAGTATAGTTAGGTGATAACTGCCAATTCAACTTGCACAACAAAATATTTCAAAGTAAATATATTCAAAAACATACATAATTATTGTGCATTTGATATTGTTTGTGATAGAAAAATGAAAAACTACAATTGGGCCAAAGACTAAAGAAAATTATTAGAAACATAATAAAGACTTGTCGTTGCTTGTATTTCTCTATATTAATGGTGTGTCTAAGATATTTTATGTTGAAGTTTTATAAAAGTGAACTTGAGAGAAAACACATGTACTATGTCAGCATGCATGTGAAGCAATAAGATCATTAAAACTTAATGTTTAATAGTATGTCGAATCATGTTACAAGTTGTCAATGTAAAAATTGAAATATTGTGCACTACAACAAAACTTCAAATTAATGACATTTTATACCTTGACGCTTTTATAAAATGTCATTATTATATTTGTAATTAGACATTTAATGACACTTACTAGATGTATCATTGTTAAGACTAATAGGTTAGGAAAATTTCTTAAACTCCTTAAAAATTGCCAAGGAATAAGAGGCTGAAAATTAAAAACCTTGTCACTTTTATTAGTATCATTGATGTGAAAAATTAATTTTGAATTTATTGATTTGTAACTAATTTCTTATGTATTTTTTTTTGTAAAATAAGTAATAATATTTTTAATTTTACTCTAGATTAATAAAAAAATTATCAAATTTTAGTTGAAAATTATTTATTAAAAATGAAAAGAAACTTATGATAAAATTAAAAAAATTTAAATATTTTTACATTCAAAATTGAATTTTTTATTTTAAAATAAGTAATAATATTTAATTTTAAAATTAATTTGTTAATATTTAATTTATCCCTAAAAGAAATAAAAATAAAATGTAAATTTAAGGTGATTTAATAAAATTATGTGATTAATTTAATATTATTTTAAACTTAATTTAATAAAATGAAGAATCAATCGCTATAAAGAGGAGCGCGTCTTCTTCATCACGTTCGGCCTTTTCCAACAGCTTGGCTTCAAGCTCACGTCTCTGATATCCTTAGCCATCTTTGCAGCATCATGTAAGTTTCCCCATTAAGTTTCTAATTGTATAAGCTCTTCCATACATTTAACTTTTATCAAAAAACAGCACATTGAATCACTGGAATTGACGAGGTTAACCTATTTCATCAATGTGAATTTGTTCCGATCTTTTTGCATTTCTTCACAGCATCTTACAAAATCTTCTGTTTTGCATCTTATATTATGCATTAACTTATCATAAATCACAAGTAGAGAGAAAGAGAGGGGGGAAAAAAAGAAACGTTATATTCTCATGTTTGGTTCTAGGAGAGGAAGTATCTGGACATGCGCGAGTGACCTTGTGATCATGACAATTGTGAGTTAATTCAGTGAGCCCATGGATTCCTGTTGAGAATTAATTCAGAGTAAAACTAGGGGTGAAAGTGTAACTTTTTTATTTACTTCTCTTCATTTTAATTGAGTTCTTTTGTACTTGGAAGTGGAGGTTGCAGAAGCATAGCAGATTAGAAAGTGACTGTCATGGATGCTTTCTTCTCCATCGCATTTCTGCCATTTAGAGGATATGTTTCATTTTCACTCCCCCCCAATACTAGATTGAATTTGATCTTCTCTTGTTCTCCTCGCTCGGAGCTAACCCAATTCCTTCTTGGTCTCTCTCTCTCTCTCTCGGTCTTGTCTTCTCTATGTCTTCCTGAAGCAAGCTATGATTTTCATCTTCTCTGCTATTGATGCTTCACTAACTACAACAAAACTTCAAATTAATTACGTTTTATACATTGATGCTTTCAGAAAATATAATTATTCTATTTGTAATTAGACATTGAATGACACTTACTAGATATGTCATTGATAAGGCTAATAGGTTAGGAAAATTAGTTACTCCTTTAAAATTATCAAGGAATAACGGGCTAAAAATTAAAAACCTTGTCACTTTTATTTGTGTCATTGATGTGAAAATATTAATTTTGAATTAATTGATTTGGAAGTAATTTCTTTTGTATTTTTTTTCTGTAAAATAAGTAATAAAATTTTAAATTTTATTCTTGATTAAAAAAAATTATCAAATATTAGTTGAATTTTATTTATTAACAATAAAAAGATATTTATGATCAAATTAATAAAAATTAAATAGTTTTACATTCAAATTTGAATGTTTTATTTATAAAATAAGTAATACTATTTAATTTTAAAATTAAATTGTAAATATTTAATTTATCCCTAATAGAAATAAAAATAAATTGAAAATTATACGTCTTTTAATAAATTGATGTGATAAATATAATTTTACATTTCTTGCGAGTCTTCATTTAATAAAATTAAGACTCCCTCGTTATTATATGCAAATATAGAAGTTTCCCCATTAACTTCTAGCACATCTTCTTCAAATAGTTCGGACTTTTCCAACATATCGGCTTCAAACAGTGCCTCCGATATCCTTGGCGATCTTTACAGCATCCAGGAAGTTTCCCCATTAAGTTTCTAATTATATCAGCTCTTCCATTCACTTTAATTTTTTCAAAAATCTACGTATTGAATCATTTGAATTGAAGAGGTTAACTAATTTCACCATTGTGAACTTGTCTTCCGATCTTTTTGCATTTCTTCGCAGCATCCTCCAAAATCTTCTGTTTTGCATCTTGTATTTTGCCCTTGTCTCTTTTAATGTAATGATATTACGTGGCACATTCTTTTCAGTTGGAAATGTAACAGAGTCCATCGTCGAACAGCTCCCCCTTTTGACCGCACTCAATACATTTGCTGAAGAAGTTGACTTTAACGTATGAATCTGCTGTCAGCTTATAATATGCTGCTGGTGTGAAACATTCTGCAGGTTTTTCAATTTTGGGAACAAAAGTCTTTCCATAAATAAATAAAAAACTTGCAGCTGAATATTAGACACACTAGATTGTAAATTTGCAACGGAAAAGATAAAAATTAATATTTGTTTGTATAATAAAATATATTAATTAAACATGTCATTTAATTTTTCTAAAAATATCATTATTTGGAACATGTTTTATGTTTTTATGGCACTTACTAGATGTGTCATTGTTAAGACTAATAGATTGTTAAGAATAATAGCTTGTTAAGACTAATAAGGGACTGAAAAATATAAACATTGTCACTATTATAAGTGTCATTGATATGAAAATATTAATTATGAATGTATTGAATTGGAACAAATTAGTTAGTATATTTATTTGTAAAATATGTAATAGGTTTTAAAATGGCACTGGCAACAAACTGGAAGAGTCGAGTGGAAGGGTCTCGGCCTGCTTCTCCATGGCTTCGTTTTCCATTTCTTCTTTGATGGAATTCTCTTTGCTTATTTATATCTTTCTTCATCAGGGTTGTTGTATTCTCGCACATGATCTCAGTGAATATATTCTTACGCATTGCACGACAGGTCCTCGGCACCCTTTATTGTTAAATTAGTAGATATGCTACAAAAATACATAATGCTTAATGGCTACCCTTGTTATACGGATATTTTTTGTAGCTTAGCATGACAAAATAAAAAGCTGAAAAGGAGTTAAAATTAGGATCGAAAGATAGAAATTGTAGTCAAATACTTTTGTCATCAGTTTCTACAAGGCTTAGATTTACAAACTATGGAAAGTGGAGTTGTACATGGCTTATGCATCATATCTTCGGCATCGTGTTTTGTGTTGCTATTTTGTGACGTTTAATTAGTTATGTTTCCATCATTCAATGTAGATTTTGTGATGTTTGTGCTGGGTTTGTCGGTGATTTTGCCGTAGTTGAGTTATCTGCTCCCTATTTTCAGGCTACTATTCTGCCACAGAGTAATAATGAATTCTTTTCCATTTTTCATTTTCCATTTTCAGGCTCAGTCTCAAGTTCATCTTGCAAGGTCCAATTTGCTAATTACAAGGGATATAGAGTGGGCAATTCTTGTTGTTGGCTTTGAGCGGGTGATTATCAATTCTTTTTTATTTTTTGATTTCGTGTCATTTTTATACATGTTGTTCTATTTGTTCTCTCGTCCTCTGTTTTTCAGACAGTGACAGTATTGAAAAAAAAGAGGCTATATTTCATAAAAAAGTGTGCTTTATAGTCATTCCATTTCAAAATCAATTAGCCTAAGGACCTAGAGACATTTAATGTCATATCTATAAATTCGTCTAGCTCACGTACTTGTTAATTTCATGTTAGATATTACTACAAAGTCAAAATATAGTAGTATCGTGTATTGAAATAGATGAAACGTAAATTAATACTCACCTAATTAAATACTTTTACTCTATTTTTTAAATAATTTTTATACATTGAGAAGTATGAATAGAATATTACGATCTTCCTCACTAAAAAGAAAAGAAAGAAAAGAGTTATATAAGATGTACATTATATACATGGGAATATTGATTATAGGAAATGAGAAATTAAACAAAATATTTATAAAAATAATATACACAAATAAGGATATTACTATCAAAAAGAGAACATATACGTTATATACATTTTATACATGGAAATATTGATAATTGAAAATGAGAAATTAAGCAAAGTATTTGTTTAAATAAGCTACACAAATAAGGAAAATAAGAGTTGGGGGTCCAGTAAATAGAATATAAAATTTTTAAGCAGCTAGAAATAAATAAAATAAAATAGTTAACAGGAAAATACATGGCCGATTAAAATTTTTCTTTTCTCATTACACAATTTATTTTCTCTTTTCCTTAATCATGTTAGAAAAAAAAATCATCTTATTTTTTCTTTTCCCCAATGTAATATAATGGCCTTTATTATTATAAATTAGAGAATCAGATTTAACCTCAAAAATGAAAAAAATAATTTTTTGTTAAAATTATAACAAAAAAAAATTTAAAAACCTATAATACACATGAATGCATGATGGGAGGTTCTATGATCGGATTTGGAGGAGAATAAAATATTTTTTTTAATAAATTGACTTTTCTCATATTTTACTTTAATATGAAGAATAATTAAATGATATTTTTTTATTTAAATATTTTTTTTTCTAGGAATCATACTAAATGTGAGAAATAATTTCTCATGTTTAAATATTATTTTAATAATGTTGCCTATGTAAACAAATTCAACATTATTACAAAAATTAATGTTCATCCCTTCTATCTTATATCTGACATGCATTTTAATATTTTATTAAATTGATTTTTGAATTTTCTTTTAACAGATAAATAAGAGGATGCTCAACGAATAGCATTGGAATGTTGATGTGTTCTTCTATTTGAAGTATGATAACTATTGGAAATAATTTTTTCTTTAAAAATAGATCGTTCATGGATCTCAAAGGATCGAAGATCAAAGGAATATGAATATACAAAATTCTGAAAATAAAACATCCATTAAATGTCCATGCTTACAATGTGGTAATATGATTTTCAATACTCCTCAAAAGATTCGAGACCATTTGTTTTTCTTTGGAATTGATCAGAGTTAACATACATGGTATTGGCATGGAGAGGCAACTCCAAGTGGCCCACCTTCCATAAGAGCAGAACATTATGATAGACTTTAATTTGATGATCAACGTAGTACAATAGAAATGGTTCAAGCTGCACATGATGATTGTCAAAATGATCATGAATTATTTTCAAGATTACTACAAGATGCAGAAAAACCATCATATCCTGGTTAAAGAAACTTTACAAGATTGTCTGCCTTGATCAAATTATACAACTTGAATGCATGTTTTAGGTGGTCTGATCATAGCTTTTCAGAGCTTTTACAAATTCTTGGAAAAATGTTGCCTTTAAATAATGAATTGTCTTTGTCGATGTATGAAGCAAAAAAGATATTAAATTCTTTGGGAATAGAATATGAGAAAATACATGCATGCCCAAATGATTGTGTACTTCATTGGAATGAGTTGAAAGATGCATCCTTATGTCCTACCTGTGGAACTTTGAGGTGGAAGACAGATAACACAGGAAATAAGAGGAGAAATGGAGTTCCTGCGAAAGTAATGTGGTATTTTCCTTCAATTCCAAGATTTAGAAGAATATTTCAATCATTAAAAATTGCAAAAGAGCTCATATGGCATGACGAAGAAAGAAATTTTGATGGGAAAATGTGTCATCCATCAGATTCATCATCATGGAACCAAGTTGATCACAGATGGCCTGAGTTTTCATTAGAACCTAGAAACTTGAGACTTGCAGTTTCTGCATATGGCATAAATCCTTACAGTTCATTTAATAGCAAACATAGTTGTTGGCCCATTCTCAGAATAATTTACAACCTTCCTCCATGGTTGTGCATGAAAAGAAAATGTATGATGTTATCTTTATTAATTTCAGGTCCACGACAACCTGGAAAAGACATTGATGTCTATTTAGCACCTCAAATAGAAGATCTGAAAATATTGTGGGAGGTTGGAGTTCAAGTTTACGATGCACATAAACAAGAAATCTTTACATTAAGAGCCATTCTTTTATGGACAATCAATGATTTTGCTGCATATGAAAACATATCAGTCTGCAAAGTTAAAGGATATTATGGTTGTCCAATATGTAGAGAAGAAACATATTCTTATAGGTTAAAGCATGGAAAAAAGAACTCCTATATTGGACATAGGCAATTTCTTCCAAAAAACCACCCTTATAGGAAACAAAAGAAAGCATGTGATGGAAAACAAGAGTTCGGGTCACCTCCACAAATATTGACTGACGGGGAAATATAAAAAAAAATCAATGAAATTTGCAATTCTTGGGGGAAAAAAAGGTTATTCTGGGAAAATCTGAAATCAACAATACAACTTATTGGAAAAAGAAGTCAATCTTCTTTTATGGGCTTAATTCTCGCTTGGATCTTGTAGATATGGGCTTAAGGAGTGAATTGGCACAAAGGTTTGATTCGAAGAGAACATATCTCCCTCCTGCATGTTATATACTTTCTACAATGGAAAAGAATGTGTTTTTCAAACACTTTCACAATTGAAGGTTCCATATGGATATTGTTCGAACCTTTGAAACCTCGTGTCAATGGAAGACTTGAAACTTAATGGCTTAAAATCCCATGACTATCATGCATTAATGCAACAATTTTTGACGATTTTGTTATGTTCTATCTTTCCCAAGCATGTGAGGAATTTCATTTGTAGATTGAGTTTAATTTTCAATGCTCTCTGTACTAAAGTCATTGATGTTCCTTCATTAGATGAGTTACAAAATGAGATAGTGGTGACATTATGCTTGTTTGAAAAGTACTTCCCACCTTCGTTCTTTGATATCATGGTGCATCTTACTGTGCATCTTGTATGAGAAGTGAGACTTTGTGGACCAGTTTACTTTAGGTGGATGTACCCATTTGAAAGGTTTATGAAAGTGTTAAAAGGCTATGTACGAAATCGTACTAGACCTGAAGGTTGTATTGCTGAATGCTATATTGCAGAAGAAGGAATCGAGTTTTGTACAGAGTACTTATCAAATGTGAAAGCAATTGGAATTCCTAGTAGTTCAAACATTGACCACAAAGTCGGGGCACCAATATTTGGAGGTCTTTCTAAGAAGGCCGAATCCAATTTATGGTTACAAACACATCATCATGTGTTAGAAAATACATCAATTGTCCAACCTTATATCGAGTAAGCACCACTAACTTTTTGTTTCTTTATTTGTTGTAGTATAATATATTACTCTAATTATTTAATTTTTATACATGACCTCATAGAGAGCACATGCAATGGTTGAAAGCGAAACATCCACGTAAATCAAAAAGGCAAAAGTGGTTACAAGATGAGCATGCTCGTACTTTTATCTTTTGGTTACGAAAAAAGGTACTGCAATGATTTATTAAATTTTCCTTTTCGTTTTCATTATTGGTTAACATATAAATAATATCTGAATTTGTTTCTATAGGTTTAAGTTGCATTGGGAAATAATGAACTTGTATCTGAAACCCTTAAATAGATAGCTGATGGTCCAAGCCATTATGTGATGAAGTATAATGGTTATGTCATAAATAGGTGTCAATATAATATTAAGGAGCGTGATGCTTTACTAGCTACCCAAAATAGTGGAGTTAGTATTGTATCAACGACCATGCAAATTGCTAGTACTAAGGATAAAAATCTTATTTTCGGGGAACTTTGTTTCTATGGGGTTATTACTGAGATTTGGTACCTTGATTATACTATGTTCAGAATTATAGTCTTCAAGTGTGATTGGGTTGATAATAATAATGGAATCAGGGTCGATGATCTTAAGTTTACCTTAGTTGACTTTAGCAGATTGACTCATAAGTCAGATCCGTTCATATTAGCCTCCCAAGTTATGAAAGTCTTCTATGTACAAGATGAGCTTAATCCAAGATTGTCAATTGTTTTGTCAACTCCTCAACAAGACTTTACGGAAAGAGCAAACGATGATGATACCATGGACATTTCTATTGCACACAATCCAGTCATATCTTTTTTACCACAAGTTGAATTATTTACTGCACTGGATGAATCTGATAAAATTTGTAATCACGATGATTGTGAGGGAATTTGGGTTGAGAATAAATCATAAATGTATCTAATTTTTTTTTATTTATGGCTTTGTGAATTGATATGCTTCTAAAGTTTTTTGTTTTTAAATGTATGCTTACTAGTTAATTTATTCGTCTTTGTTATTAGATTAATATTATGCTTTCAATTTTAGATAATGGCAGGTTGAGAATATTCTAAAAATTGACATTATTATATTTTATGCAAAACAGCTGATTAGGTAATGTCTTTAATTAGTTAATTTTATATCCTTTAAATTTTTTTTTGATATTTTTGTACTATTTTTAAACATTATATTTATTTTTATGATAGGTATGGAAACAGAACAAGATAAAGCAACTACAATAAATAAATGTAGAGGGATAATAAGAAAGCCTATGATCATCAAGAATAGGAGCAAATGAATAAAACTTTTAGTTAAGTATAATGTTGATGGTGTTTATGTCGGACAAGCTACGGTGCATCTCACAAGTTATTTAGGGGTATTAGCACGTACTATGGTCCCAATTAGATATAACACTTGGCACCATGTACCTAAGCAATTAAAGAATAAATTGTGGGACTCCATTGAGATAAACTTGTATTTTTTTTTCTATTTATAATGTTTTCTAATTTTATTTGCAAATTTTTTAACAACTAATAACTATGTTCATTACTTCTATGATGCATTTACATTGGATTGTAAAAGTAGAAGGAACTGTATGAAAATAATTGGTAGGTGCTTTAGATCTTTCAAAAACATGTTGACTGCAAAGTATATCATTCCATTCAAAGACCAACCAGAGCTTCTTAAAAAACCACCAGTTGAATACAATTTTATTGAAGATGAAGATTGGACAATTTTTGTTAAAAAAAGATTGACTCAAAGATTTCAGGTAAATTTCTAATTATTTTCATGGTATTTTCTCATTTTTCTTTACTTTATATAAATTAAAATTTGTAGGAATTTAGAGAAGTTCAAAAGGAAAGAAGAAAAAAATATATTTATTATTATCATCTTAGTAGGAAGGGATATGCTGGTCTTGAGGAGGAGATGGTAAGTTAAAGATGTTACTTTACTTTTTATTTTATGTTGAATTTGCCTAGAGACTCATTATATTACTTTGCAATATTGTAAAAGTTGGTAGAAACTAGCATTACTAGAGTCATTGATAGAAGTGTATTATTGAAGAAAGCAATGGTGAAAAAAGATGGCACGTATGATGAAGTAGTCATTCCAGTAGTGGAGAAGATTGTAAGCATAAGTTATAGAACTAAAATTTCATTTATGTTAATAACTTATTTATATTAACTAATATGACATTTAATTGTATAATATAATTGTGTATCAGGATAAGATGTTGCAACAGTCACAAGAAAGCAATTAGAGTTTCAATGGAAATGACATACTTACAGAAGCATTGGGAACTTCTAAATATAGTGGTCGAGTACGAGCTAAAAGAAAGCATTATACTCCACGATAATATTTTCATTCTATGGTAGATAGTGCTTTGCGGGAATTTATGAAAGAATCACAAGAGCGACAATCAAAGTTTGAGGCAAAGATTTTATTCCAACTCTCTCAGATGGTACCCACCGCACCTCAATTTGATGTTGGTAGCTCTAACATGCTCCAAAAATATATTGTCCTTCCTGAAAGTGTTGAGCAACCAAAACATCGAGTAGAAGACCACAATCTACTAATGCTAGAAGCAAACAAGGTAAGTTGTATTTAATATTATGTTCTTTAATATAAACGTGTTAACACGAACTCATAATTTTCATATCAACTTACTTAGTTGATATCAAAATATAGAAGTAATGTTACAATATAAGTTAGCATGATAAATTACATTAATAAGCTCATTAAGTTATGATAACTCAATTTTGTCTAACTAATTCTTTCCTACTTAGAAATTATCAACTTTAGATGATTACATATAACTAAACAATATTGTTTCATTTTACAGGTAAGGAATTATCAATTGGCCATAGGGACAAAAGATAATGTAGTTGCATCTGGAACTATGGTACTTGAACGTGGTGCTAACTTCCTTGCTGCTGTGGATATTTCTTATGATCCAAATGCATTACTTCTTGTACCTATTTCAAGCCAAATTACCACCATTGGAGATGCTATTGAGCATCAAATTTTATGGCTGCCCAATTAGTCATTCTTACAACTCATCGCATCCAGGTATGTGCTTTTTTTTAAAATAAAAAATTTCTTAATAATAATAATAAAACAATTTTATCTAGGACAATCCTTATTTATACAATGATATTTTATGTTTGATAGGATTCAAAGAAATTTAAGAAATAGAGTAATAGAGAGAGAACATTGAGTTTTAATGATGAGAATTCTGTAGATATCAAGAACTTTGCTACATTAGTTGGGCATTTGTTAAAGGATGAGATGGTACATGCAGTAGAAATCATAGATGAGGTTTTTGGACAGTTATTTAAGACCTTACTCATGAAAGAAGATATGGATATCATAATATTATCAACAGATGTGTCATCTAATTGCCTTATGTTCTATATATGGTAAGAGAAACATTTAATATATTTTTCATATATTTTAACTATCTTATTTATGTTTTACTTTTTCATAATGAGAATTGTATTTAATATTAGTTAAATTAAAATATTAAAACTTTTAAATATTCCGTGAAATTAAATCAGGCACTTGCATACAAAGATCGTTGATACTAAAGAGGCAGAATGATTTATTTTTGTAAATCCGACCTTGGTTTCCAAAGCTGGATTGAGAGAAGCAAGCAAGAAAAATAGGTCAAGGGTTATAGCTAATCGGTTGATGAATGCAAATAATGTAGATTTTGTTTTTATTCCATATAACCCAGGGTAAGTTATTTAACATAAGTAAGATTATAAGTATGCATATTTATCAAATTATAAATGTTATGTTGTTATACTAATGTTAATTTTGTAGTTGTCATTGGGTATTGGTGGTATATGACATAAGGACCATGATCGCCTATTACCTTGATTCCTTACATCATCAACCTTCAGATGATCTTAAAGACATTGTTAATATGTAAGTTTTTCCCTTCATATTATATGATGAAGCATTTTTGGTAACAAAAAAGTTTTTTTCTTCATGCAGGGCTCTAAGAAATCATCACCTTAAAAAACATAAATCATCAAAAAGAGAGCCTAATTGGGTTGTACTAGGGGTACATAACTCATTAATTTAGTAATAAAATATTTAGTTTCTTCTGCTTAATTTTAAACTTAGTACAATATGACTTGCAAGTAACTCCATATATAATATATATAATGATTTTTCTTTCCATTCAGTGCCCAAAACAACAATGTAGTGTTGAATGTGGATACTATGTGATGAGATATATGAGTGATATCATTCTCGATAAAGGATGTCTTACAACAAAGGTATGTGTTGATTTGTTGTTTCTCAATATATCAGATTTTTTTTATTTTCCAATTTTATTGATGAAAATAATACTTTGCTTTTCAACAGTTTAATGGGATGAAATCATACAACAAAGATGAGTTGGATGAAGTACGATCTGAATGGGCGATGTTGGTGACTCAATTAATACGTTCCTCGGTTTGAAAAGCATTGAGGACATCTTTTTGTATTGAAGCATGAACAAATTTTGGCATTTCCAACTTTAACTTTTGATGAGGTTCATACTTTATATCTCTTTTGACCCAAACTATGACTGAAGGTAAATTGTTAGACATAATAATTTGAAGACATCTTAGTATTTTCCTTACACATTCATTATATTTCTCTAATTTCCAAATGTTGAATTACGTTAGTATATTGTATGCATGATTCATAGGCATTTAAAGGTAAACTTATATTTGGTCAAGTTAGAAGATCTTCCAACTTTGGAATGGTCCATGAACTATTGTGATAATAAAGGTATTTTTTATAATGAGATCAAGTTTATTACTTCTTACTTTCTATTAAATATTCAAAACTTGAATATGCAATTGGAATTTTATTGTTATCATCTTATTTTTTATTTATGCTGTCAACTATAGATTTTTTTTTGTTGATTGGCAATGGAAAAAATTGTGATTTTGACTTTTGGCTTCAATACTTTACCACAACATTATAAATTACCTTTTCACCCTTATAAAACACAATTATTATTTCAATGCGCATTTTTTTTCACGCATCCTTTATTTTATTAATGAATCTAAAACTATAAGTTGATTAGATTATTATATTTGTGTAATCAAATAGAACTTGAAATTATATTACATAGCATCTCATCGAGTTTTTTTGATGTGTTGGGAAGATGGAAAATAATTTAACTTTTCATTTTATTATATTTAATTAGTTTTTGTAGTATTTTTCAAGTTGTTTGTGAGATCTTTCAACTCACTACACACATATAGGTTTTAAATGAATTATTATTGTTTTGTATTTTAAAAAATTTGATCAACTTTTATGCCATAATTGATAAATCTCCTACTTTATATTTTATCCATTACTACTAACTTTGTTTTTGTTGTTGTTAAATTTGTTTAATCGTATATGTCAATTGTTATATAAATTATTTTTATGATATGTTATTATCATTCATATTTTTTTTCCAATGCTCTATAATATTTTTTTTTTGCAAGTATAATTATTTATTGTTCATATGTTTGTATGTAGGTTACCTTATTTGGAAATTAACTTTCAACTTTGTCAGACTAGTATTAACCAATTTTTTGGAGATAAGGCACAATTGGGATGCATATATAAGAATTTTTGAATTGAATTAAAGAAATGAATGTTGAAATTGTGTTATATTTTTTTTAAAATTGTAAGAAGTCCGAGTTCCCCTTTGTACTTGATAACTTTTTTTGGTATGAATTGTAAAGAATGGTGTTCTTATGTGCATATAGTATTACAATAACAGGTGAAAATATATTTACAATAATTATTAAGTTTATATTTAATTTAATCATTATCTTCCTTGATGCTTTTACAGTGTCATAGTATTCAAATAATTTTAAGATTGATACAACAAATTATGATGTTTTCTAAGTGTCAAGGTAGATTAGTATAATAAACAATGACACTTTATTTTAGCGTCATGGTATGATTCAACGACACTGCAAAAAAACATCATTATATGCAAAGACTTTTATGTCAGGCTAGCGGATGACGCTATCGATAAGCAACATGAATTATATATAATGACAATTTTTAAGCGTATTTGATTATGTTTTTTGTTGTAGTGTAGCTACTATAATTCACTTCCAACTCACGATATGCCTATAATTGATATTGATAAATATGTTCATGATTAGTGAGGTTGCTTTTAGCCTTTGCTTAAACCTACATGATCAAAATAGTCACCTAGAAAGCCTCAACATCATTAATTAGAATCTCAATTTAGTTCCAAACATTCTATTGTTTTTTTTGCAATGAAAGTTGCAAACAATATATATATATATATATATATATATATTAGTAATATATATATATTCAAATTTTTTAAAAATAAAGAATATCATGAAATTGATGTAAAAAACAACTAAAATCACCATTTTCATTTTTAGTAGTTTCAAAATTAGAAAAAAAAGCACTTTTGGTTTTTTTAATTAGTTATAAAAATCAGGAAATATAATATTTGATCTTGTGTACCCAAAAAATAAATATTTTTGGTTGTATTTTTTTAAGAAGTTTTAAAAATAAGCTAAAATTTAAATATTTTAGTTTTGGTAAAAACATAATTTTTCTATTTATATATATATATATATTAGAATTTGAACCCTCTTCACAAATATTTTTTTACCTTTTTTAACCGGAAATGATTAAAACAATAAATACAATAACGTTAGAATTATGTCTCGGTGCACTCACTATAAAATAATTGAAAAAAATAGCCTAATTTTTATTATTTTTAAAAAATGTACCCAACTCTTAATTAATTAATTTTGGTGCACTTAAATTTAATAATCTCAAAATAACATTAATGAATTACCAGTCTCCCATCTCACCTCTCAATTCGATCCTCGCCCTTGTCCCCTATAACTCACTCCTTGCCCCCCACCTTCCTCCCGTGTAACTCGCCCCTCATGCCCTCTTCCAAGTAACTCACCTCTTGCCCGTAACTCCATCAAGCTCATTGGTGAAGCTTGATGAGCTCCAACAGCGAGCCTGAGCACCAGCATGATCCTTTGTGGAGCTCGAGGGAGCTCCAACATGGAGCTCGATCGATAGAGTTACAGACAAGGGGTGGGAGGAGGGGATGAGGAGCGAGGGGAGATGAGCAATGGGCAAGTTATAGGGGAGAGGGGAAATGAGTGAGTGGAGTGGTGAAATGAGAGACAGATAATTCATTAAATATATTTTGGAATTATTAAATTCAAGTGCAATGTGTAGCAAAAATCAATTAGTTAAACGTTTGATGTATTTTTTTTAATATTAAAAAGGAAGAATTGAGTTTTGATGCACTCACCAAAAAATATTTAAAAAATGATAACCCATATTTTAATATTTCAAAAAAAATATCAAACTCTTAATGAATTAAAAGATAGTGCACTCAAATACATTAATCCTAAACAACCTTTCGGTAACACTCTCAATTGCCTCTTTCCTCGCCCCTCCCTCTTTTCCCTCGCACTCACCTTTGCCCATGCTCCTTGTCCCTCTCTCCTCTCCCCTCTCCCCTTGCCCCAATCTCATCTCCCCTTACCCTCATCCTCGTCCCTCTCCATTGCTCCACAGAAAGCTCGATGAATCTTCTTGGAGGTCCTCGCTGGAGCCCATAAAGCTTCGTCGAGCTCCACGATGGATCTCCGTCGAGCTCCGTGATGGAGCTCTAGCGAGCCCCAGTGAGCTCCATGAAGGAGCTCTAGTGAACTCCATGACGGAGGTCGTGGAGCTCCAATGAGCTACATGATAGAGCTCTAACGAATTCCATGATGGAGCTCGTGGAGCTCCACGACACAGCTCCACCAGTTCCATCTTGAAGCTCACTTAGAGGTGTCAAATGTGCCAAGCAACTAGAGACCAGGCTGAGGCATGGCCGGACTTGACTGTGCCTAACTCTAAACGGCACGGTCCAGACCCGTGCTTGTGTCGGCCTGGCTCATAGCATGGCTCGTGACATACCATGCCGAGGTATACTTGGCCTCGTGTCGATCCAGGCATAACCTGGTACCCTGGCCCATGGGCATGGGAATTCAGCACCACCTGAATCATGCCCCACCCCGATGCCCCAAGCCCTAACCGAGGCTCGACCCCAACCCTGACGGCCCGACTTCCATCGATACTGAACCTGACCTGACCCGGGCCCGTCGGTCCCATTTTCCCATCCCGAGCGTAACAGGTTCTTGAAGCCGAAACTTCTATAATTTGTAATCTTCTGGGTCGGTACGATGGTCAAACCGACTCAAACCATCCAAAAAAATTTTAAATTTCGATTGTTGGATTTTATCTCAATCGGATAGGAGGCAGAATCCAATAGAGGTGTCAAATGAGCTGGGCCGGCACAGCATGGCATGTGAATGACCCATGCTAGTATCGGGCCTGTTCACGACATGACTCGTGTCGTGCCTAGGCCAACCGACAACGTGCTAGGCTAGGCATGGCCCGGTACCAAGGCCCATGGGCACGATATCTCAACATGAGCTGAGATATGCCTCAACCCACCTAGCCTAATGTCGCCGACCCGAACCCGACTACCCGAGGCTTGATAGATCCAAATTTTTTGTCAGGCCCAAACCAACCCCATATTTTTTTTTGAACCGAAATCGATGACCAAAATTTTGCCTCCACTCCATTCCAGAAGCCAAAGCTTATGGAATGGGAATTGTTAAAGTTAGTTCGAGGGTCAAACCGACCTGACGGTAAAAAAAATTCAATCTATGCGATTGGATTTCACCTCCAATGGCTATGGGGTAGAATCCGACAGCTTTAAGGATTCTGCCCGCTTTTTAATTATTAAAATTTAAAAAAAATCAAAAAAAAACTTAAAAAAAAATCTTTACTCAATCTTTAAAATTTCTCCTCTCCTTCATTATAAGGTTTATAATTTAAAAACATAAATCTCTTGCACTTCTCTCTCTCTCTCTCTCTCTAATTTTTTTCCCTCGGGATTTGGGCATTTCGTATTTCGAGACTCAACTTTGGTGAGGAATGTGGTGCGTGTATAGTGTGGACATAAAAAAACTAAAGTTTACTCATTATGATTTACGAGTATTTTTTTTATTAATTAGTTTTTTTAAGTTTTAAAGTTTTAAATTTAAAATATTCTTTTACCTAGTCTAGTCTCTCTCTAGTCTAAAAAATTTTAAAAATTTAAAAAATTTAAAAAATTTAAAAAATTTAAAAAAAGATAAATAGTAATTTAAATAATGAAAATGAAATTAATTATAATTTAGAAAATGAAAATCTTACAGAAAGGTCTGAGGCTGCCTAAACTTTGGTTTCTCCTATCACATCGACCCAGACATCTAAAAAACAAAAAACTAAAGGGAATTTAATAGTTTGGACTTACTTTAATATAATACAACAATAAAAATATTAGGAGTGTCAAAGAAAAATCGGCACAGTGCAAATATTGTAAGAAAGTTTTAAGCTGTAAGAGTTCGTGTGAGATTGAGCACCCCAAGAAGTATTTGAATTATGCATTAAAAAAACATGGTGCATTATATCCTAGGCAAACCTAACTCAGTGGTGGATTTTTTGAGACTGGATCTAGTCCAGTCTCAAAGTTTACCCCCTTCATATACCGCAACGAGTTGGAAAGGGAATGCATGATCAAACTAATTATTATGATGAATCTTTCGATTAGATTTTCAGAGGATCAAAGGGTAATCAGTATCATGCAGACATATTTTCAGCATGTATATTATAGGATTCCTAGGTACACATCTAGGAAGGACATACAATATAAAATATTATAAGTTAGAAAAATAAATATTAATTAATGAATTTTGGGAATATAGTGGAGTAATATCCGTGACGTTTGATATTTGGACTAGTCATGATGATGCATCTTATACATGCCTCACCGCCCACTATGTAGATTTTAAATGGATGCTAAATAAAAAAATTTTAGGATTCTCTGAGATTCTCCAACCTCATGATGGCCCTGCCAATTTTGAGTGAATGATGAAAATCCTTATAGAATATAAAATTCAAAATAAAATTTTTAGTATCACATTTTATAATACATCTAATAATAAAGTAGTGATTAATATGTTTGTTAAAAATATTAGAGATGAACCATTAGAAGAGATTATTTAAGTTAGATGCATGTGTCATGTCATTAACCTGATAGTACAAGTGGGGTTGAAGGTGTGTGCGCCTACAATAGAAAATATACGTAACTCGCTAAAATATATCCACACGCCTCACAAACAACAGGAATTTAGTAGTCTCTTTTTGTTTGTGAATCTTAAGAAGAAAAAATTCCAATTGGATGTGAGATATCGTTGGAATTACACATACTTGATGTTGGAGTCATGTGTTGGATAAGAATACGTGATATCTGACTTTGTCAATAGTAAGAGTAACGAACTTATTATTGGTAGCACTGACTAAGCCACATGAATTTCATTTATGAAATTCCTAAAGATTTTTTATAATGATAAATATGTGTTTGCCAGTTTATACTTTCATGACTTGCATTGCACTCAGATGTATATGCAACATTAGTAACATATTTAGGAAGTTTCAAGATGACCCAAAACTTAGCGATATCATTGTAGAGATGGAAACCAAGTACTTAAAGTACTGGTCTACCATTCCATCTCTTTATTGTCTGACTACCTGCATGGACCACATGGTTAAGGTGGAAAGGAAAAAGAATATTTTGACTTATATTTCCTCGTGCATGAACCTAGAAGACCCACAAGAATGGTTCATTCACGAGAAGTTGATTGAGCTCTTTACATACTACGATACAAGATATGATGACTTTTCTAATCAGTTAGCTAGGGGAAAACGATGGGGTGGACCATCGAATAGGAGTGAGCTGTCTCGATACTTAGATATCGATTACTACTCAATCCTATCACATTCTAATACTAAGTGTCTTGATATATTATAGTGTTGAAAATCATGAGTCCACATTTCTTGTGCTATCTCAGATGACACGGAATCTACTGACTTTTCCGGTGTCGAGCATAGCATCAAAGTCTGCTTTTTTTACAGTGAATGTAATTTCAGATAGGAGATCAAAATTACATCTAGATATAATTAAAACTTTAGCATGCATGAAGGATTGAGAAGATTCGAGCTTGGGCATCCAAGATCGTGCTGGGACTACATCAAAAGCAGATGAGTTGATTGCTGATAATGATCCATGTGATATTGATATTGATGACGGTGACGGTTGATGATTGAGACATTGATTTATGATATTTGATTTTGATTTACTCATTTACATTATATTTGTGTTTATTTAATTTTTATTTCTGATATTACTTTGAGACTTGAGTTAGTGACTTTGTGGATTGATGCTTGAAACTTGAATATTAATTTTTTTATGAAATTTTATTTTGCATTGGTTTTTAATTGTTCCCCCTCATTCATATTTAAGTTTTAATATTTTATTAATTTATACACTTATATTGATACACATTTAGTTTTAAAATTTATGTTATTTATTATAATAAATAAACTTAATGTTTTATTAAAGTTTATAAAATAAAAATGTAAAATTTAATCATTTTTTATAGTTAAAAATTAACGTTAACTAATTACTAAAAATAATAACAAAAAATTAAATTCAAGTCACTAAAAACTAAATAAATAGCTAAAATTTAATAATTTAAAGTATTAAAAAATATATAAACATTAACTAATCTGAAAAAAAAATTAAATTTATAAAAAATTAAAAATAGGCCCGTACGAGCCCGACCCAACATAGTGTTTTCACATGCCTGGCTTACAGGCCGTGTCGGGCTTGGCCTGATGAAACCGTATTTGGTCATGCACAGCTTGGTGGCTCGGTTGGGCCACCTAAACCAGGCAGGGTCGGACCAGCTTGGCCCTTTTGACACCTCTAGAATCCAACGGCCCTAAGGATATTGCCCCATCTATTTAAAAAAAAATAAAAAAAATTATTTAAAAAAAACTTTTCAAATCTATAAACCTCCCCCCCTCTCCCCTCATTCATAAATTTTAACATTGCTATCTCTCTCTCCCTCTCTCGTATTTTCTCTCCAACTCTTTTCGACTATCATTTTTTTTCTCTCTCTTTTAGCTTTTGGGACTTGAGCATCTCCAACGGGCTCGCTAAAAACAAAATTGTCAATATTTTGTTGAGTATTGTTAGAAAATTAGGCTCCAATGCGCTTGCTATCCCACTCATGTTTTTACCCCCTCGGCTTCTCGCTCAACAAATGTAGCGAGCATTTATCGCTCAACAAATCATTTTTTTTCTTAGAATATTCTTGCCGTCTTCGATGCAGCGACACCGGAACTCAACTTTGCACCATACTTCTGTATTTTGCTAAGCTTGGTTGGAGTAAAATTTGAAGTGTTGCTAGCTAAAATACTGAATTGAATATTTAAATATTTTTTTATTAGTTATTTTATTGAATGATGTTGGAGATGCTCTTAGGTGTGGACTGTAAGTGCTACCTGTTAATTATGGTGTTGTGAGGACATCAAAAGGCAAACATTATTTAACACATTATAATTTACAAGTATTTTTTTTATTGTTTAGTTAAGTTTTATTTTTAAATTTAGTTAATGATAGTTTAAACTTTAAGAGTTAGTGTTTAGTTTAATTATTTTTAATTAATATATAATTTTAAAAACATTAAATATAATATAATAAAAAAACAAATATAAAATAAAAATGATAAATAGTAATTTTAATTATGATAACGAAATTAATTTAAATATAAACATAAAAAATTATAATATAGATAATGAAAACCCTATGGAAAGGTCTGAGTCCACCAAAATTTTGGTTTCTCCGATCGCTTCGACCTAAACATCTAAAAAATAAAAAACTATAAGAACATTAATAGTTTGCACGGAGTTTAATATAATATAACAAAAAAATATTAGGGGTGTCGAAGAAGAATTGACATAATGTAAATATCGTAAAAAATTTTAAGCTGTACGAGTTTGTATAGGATTGGGCACCTCAAGAGGCATGCCGAACAATGCACCAAAAAATAGGGTACATTAGATTCTAGGCAACCCAACTCAACGGTGGGTTCTTCTAAGCTGGATCC
Organism: Sapria himalayana; assembly: GCA_029783825.1. Classification (NCBI taxonomy): domain Eukaryota; kingdom Viridiplantae; phylum Streptophyta; class Magnoliopsida; order Malpighiales; family Rafflesiaceae; genus Sapria; species Sapria himalayana. Next base: position 584,675 of record JAREIK010000009.1, read on the forward strand.
ATTTTCAACCTCAATGTTGACCCCATTCATATATCACAACGAGTTAGAGAGGGAAGACATAACCAAACTAATCACCACGATGAGTCTTCTGATTAGGTTTTCAGAGGATCCAAGGGTTGTCAATAAAACTTATTTTCAACCTGCATATTGTATGATTCCTAGGTTTATATCTAGGAACGAAATAATAAAATACTATAATATAGAAACAGAAATAATAATTAATGAATTTAGGCATTATAGTAAAGTGGTTTCTGTGTTGTCTGATATCTGGACTAGTCATGATGATGTATCTTATGCATGACTCAATGCACACTATATAGATTCTGAATGAACACTAAATAAAAAAAATATTAGGATTTTTAGAGGTTCTCCATCCTTATGATGGCCCAGCCATTCAATAATATTCAAAATAAAATATATAAAATCATATTTAAAAATGCATCTAACAATAAAGTAGCCATTAACATGTTTGTTAGGACTATTAGAGATGAACCATTAAGAGAGATTTTCCACATTAAATGTATGTGTCATGTCATTAACCTTATAGTACAAATGAGGATAATGTTGTTTCTCTCACTTTAGAAAACATACATAACTCACTAAAATTTCTTTGTATACCTCACAGACAAGAGGAGTTTGGTACACTCTATTTTTTTTGCAGGTCTAAAGAAAGAATAAATTTTAATTGGGTGGGAGACACCGTTGGAATTACACATATCTTATGTTGGAGTCATGTGTTGGATACAAATATATGATATTCGATTACATCAATAGTAAGGGTAACAAAGTTATTATTGACGACAATGACTAGGCTATATGAATTTTATTTATGAAATTCTTGATAATATTTTATGATACAACAAACATGTGTTCGTTAGTTTATACTCCCACCACTTGCATTGCACTCAGGTGCATATGTAATATTAGTAGCATGTTTATGAAGTTTAGAGATGACCTGACACTCAGTGATATGGTTGTTGAGATGGAAACCAAGTACTTGAAGTAATAGTCCACTATTCCATCTCTTTATTGTCTGGCTGCCTACATGGACTCTGGGGTCAGGTAGAAAGGATAAAGAATGTTTTGACATACAAATCCTTGTGCATGAATCAAAAAGACTAACCTGAAGGGTTCATTCACGAGAGGTAGACTGAGCTCTTTACATATTACATACTAGGTATGGTGGTAGTAGTTTTAAGGCTCTGATTACTGACATGGATATCATATTCGGAGATGCTGACTTTTCTATTCAGATAGCAAGGGAGAAACAATGAGGTAAACTGTCAAATAGGAGCGAGATATTTCTGTATTTAGATACCTATTACTACTTAATTCACATTCTGATAATAAAAATCTTGATATTCTATAGTGGTAGAAATCATATGATTTCATCTATCCTGTGATATCTATGATGATATGGGATTTACTGACTTTTTTGGTGTCAAGCATAGCATCAAAGTATATTTTTTCTATTGTAGTAAATATGATTTCAGATAAGAGATCGAGATTACGGCCATATATTATTAAGGCATTAGCATGCATGAAGAATTTAGAGGATTCGAGTCTGGGCATCCAGGATAATGCTAGGACTAAATCAAAAGTGAAGGAGTTGGTTGCTGATGATGATTTGTGAGACATTGATGTTGATGAGGATTAATGAATGATATGAGATTGAGGCATTGTTGATTGAGCTGAGCACCTGAACGTACTTTATTGCCTACAACATACTATTATTGATATACTATGACTGATATCATCATTGTTTATACGTTGATAAGATTTAAATTTTTCATTATCATTTATCATTTTTGGAGGGTAGTTTTTTTTTTGTCATTTTACTTTGAGGCTTAATTCAAACACTTATGTTTTTGTGATTTATATTGGATTATATTAATGTTTTAGTTGTATTAATTCAACCAATGTTACTCTTATTGATAAAGAATCAGACACTTGTTAATTTTTAAATTTTAGTTATTTATGTTTTCATAATTTAATAAATTAAAAATTAAATAATTAATTATTTTAATTTATGTATTAAACAATTAAAATTAAAATTTTTATTAATTTTGAATTTTGGATTAAAAAATTTTCAACTGGCTCGAACCCGGTCCGAACATCCAAACCCCACCCCAAACCTAACATGAACGGGTCAAATATGACCAATCCAGGCATGAGCCATCTTGAAAAACTAAATTCCATGGCCATGTCTACTGAAGGGTAGTTTAGGATTAATATATTTGAGTACGCTAAATTTTAATTTGTTAAGAGTTTGATATTTATTTTTAAATATTAAAAGATGAGTTGATTTTTTTTTTAAATTTTTTGGTATGTGCAACAAACACAATTACTCGTATTAAAAATCTTTTTTTAAAAAAAATTATTTTATTGAGAGTGATCCAAACATAATTATTTTTATTATATATATATATATATATGTAAAAAGATTACACATTTTTTATGAATTATATTATTTTATTTAAATAATGCGACAGCCAACGACATTAAGGCTGGCATTTCGGGTTGGACACAAACGGGTTTGGGCCAGGCAAAAAACTCGCGTCGTGGGAAATGTTAATCTTCAACATATCCATGGTGAGGCAGCAGTTTTTCTCATCTCTCGATGCCATAGTCTGCCCCTGTTCCGCCCTTTCTCTCTTTCACGGTCCCGCTTCTCTCCTTGTGAATCGCGATGGACTCCGCATTCGACCGTGTCCTGGAAGAGGACGACGAGGAAGAATCATACCAATCGCAAGACGAAGACGACGATCTCGAAAATGACGACGTCTTAGCTGACGAAGAATACTTAACTGCTGTTCCGGTATTCCAGTCATCATCCGCCCCATCCTTGGCTATCAAACAAACCCCTTCGAGCGATCCGCCGCAGGATGCAAATCGACAGCGCATGAGCACGGCCCTTATCATCAACCGGGAAGAGTCGAGGCGGCTATTCCAGCGTCTCTGGACGGACGAGGATGAGATCGAGCTTCTCCAAGGGTTCCTCGACTACACCAGCCAGCGTGGTGCTGGGCACCATGACACAGCGCTGTTCTATGACCAGATCAAGTCGAAGTTGCAGGTTGATTTTAATAAAAACCAGCTGGTGGAGAAGCTAAGACGGCTGAAGAAGAAGTATCGGAATGTTGTGAGTAAGTTAAGCACTGGGAAAGAGTTCGCTTTCAAGAGCACCCACGATCAGGTCACTTTCGAGATTTCGCGCAAGATTTGGAGCGGAGCTGGGAAAATAGTGGTCGAAGATGGGGGGTTTGACGACGACGAGGCAAACGGAAACCCTAATTTGAATGATGTAGAGGGAAAATTTGATGATCACAAGTCCCCTCATAGATCGAGGAAACGATCTCGGAATGAAAAGCGAGTTGGGTGTGAAGTTTTTGTAGGTAACAGCCATGCTAACAACGTGACAAATCGTAATGTGAACGTTGTGGGTTTGATAGAGGAGACCGTGAAGAGTTGTTTGTCGCCACTGTTGAAGGAATTGGTGGGTCATTCAGTGGGGAAAGGTGTTGTTGGAATTGCAGGGAATGCGCTGCCACTTAGCTTTGGGGGAGGAGAGATGGCCATGGATGATAAATGGAGGAAGCAGCAGATTTTGGAATTAGAAGTGTACTCAAAGCGGCTAGAGTTGGTTCAGGAACAGATTAGAACCCAGCTGGAGGAGCTACACTCTATGGGTAGGTAAATTGCGATAAGTTACTCCATTGTTGACGATTTACTGACTGGTGAGTAAACAAATTTCTGGGTCCTGACTGCTTTTCTTTCATCGGCAATAGAGAGGGCATTAGAATTAAGATTGTTGTGTATGTGTTGGGTATAAAAATGAGTGTTCAATAATGCCACCCGTTAGTTGTTTAGGTGTTAATATTTTCTTCTTCCACTTGTAGATTTGCTCTTAGAATAACCAAATATGTGCATTTATATGTATTGAATCATCAACATGTGCTTCTGTATGCATCTCTTCCTGTCTGAAAATTCGATAACTAGAGTCTAGAGAAGTGAGCGTTTTCAAAAAAAGTAAAAAAAAAAAAGAAAAAATGCAACTTTGTATGGAAATTCGCTTCGCAGTGATCCCAGGGTGGAGCCAATCCTTCTCTCTGGGAGCGACTATGGGTGCCTCTTGGTTGGCTCACATGCCTCGCTCAATGATGTTTTGCCATTGAGAACATCCATGAGACTTGCTAGAGCTGCAACGTGAGCTGGTTGGGTCGGGTTGAGGCACAACTCAAATAGTGCTCGGATTGGAAATTTCCAACCCGAGGTGACCCGAACCAGAGAAAACCAAAACCTCAACTTGGGTTGCGATCGTATTGTGGCTGGGTTGGACCAGGTTGCCTCATTTGTAACGATAAAAATTATACAAACGTGTTGATATAAATTAACTATTTAAAATCTTGTTGTACTAACTAATATAAAATTAAATAAATTATTAATTTTTAAATATTTTCAATGGTATCACGTGTCAAATTTTTATTATATAAAGTTCATACTATAATTTTAAATTAATTATAATATTTTGTATATAAATATTTTTACTTGGATTGGGGGCCTCAAAAAAAAAAAGTGCTATCGTCAAATTATATTTTTAGTTTAACTTATTATTTTTGTGGAATCTTCAAAAAATTCAAATTATGCTTTGCTTGCGATTTTTCCACCCGACCCCTAGTTGCAATCCTAAAACTCGCCTTAACGCTTAATCTAATCTACGGGGATTGGATTGTGGATAATATAATATAAAGGACTCGAATGTTTTAATTTTGAGAAAACCATATGATAATTTACGAAAAAACCCCCATTGTTTTAATTTTTTTTTAAAATGCATCAAAATACAAAATATTTATGTTTGTTTTAATGTATAAACATTTTAGCATTGATATATGTGTAATATTGTATAACATATATATCTTAAACATGTATATGGTATAACAAATGTGTGTGTGTGCGTGTGTGTGTTTTGGTGTATAGTATATATGTTAAATATATATATACTATGTAAGTTTATCACATGCGCATTATATATTTTCAAAAACTTTGTAAAACAAAAATATTTTTGTTTTTTTAAAAATATATATATATTTGAATGTGTATATATATATATTTGAAAATTCCATGGTATATATGTTCAACCATGTATACTATATAATAAAAATGTATATTTTTTTAAAAATATATACATTTTGTAAAAGGTATATATTTTCCAAAACATATTGCATTTTTGTTATTCTAAAAGTAAAATGTTCGCTATACAATATATATGTTATGTGTGTGTATCTGTGTGTGCGTGTGTAAGCATTCAAATGAAAATATGTAAATGTTAAAGTTGTTTACATGTTAAAATGTACATATATTTTCATCATACCAAATCATTTTAATTTTTGTAATGATAGTCCAATAATGACAGTTACTTTGTATGTCAAAGGGTACTAATATATTTTCACACTAATATAACATTATTAAAACAAAAGAATATAATATCACCCAAATAATAAAGAAATATCATCATATATACGAAAGTGAGTCAACTCTATAATCTAAGTATCTTTATGAAATCTCAAGTATATCTACTCAATCCAGACAATAGTTAATTCACTGTTGACTGGTCAAACTGCTGACATATGTTATATGAGATCAACATTTGGATATACATGGAACTTTACTTATTGTACAACCCATATATATGTGAAACACCGTTGGATGAAAATTAACCACTTAATGAGCTTCTAGGACTATCATATTTAATAAATTTTAGTATTGTAACAAAATCACCACAAGTTTTTAGCATTGTTGTCTAAGATCATTTAGTTTAATTAAATAATCTATCTTTTTTTACCAAATGTAATCATACATGGCTCTTTTTGGATCACTTTTAAATTCCTTGTCAAGTTTGAATTTGATTTTTATTTTCATAAACCTGATTTTTAATGCGTTAAAAGAACAGAAAATGTGTTTCACAACCCGATTTGAAAAATCGGGCCAATAAAAATTGTGTTTTTTCAAAAAATTATGAAAATCTTGAAAATTTACCACTCGACACTTTTTGACCTTTCATTGATTTATAAACATTTATCGGCACTCTACCCACACAATTTTACTCCAAACATCTTAAAATAATTCTCATATTTAAACAACACTATTTGGAAAATTTCATGCATATATATTATATCAAAATTTAAAATATTACTTGAACAATTCTAAAAAGATGGCAAATTGATTAACAAGATTCTTTTCAAGATTAACAATATTTATGGAAAATTAATTTTTTTTAAATATTTTAATAGCCTTGTCAATTTGAGGTGCTAAAGGCCTGATGGATATTTAAGAAGTTAGCATGATCTAAAAGTAGGAATGACATCAAGCCTTCTCCATATGGGGAAAATGTGGGTTTCAATGAGATAATTATTGTACATATATACTTTATGAGAGATTGACCATCGTAGGCTAAGTAATACATTATAGTCCTCATTTTTTTTTACATTTAAAAAATTTAGCCACCCTTTATTTTTTTGATTTTTTTTATTGATTCATTTTTAAAATAAATTTATTATAATTAATATGCAGTGTATTTGATGCTACATGTGATATTTAATTCTACAATATTATTTGAATGTTTTACCTTGGAAACACTTTAATGCATGGATGAGCTTGAAACTTATAATAAGTTTTTTGTTAGACTTATATACATTGACAACTCTAGCTTTGATCTATTTGAAAATATCTCATATTTAAAAGTTAGTAGAAAATTATCTCAAATTCCATGAATGTGGATTTGATGATAGTTGTTGGATTTTGTGAGTTACTTCAAACATCTTAGATGATTCTTAAAATCTTGAAAAATTGAAGCAAATGGGTTAAGTAAAAACTATTTTTTCGATCAATAATTTTTAATTTATTTAAAAGTTATTGGATTTCTACATTCGCTTTATAAATTTAAAGTAAAAACTATTTGGTTGTTAGATTTTAAAAGTTATTTTATAAATGATAATAATTTTTAATCTATTCTCAGGTAATAATACTTGCGAAATTTTGTTGAAAACCATAATTTGTTTACTTTTCAAAAAGTTATAGAATATAATGATCGATTCACAATCAATATAACTTTAACTTATTGCAAGAAATATGCTGAAAGTATAAGTTTGTTGAATACTTTTGTCGAATACTTATTATCATTAATTAAATTAATGATAATATTTTATTTAATCACTATGCCTAACTTTTTTTGCTATTCTACCAGTTAGTCTCACCGTCATCCAGGCTTATACCATTAAGTAGAATCTGAGCTTAAGCCTACTTTCACACACATGTGTTACTTTTTTTTCTTATTCATCTCAGGTCAATGCTCAACACAACTTAAATTATTTGGGGGTCGAAACATATTTAGCTATATTAATGAAAAATCTTTCCAGAACAATTTTTACATATCATTCTTTAATTAATCATATATGTTTGGAAGCCATATATTGGATAATGAACATCCAATGAACCCACATAACTAGGCCAAAGAAGTTCCCATAAATGATTTTTTCTAGCCCTCCCTTTTACTTTTTAATATGCACTCTATTATGATCGGTGATTAGCATTTCTTCAACACATACTAAAAAATAAGTTGATAATCAGCAGACTGATGGATTGATAAGTAAATAGTGAATACAAATAATATGCTAAAAGTCATGAGTATGCATAAATAAGTAGAACTTCTTGCTCAACAGCCTTGTGGCTTGTTTAATTCCATACAAACTCTTTGTGAGTTTGCAAGCAATATATCCATTTCCGTCAACCTCAAATCACTTAGTATGTTTCATGTAAAGTATCTTGAAGGATACCAAGAAGAAAAATTATCTTCATACAGAGTTAATTGATTTTTAATTCCAAACTAGCAATTAGACTCTATGTAACTCGAATAGGAAATATCTTAATGACATAAGAAAATATCTCATTCGATGGGTACAAGCTAGCAATTCCAACCCAGCTCTTGAGGTTGACTGACAAGGAGAAGAATCATTCCCATTGAATACGTAAAATGAATGGATTATCCCATATCTTCTTTGTATACCAACAAGTATATGCATGAATGAATATTATCAAACTTTCTCCTTGAATAGGAAGAAAAGAATGCTTGCCAACTCTATCTTTGAACCAAATCATCCACTCTTTCCGGATAGATTGGTGAAGGTCCCCTAGCGACAAGTCTTTTCGAGAATGAGATTTGATTCATCTACCTTCCTCTTCTCTTGTATGTCTCGTTTCTTTTCTTGAGGTATATCCTTCACTTGGGTACTTATTGGCTTTTGATAGAGCCTTAACATTTGTCGGATGTCAAAACCTACATAACTAATTGGGAAAGGAGGACTCGTAGACTATGTCATGAAGTGAGTTAAGGCTCCTCCAGCATCTCAAGTGATTAGGCAGGAACAAAAGTCATGAGCTTGATGAGTCAACCAAATTTTCTTCCCACCTAAGTCCTCGGCCCGGCTCGGCTTTGGTTGCTTGGCTGGGATTGAACTATCGCTTAGTAAGCAGTTGTGCTCCATTCGTTAGGTTGGAGCTATGCTCATGCCCTTATTCTTTTTTTTCAAAGGAGAAAGGGCTTTTTAGCTAGGCTAGGTAAATAGGGTTGATAGTCTTTTCACATCAAAAAGTTATGGACTGCATGAGACCCTTTGGTAGTAATTATGAATCAGCAAGTAGGGGGCGACAACTAAAGAGGTTGCGAGACTGACCATATAGATTGACTTTCTTTCCTTTTTGTTAAAGTAGTTTCATTTAGTATGAGATCATTTCACACCTCGCGATGCTTACACCTCTCACCTATTGAAGTTCTATTCAAAAACCTCATTCGAGAACTTGTATAGAGAATGATTTCCCATGGCGTAGCAGTTCTTCCATACCAACTTAGCTGCCCGACACTGCAATTGGCATAACAATAGGTACACCATAGGTTAGTCCAACCCAGTCCTTTCATACTAGGGTTGGCTCCTAGTAGTTCTCCATTTCACATGAATGGTAGTTAGGAACCAAATTGTCTCACGACGTTCTAAACCCAACTCACGCACCACTTGAATCGATGAATAACCGAACCCTTGGGACCTTCTTCAACCATAGGATGTGATGAGTTGACATCAAGGTGCCAAACGACTTCGTCGATTAGAGGTCTTGGGAGTCACCAACCTATTATTCCTAGTGTACCTTTGATTCATTGAGCAAATGCCCTTCCACACGGGACTTCCAGATCACTATGGTTGACTTTCATCTCTATTCGACCAGTTGATCTCATAGTCAGCCAAGCTTATACCATTAAGTAGAATCTGGGCTTGAGCCTACCTTTGCACACCTCTATTACTCTTTAGGAGGCATCCACCCCACATAAATTACCCACCTCGCAATGTTTGCCCCCCCTCCCCTGAATTATTAGTGTGGTTAGGCAAAATTTTAGACAAAATAGTGGTCTTTCATGATTGGTCATTGTGTGTTACCACCTCCCACCTATCCTACACATTTGATCAAGGTTTTCATTGCAAAGTTATAGTTAAGGTGCACGGGTCTGATCATTTAGTCACTAGTACTCTGCATCTTCATGGAGAATTCAATTTCAACGAGTCCATGTCGGAGACAATGAGACAGTCGTTACACCATTCATGTAGGTCACTACTCATGTGATAAGGAATTTTGCTACCTTAGGATAGTTAAAGTTATTGCCTTCATTAAATAGGGCTTCCATTCAAAGCTTATAACACTTCTCCTTTTGACCTTTCAACACCAGACATGTGTCATACTCTATATATCATGTTATCTCTTAGTAGAGTCCTGTATTTTTAATAAACAGTCACTGCCTCATGATATGTATTGCTTTCCTAATCAAAAGATATGAGAGCACCCCTTATCTTGAAGTTATGGGGTCATTTTGTCGAGTTTTTTTGACATGGTTCTCTCAAGCATCCTAGTATCCTCGACTTGCTCGCTTGTGTCAATTTGGGGTACGGTTAGTTCACAGGGAGGATCACCCTCGAATTCAAAGTTTTTTCCTAGATATTTCTATCTTCTTGACTATGACAACAATCATGACTATGACATGGTAGTAAGCTATGCTCTCTTGTGACCCCTATTCTCAGGCCCCAACTTTTGATTCAAAAAGGCATCGATAAAAAACTCGAATTAGAAAGATAGTAGGTGCATGGAGCTGGAGCCCATCATGTTTGCCTGCTAGGTGGAGTCTTCGCCATAACAATAAGTGTCACTAGGTTGAAATCTAACAAGTCAACAAGTCTATGTTCACTAGTCGCATTGGGCCAGACTGAGTAAGAAAAGCTCTGATGACTCAAGGTTCTTAGGAAAAGGATATTTAGGGGGTATCCTTTGATCCAATCATCCAATTTGCTCCAACAAACAAGCTTGGTTCGATAGTCAAAGCAACTTCCAATTCCAAGCATATATGGGAGCTCCACTCATCACCCATATCACTCGACAACTCAATTTTTTAATTCATTACATTAATGTGATTCCATGCCTCTGATATGATGTTTTGACAAGAGGAAAGAGGCAAGGCTTTGATAGATCCATTGAAGAATGATCGAGGTTAGAATTAGTGTGAAGCTTGTTAAAAGGCTTTTGACATAGATGGTGATGGTGATTGAGTTGATGTTGAATTGAGAAGCTATTTTCAGTAGAAACTTTTTTTTATGGCAGAGACCTTGATGGGCTGAGTACTTGACCAGTTGGTGATGCAATTGGAAAGTGAACAACAAGTCTTGGTTGAAGACTCAAGGCTGGTAGAAGCATAGGAGTTGGCTATGACAAGTTGGGCATGGTGTCCCTTATGACTTGGAATAGTATGAGATATTTCCTCATGATGGAATGGCTACCTTGTTTGTGTTGGCTACTCAAGGGAAGAGAGTAGGATACTTAGCAGAAAGGGTGGACAAGGCCAAATGCATTCAAATGTTGCTTGTTAGTGCCCTCCTAGGTAGCAACCGAGAATAAGGGCAGTGGATGGGACATTGATCCAAAGGTTAAGCTTGATGTGATAGGGGTGAATAAGCCCATTTTCTTGAAAGATAGTTAACCAATTGAAATAATATAGGGAGTTTCCTCACTTATTTATTTGCATAGTTGAAAGTCAAACAAAAATGCAAGTTGACAAATAAAATCAACAGAATAGGAAAGGAGCTAGAAGCCTTAACCGCTAGGCTTGATCAATTCCCTTTCCTCTCTACAAACATAGGTGGGGTGAGGGGAAAGATGAGAATTTGTTCATCTAGTTGAACTATCCTTATGATACAAAATCTTATTATTTGAATGAGCCTCAAAGGGAGCTTTGAATACCTTGTATATTGTGGTTTACACACACACACAACCTATGGGCTGGTCGTCCTTCTATTTTCTAGAATGGAATCTTAGTTAGGAGAATGAAGACAATCCTTCCAACATAAGTTATTAAAACTTTTTTTGATATTACCATCAATAGAAAAGCATAAATTCTCGCCTCGAGACTCCTTGGGATCTTTAAATCAATTGGCATTGTATCTCTTAATTTGTCGAGTAGTGCTGAAATAAAGATATGTTCACAAAGTCTTATTATTGATTAGCTCTTTGCCACTACTTCTATCATTGATGCTATCATCGTATAATAGAATAAATCACTCTTTTATGACGACCTCTTTCTATAAACTATAAATTATTAAAGGTAGAATAGAAAAAGATGAATGGTATCCAGACAGGACAACTCAATACCAGCATGTGATATACTTGATGGTATGACAAAGTAAAGAGAGGTTCATTCGGAGCATAGTTAGCCCGATCCTAAAGTGCAAGTGCTTTTCCCGAACTCGACGTTAGGCTAAATAAGAAAGTAGCTATGTTTCTTTTGTTGACTAACTCTTTAGGGGGTTTATTTGCTAGAGTTAGCCTTCCTTTAGTTTGGCCTAATATAAGGAAAGAAAGGGGTTTATTCAACTTTAATGCTAAAAATCATTGTTCATTCTAAGTGGATCGGCATTCCCTTTGGGCAGGGGAGAAATTAGGTGCTTCACCAACACAATCAGATAGATAACAAATTGTTAGTGCCACTTGCTCCGTCTATCAAGGGAATAGATTTCACTAGTCAGTTGGGCATGATGACAATGTGTTAGCAGAAAAGCACAGAGAAAGATGTCGGCTTAGAAGTTAACATGTAACTATCAATAAGAGAATCCCATCCAAGAATTCATAAAAAGCAAATCATTCAGTTCATTCATGTCGGGAGCATAAGCAAGCACGATGAGCAAGCTAGTTTTTAAACAATTAGTTTTGGTTTTGGCATATTATATAAAGTATTGTACTCATGCAATCGATTAATTCCAGCCTGTAAGGAAATTGGGCAAGTGAGAGTGCCCATAGACATGACGTGGATTTGGTTGTTATCACTACAACTAATAAATAAGTCTGAAAGACCTTCAAATAGTACAAAAGACTGACATGACCACAAACTTTTTTGAATTCAAAATCTTAAGCTTCAACAGAAATCTGTTGATCAAGTCTTGAATGTCTTATCATAAATTATGAGTAATCCCTTGGTTTATCACATTTGTTCCTTGTGAGCAGCTAACATATAGTTTACACATTGAACCATGAACTTGTATTAGATTCTTTCCTTTACCGATGCCCCTCCATCTTGATTGATAGGTCACTTTTTTTGCTGCATGCACTGATCACTAGATATTTCCAGGGAGGGTTTTAAAAATATCTGACACTAATTTTATGCCTGGCCGACATATACTAGGCAGGGGTTGAACTCTTAATATTCATACTTTTCATATTCGGTGCTCACTTAGCCTGAAACAAACTCCTAGGCTATTCATTAGTAATATTCTTTCTTGCTGGTTTGTCGTTGCCTTTCGTGGTTGGTGACAATAAGAGATTTTTTACTTGACTCACCAAACCAAGAAAGAGATTCATGAATACTAACAATCACTAGAGGAGTCATTCACATGGAAACACTTGCTTGAATTGCTATGATGATTTCAAACCCTTTTTTTATCTGTCTAAGATCTAATCTAACTATGAACTATTTATCCAATCCATCTGCCCATGGTATTTCATTAGCCCCATCCCTTCCCATAATAATTAGACCAGCTTGATCGATCGAGGTTCAATAATAAGAGCATATGGCATTTTCAACAAATGGAGAGAAAGAAGTTTAGTTTATGCTAGTAGTGTTTTTTCATATGATAGTTATTCTTATTCTAAGAATAATCACTCTCATATATATGATCAATCACAAGTCTTCCTCTTCCTCCTATTTCTCTTCTTCTCCTCAGCTATGTGAGCTTGCTTATGCTAATGTTGCCTGTGATGGTGACCCAGCTCAGCCTCACTACACAAAAAGGTAAAGGGTTTCGATGTGAGTAATTGAGTGTATGCTGTCCTGGTTAGTGTCAGTCTAGCAATGGTTAATTCCTCGTAAGAGGTTGGTCCTTCATTGTCTAGCTAGTCTATTGGATTGAACTTGTATCTCTATCCATCTTAGGTACCTACCTGCACTACGTATCTACACTACGTGCTTGCACTACCTACCTACCATACCTGCCATACCTTAAAGTCCCCATCTATCCTTCTTTAGCTCATGAGATAGATCCCAAACCTATGACTATGAAGTGAAACAAGCTAGTTTTTTCTCTTTTTGGCAGACACATAGTACCAAAACTCTCTGCTTGATATCATGAAGTGGAAGGACTGATTCCTTTAAAACCTCACTTTGACACATCTCTTTTCTTTGTGAGAGCTATAAGGAAGCCGTGAATGAGAAGAGAGTGAAGTGAGGCTGATTCTCACTAGGGAGATCCTAGTTTAGTTCCTGATATACAAAGAATCATCCTTTATAAGATCAAAAGAAAGGAAGAAACCTCCTAAACCTTCTATAAAATCTTTCCGAATAAACAACTAATTGGTTAATAGCTATGGTCTTATCATCCCTATCCTTTTCTTCACATGAAAGGGGCCCTATGTTATGCCCTTGAGATAGGGGTTGAGGGCTAAGCCTCGACCATGACTTAATGAAAAATAGGTCACACAGGCATGGACTGTGTGACCTAATAGCTTTTTTGGACTAATCCAAGATGACATCTTCCCCTTAGCCAAGCGATAACTTTCACTTTCCGTCTTTCCTAAAAATGTTATCCCACTCATTTAAGAAAGGTACAAAAAGTGGTTGAGGAGGGTTTCTAGGTCTTCTGCAAGCTGATGTTGTTGAAGGTCAAGCCTCTATTCTGGGTCTAATCTAATTGCCCATTTGAGGTGATAACTGACCCTCCCAACTTCTAGGTCTAATAGTTAATAGCTCTTTTGTCAACTCTTTCATACCTAATTAGGTTTTTTATTTTTCTATAGAATTCCCTGGTAACCATGTTCTTGGGCTCAAACTCAATTCCTCATTGGAACTTTGGCTGGCTACTTTAGCCAAAAAAGGGATTTTACTCAAAATCCCCACTCTCTTTCTGACGTAGGGTTGAACACTCTCGAAGCAAACAACTTACCCTCTTATGGTTGATTAATCTACCTTTTTGGCTTGTTGTGAAAGATCGATGAGCATATGGAATTGTAGTTCATATTCCATTTTTGGAATGTGAAAGAAAAAAGAAAAAAATTTCTTTTGTCCTCACACAAGAAGTGCGTCGGTTATGTCTAGATCTCAGTCTATCTTGTTGGATATAGGTAGCAATCAATAAGGAATTGAATTGGCACCATTTTTGTAGCTATGTCAAAGAGGCATTTTTACACCACTAATAGTTGTCGAAGCCCGGCCACCACTTTCAATTATTTCAGTGTTCTAAACAAGATAAACCAACTCAGATGCAACCTTGCCCAAACTAAGACGTCACACTCTATCCATTGGATCTACTTATGGACCTGGAAAAAAGGTTTTGGCCAGCCATCTTGACTTACTGAAAAATAAAATGAAATAATTCATGCTGATCACATACTCTTTATAGAAAGGAATTTTCTTTACTTGCCTTCCTAGCAACTACCATCATTATCATTATCAATCCCAATGATAATTCAATCTCACCTAGATGGTATGACATGAGGATAATCTTCTCTCTTGATCTCATTGTCGTAGTTGGTATGACCGGTGATATTAGCATTGTGATACCTAAGGAAAGGAATAAAAGGGATAAGGACTTATATGTTTACATGATGAATCCCACTTGTGAGATAATTGGAATATTCAACATGTCACTATTAAAGACTCCTACTAGGAATTACCCAACTGGGAAGGGCACTCGAACTAAAACTAGGGATATGAAGAATCAATCACATACTATTTGTATTAAGGGGATTGGTAG